>NW_004624749.1:26441064-26465447 GCF_000247695.1 Heterocephalus glaber
TTTGGGTCCCTTATTGAAGATGAGATGACTGAGTGTGAATGGAGTTGTTTGGGCAACTTCTAATCTGTTCCACTGTCCTCAGGTCTGTTTCTTTGCCAGTACCATGCTGTTTTTATCACAGTAGCTTTGTAGTATGGTTTCAAGTTGGGGATTGTGATACCCTCTGCCATGTCTCTGTTACCTAGAATTTCTTTTGCTATTCTGGGTCTCTTCTTGATCCAAATGAATTTTTGGACTGTTTTCTCAAGGTCTGTGAAGTATGGTCCTGGGATTTCTACCTGGATTGCATTGAATCTATACTCTAATACTTTAGATTCTTGTCAGTTTCTGAAATACATATCTGGATTCACTAAATTAGTTTTTCAACCTACTAATGAGTTGTGATTCTTATTTTAAAATTGCTTTAATCTAGATCTTTTACAAATGTGAAGCACTGACATTTTCTTTTAATATATAGAGGTGTTAAATTTTCAGGTAAAAAGAAACTTGTTGCAAAATTGCCTTCATCACCTTAATGAGGATACTAGTAAAGAAATACTGGAGCTAATTTGATAGACATATGTATTTAGTAAATGGAGGAATGACTTCTGAAAATAAAGTTGCCAAATTAGATTTAATACTGGTTAAATTCCAACTGAAAAATGAAATGACAAAATTTCTCACATTCAACTGCTATACATTATAAACTAAAACAATTTAATTTCTGAAGATTCAGTATAGAAAAAAATCAGACATAGTCAACTCAAGAGATTGGCAATGCATCTAATAAATACATTTTATGAATAATTGTTAGAGTTATTAATTAAGGCAAAGTCTAAGACAGGTCCATAGTATCACAGAGGCAGCTTTAGAAAGTAGCTAACACTCCTAAATGCAGGCCTAAAGAAACAAAAAGAATTTTCTGGAATCACTAAAAGCTTTGGAAAAGTGGCTTTGTGAAGAAGAACCTCGTAGTTCTGTGTTTTTAGTGCTGGTGGGGAAAAGACAGGTGTGATGATATAAAATGCTCCATTTGCTGAGAATGTTAGAAAGACCATATCACTTGTTGCTATGGGCACAAATTGGTAAGCTGAAATGAAGTACTGTTGGGGTGAAATCTTGCAACAGGAAGAAATAGAGAGGAAGCCTATAATGGAAGTAATTCCCTCTGCCTCCTCTAAGCTTTGCTATTTTCCTCCATTGACAAAGTCTAAGACAGACGTGCAGGTAAAACAGAAATGCAGTACTCAGAGTTCTTGCCCAAGTATTACAAAGCCAATAACAAAAAGTGGAGCTGGAGGTGACAAACTATAGTTTTAAAACTGCCACAAATTCTAACTTTACATAGCAATGAAGCCTTTGCAATTTTATCATCTGTAGATTCTTAACATTCTATAAGGTTATGACAAATGTTCTAACATGAGATCAAGAATTAAGAAAAATAAATCAGACAAACAAAAGTTAAATATCATATGGTTTCTCTTATAAAAGAAATCTAAAATACAAATAAGTGAATTGAATGAAAATAAAGGAAATATGGTAAGAAGCAAGAAGGCAGACTTAGAAATGGGTAAGGAGATCAGAGGTATAAGACAAGTAAGAGAGAGGAGGGTAAAGGGATTGAAAATGATCAAGATATGTTATAAACATGTACCAATTTCCCAAAACACCACTATCCTGTATTGCAAACATGCACACACACAAAAAAAAAAAACACTCAAAAAACAAACAAACAAAAAACCCACAAAGCATCCAGAAAAGCCTTTGCTCAGGAATTGACACATACTGCATGGTTAATGCATACCCAGCCCCAACTCGCATTGCTCCCTGGACAGAGTCCCTGACTGCCTTCCTTGGCACCCACATATGCCACCTGAGAGCCTATCTCTCCAACTCTTCCTCCAGCATAGGGCTGGTTTTGCTTTCATTGAGCATCAAAGATTTGTTAAATTCCATGAAGTCCATTCTGAAGGGCTATGGTTTTAATACCAGCTCTTCTAATTTTTCTAGGCTTAGAAAAATGTAAGTCTAACAAAATGAGTTAATTTTAACATGAATTATTCCAGAATTGGAGTGAAAATCAAGGATGAGAAAAAAACTCAAAGTTTCTTTATGGGTCTAGGTATACATTTTGTGTTTTAACCTGGTGGATGGATCATTAAAATTGTTATTAAAACAGAAAACAAACAAACAAAAAAAGCATTTAAGCATCACCATGTCCCTTTTCCTAATTTTGAGATACATTTTCTTTATCAGGAATTTATGGTTTAATATAAAGCATCAGAAAAAACAAAAGCACTATAATATTTTCACATTTTCCTATTAAAGAAATTCTGTAAGCCATCATTTGGGTCAATTATACTAACAGTGGGGACACATTTAGCTTGTTAGCTTGACAAGAAATAACATTGCATATTATGAATACAAAGATGTGATTTCTCCCATGATTATAAAGATTTTATATTTGTAAATGATTGTTAGAAATAATCTGTGGAATCATATCATAAATTTTAAATGAAAGCCGTATGTGCCCATAATAAAGATTTGGAATGCAGGAAAAATACAAATGAAAAATAAAACATGTTTTAACATATATATTTATTATATGGATGAAATATACTTTATTTCATACTTTTACCAAATGGATTGTGCTATTCATTCTCTCGCACCCTAATCTTTTACCATTTAATATATCTTGCCATATTAGAACACATCTTATCTTGGTAATGTCTACATTCAAATGTCTGGATGTCCATAATATATTTCAAATTCCCTGTTTATGGGCATTTAGGTTGTTGCTAACTTTCTGTTATAGTGATAGGCAATGGCTAGCATGATAAATGATAGAGCACTGAAATAATATTGTATATGATTTTATATAGAATGTACATATATTCATGCTGAACGAAAATACATTCATAACAATCGGTATTTTGTCAATGTTAATTAGTATTTGAAACAGCATGGAGAACAAAAATATAACTTCATGAGAGCTGTCTTAATTTTCCAAAGTATTTTTATAATCTTAAATTCTTATAATCAAATAATTACAAATACTTATAGTATATAATATATAAATACTTATAAATACTTTAATTAAAGTAATCTTATAATCATTCTTTCTGTTTCTCCTATCCAGATGCCACACCACGTGAAGCCCTTGCCCTATTACAGCTACGACCAGCCCGTGATCGGGTACTGCCAGGCTCACCAGCCACTGCACGCCAACAAGGGCTACGATACAGTGTCTCCAGAGGAGGATGAACCCAGCCTGGAGCTCGGGAGGGACCACAGCTTTATTGCCACCATCGCCAGGTCGGCAGCACCGGCCATTTACCTGGAGAGAATAACAAACTAATGCGGAAGCCAACTCCTCATTGGGGAACTCGGCGGGGGTGGGGGGTGGGGGGCTTTCATCCTAAAGGAGAATGGGTGTCCAACAATTGCATAACCAAGCAAACTCATCGTTCCTGTTAAACAATTTATGGCATAGAGAAAAGAAAAACCAAAACTGCTTAAAGAGGACAGCAGATGCTCCTGCAGCATAATCAGGAGAACTACAGAACTTTCTTTGCTTTAAACTATAAAACAAAGAAAAATGGTCCCGGATGTAAATGGTCAAGAGTGTCACGTTCTTATAAAAATAGATTTCACCCTAGCTAACTATAGGCTTGTTTGTATATTTGATTTTTCTACACTGCATGGTTCCTGGGCTGGAGAACCACAGGGACAATATAAGGGGTGGGTGGGAAGTGGGGAAAATAGTACAGTTTTCTTTGTCCGGTGCGTGTAACACTCACAGACTTGATTTCCATTGCTTTCATTTTCTTTTTCCCTAAAAAATGTTTGCTCTGGTTTATTATTATTATTATTTTATTTCCTGGTCTAGTGATTCTGTTTTCAATTCTAAATGTAGCCATTCAAGTTTCCATTGTACCAAAAGAAAATTTGCTTTACCACAGACCACGAATAAGGAAAGACAGTCACAGAGTTTGGTAAAACTACTGAAATAAAAGTTCAATAAATCTAGGTGAATGCTGCTTCAAGGCATATGTTGTACATGATATTAGGATTTTTTTTAACCCCATGAGCAGCCTTCATTAAGGAAGTCAGGAAGAAAAACTGAAGATCTTGGATGGAGAAGATCAGCAGTATTTTTCTCACCTGGACCACAGATACATAAGAACAATGGCCATGCAGTTGGTGAAAGAAACTTCTGACACATTTCTAAATAGGAAATAATGTGTAACATTGCTTTTTAAATTAATTATCAATTAGCTTTTGTGTAGTTTTTATCAATAAAAGAAACAATGTTGAAAAATAAATATATTATTTTGTGGTTGGTACACCACAGCCCACCTCATGTTGTGTGCTTTGTATTTGTGCAATGTCTCTATGTCTGTATATCAGGGCAAATCAATAAGAATCAAGTGCCTTCTGAGGGTTCCATAGTTACAAAGGGAGGCCTTAAAAGGTTGAAAAGAAAGATGAGATGTGGCATATTCACTAATGTTTTTCAAATTCTTTTTATAGAAATACGACCTAATGATATCATGCAACACAAGAAAAACATAATATTCATCTATAGTTTGCATGGTCTTACAGGAGAGAAAGAACTGTATGGACATTTATTACTACCTAGAAAGAAGCACAACAGCTCACTCATTTTCCCTAATGAAAGGAGGTAATAATGCCCATTGAGTTCAGTTCTTTGTGTTGTAAGTCTATAGCTCAGCAATTCTCTGATTTTGCTATGGACAGTTCCCCAATGTAGTCACTGGTCTGATTTGTCTAGTTCTATTTTTAACACAGAATTAAAGTATGAAATGTATGTCATCGTTTATAAGAGCAGGTTTTACATTCTAAAGGATGCCAATGGGGTACTCCTGGCTGCTCTTAAGAACTAAGATGATAGTTAACATTTATTTAATTCAAATTTCTATGAGAATAATAATAATAAAAGAGAATTGCAAATACCTTCATATAAAAGTAAACTAGCAGAAACTACTGAGCATATTTTGTTCTCAAAAAATTCTGCTTTATTACTATTTTAAATTAGACTTGTGGGTCTATCTTGAGAGATTTTGAAATAAAATTGATGTCACATTAAAGGAAAATTAAATCAAGGGTTTTTTTTCTCACATTGGAAATGGTCACTGCTTTCAAGTTCTGATAAGTTTTCTTCCATATTGGCAATCCAGGTTTCATATGTTGTAGTCATGCCAGTGAAATGGATGGACCATGATACAAAAGTTTAAGACGATTTTTAGTGTTGTGGCTTTTCCTTTTGCCATTTGTTCAAAAGATTTGAAGTGTTTTTTCAAATGTGTTTTCAGAATTAGAGAAGATTTTTTGAGGGTGTCTTTCCAAATTGCAATTGTAGTCCTAACTCTTTCTACCCCCTTCATCCATCTCCCATTGCCCACACATCTTATTTCTACTAGAGCTGATTTCACTGAGGTCACCTCCAAAATATCTTGATCCAAGTTGATTTAATTCAGCTCCAGTTAATTTCTGCTTCTTCCAACTGAAAACATTTTAAATAGATAAAAATTCCTCCAGTTATTTAAAACCTCCATGTTTGATTAATGTTTGCCCAAATGTGAAAGAGTAAAGTGAACTGTGAACAAAACAGATAATGTGTGAATATGAAAATATTCAAGTTTCTTTAAAATTTACTTGCATATACCAGAACAAGTTTACACTTCTTTGGAAATCTATTGATGATTTAATAATTTTAAAAACCAAAAGAAAAGTCCAAAAGCAATTTTACTTAAGTAAGCTTGGAAAAGTTCTTTGTTGAAAATACCAGTCATGATAATATATAAGGCATCAAGTAGGTTTTACCATCTTAAAGAGAAAGTGATATTTCAACAACAGACTAGAGAACCTGTTATTGTTTTATTGATCTTTTAAACCCCAAAGTCAATCATTTTTATTCAAAAGGCTTGATATAACCAAGCAGGATGCAAGGGTTCTTTTGGTTAACATTCAGGTTAAACTGCTGCCTGTGTCTTTGAACAGTAGACAGCATACCTGTCTGTGCAGGTCGCTTTTATTCCAGTTCTACTCTATACATATATCTAAATGTACAAACTAATTTCTCCAGGATCCTTCACAAGTTTGTAATTCTGAATTATGATTCTAGCCAATATAAATATTTTTCACTGTCTTTTAGAAGCCAGAAATTATATGGATTCTACTTATTGTTCATGTTGAAATGTTAAAAGCCCTCTCAAAGAAAGTTATGTTTTATTTCAAGACTCTCCTAATTAGAAATTTGATTTTATACTATAATGTTTATTGAGCCTCTGAAGGCTGTGCAGGTTCTAATTTCAAAGTTGAAGCATCTCATGGAGTATTTATAGAGCAAGGGCATTAAAAACATGCCTAAAAGCAATTATGAATGTGACACAATATAGATTAGAAAAGTCAATTATCCAAACATTCTGAATAAATTTTTCATAAATATTTTTGTATTGCTGAGTTTGCTTTTACTTATTGCAAGAAGCAATTAGTAAATATCTTAGGTCAGAAGATTGATTGATACAAATACAGAGGTAACTGGTTTAAATTTTCACCCTTTTGTATCTCTACTCATAGTATTTTATGTATGACTGTCTGTGACTGAGAATATAAATAATGAGATCCATCTCTTTCAGTATGCAACTACTTTCTAAAGTAAAAGTATATGAAATTATAATATTTCAAATAGTTTTACTCAATAATGAAATAGTGTAGGTGGAAGGAAGGCTGTAGGAGGATGCCCTTTCTCCTTGGCCTCAGGGCATACTTTATCCTTAACTGAGCACGGACCTACATAACAAGTGGCTGATGTCAGAAAATTGGAAAAGGGGAGAAAATGTAGTAATCATATCCAAAACCTTCGCGTTTTGTGAGCCATCAATACATTTTAATTAAATTTGGAGATTCTGGTTGACAGATAGCTTAGTATTGCTCAATAATGTAAGAAGACTACCCAAGAAACAATCATAGAAGTGTACCAAGTAAAGAATGTTGTTGTTCAAAGCTTAGCCCCTCAAACCACAATTAGAAATTAGTGTTGACATCATACTTCTAAGAAGGCAATTATAAGCATAATAACCAAAAGATAGAAATATATACAATCCATTGTATATGCCTTCGCTTAATAAAGATCTGAAAGCAGGATCACTCACAGGGTGAAGCCATCAGAGAAATACATGTAATCAAGAAGTGGAGAGAAACAGCAGTAAACTCACTGTTCTCTACATGCCCATCATATCATAACCAGGGTTGATAATTTGTTGTTTAACTGAGGAATCCAAGACTCATATGGTATTAGCTTGTCTATGACCCTGTCCAGCTCCCCACCTCTGCATCTGTTTAATTTCTGAAGCCACAAGCATTCTCATGAAAGCATATATTCTGCATTACATAACCTTTAGCTGCCTTTAATTCAGAAAAGTGCAACTTCAGAACTTTGCATTATTCATCACTGAAACTGTCCAAATGCTCATCTGTAGTGACATTATCTCAGCATTATTCCTATCAAAAAATTTTGTTTTATTTTGTTCCTTGGATTTATGAGTTCTCCCTACATTGAAATGTTTCTAAGATACTGGTTCTTCTAAGGCTGAATACTGTTTTTCCCTTTCCCATATTACCTAGCACTTGATTTCTGCCTTGAATTTTAGTCATTTGTTACCACATCTGCTCTGAGGTCTCTCATTGATCTCTGCTCCTCAAACACCCAGTGTGCTTTATGGGGCCAGTTTTTTTCCTCCTCTCAGTAAAGCACTCTGTTCTCTTGGTAATATTCCCCTGCTATCTAGCTAATCTCTTTCAGTACACTTTCACTGAACTTGACTACTCCAGAGGTAAAAATCTCTTTTTAAAAAATTGCCTATTCTCCTCCATTGAGTTATGAGTTTCCATTCTGATCTTAATACAGAGGACCCTTGAGTTACAACCAGCCTGACATATGTACAACTTGGTTTACAACTGGAATTTTACTTTTAACTTACAACCAAAGTCTTGAGTTATGACCTGAATGCCGGCTGCTTGTGCTTCCAGATGGTCTCAGATACAGATTTAACTGAAAGAATTATAGAAGGAACATTACAGCATTTTTTTCCTGTGTGGAATTAGTTGAGAAATCCTGGGCCAATGTCTCTCTAAGGACACTGAGATCTGCCTAGAAGAAAGTGTGTCCTAAAATTATACAGGAAAGAGACTTTGAAGGCAATTGACCAACTTGAGTTACAGCCAGCCCTCTGGAATGAATTGAATTTGTAAGTCAAGGATCCACTGTACTTGAAAGGATTTTTTAAAAGCAGATTGGGGTGTCCCATCCCAACACAATTGATTCTTTGAGTCCAGATGAGGTCTGAGAATGTCTTTTTCTAATAAGTCCCCATAAGGCTGGGGATTTAGCTCAGCAGCACCACATCTGCCTCGCAAATGCAAGGTTCTGAGTTCAATCCCATGTACCTGTACCAAAAAAAAAGTACTAATAAGTCCCCACCTGAGGTTTCTGGTACATAGACTGCATTTAAAGAATGAATACCACAAAACCTAGACATATCTCTTTAGACTGATGATACTGTTTGAAGATTCAATATTTGAACCTAATAATTTATTGTTCAACATTAAATGAATCGTTAAATAAAAATGAATTAACAATAATAATATTATATAATCATCCAACATGAAAAGTCCACACCTTTTTTGAAGAGCATTTCTAAAATATACTATGTAACACTGAAGTCACATGAAATCAAAGAAGCAAATATTACTAGCAAATTTAACATTTAAAGAATATTAGACATATTTCAGTAAAAAATTTAACTTTATTCACCCATGAATTTTGTGTGTTCAACCACTGATGAATTAATTTCCTGTAGAACTTATTTGGAAATATGGGCTTAAGGAATGCCCTTTCTTTGACCATCAAGAAAAGCAGGTATTTTTGCAGATAACTACTTATACATTTACAAATGGCATAATGTACTCTTATTTCTGAGAGGTATGAAGGTTTTTATTGAAATAAGGGGCTCAGTATATTTTAATCTCTCTAATAGCAAAGTAAATATCAAATTTATCTGGGTTAAATGAGAATTTTGAAATGATGAGAACCTGATATCATGAATGGGAAATAGATCTCTTCATATAGGACATTCTTTCTTTTTTTGGAAGAGTTTAGGCTTGTTTTTACAGTCTAAGTCATTTTAAAAATGATAATACATACAAATGTGAAAGCTTTTATTATCTGAGTTGAGAAGCTTCTGATCAGAAACTAGACAGAGTTTAGTGAAGTCACTCATTCCTGGTTTCTAGGCCAGCATTTCTTCGAATAGGAATGCTGCTAGTAAAGGAAGATGAGCCGACCAAAATGCACTTTGACTCATCCTATCTAAGTCATTTCTTGACAAGTTTCATGGAGTTGATAATAGTGTAAGAATATTCATTTTTGTTTTTAATACAAATTAACATCAAAATAAAAACGAGGTACGTACAAGTTTAGACTTTATGTAGTATAAAAAAGCTATCCTACTAGAAACAATGGAAGAGCTATATGGAGAGTGATCCTTGGGATAGAAAATATTCCTAGTATCCAATTTCTTGAGCTTTACTGTACTCCCTTAGGGGATACTTGTTTGATCTTAGATGGTGAATGGAATCTTCCTAAATTAATCTTGAAACAAGGATTAATCAGGTAAGTATATTAATCTACTCTGGCTGCAATAACAAAATAACATAACACTATAACAAAATTTCATGACTTTAAGCAACATGTGTATATTGTCTACAGGCTGGAAAGTCCTAGATCAGAGCACCGGCACTTTTTCCTGATGAGGACTCTTGTTGTCAGTCTCACAGTCAACTGCCTTCCTTTTGTGTTCTCACCCAGCAGAGAAAGTGAATTAAATCTCTGATGTCACCTTCTGAAGAAGTCAGATTCCTTGAATCATGTCACCTTTTTGAGACCTTATTTAACCTTAACTTTTTACTTATGGAACCTCTCTCCAAAAACAGCAAAACTGGAGTTTAGGGTTTCGGTATATACATCTTAGGGGTGCACAATTCAGTTTGTAACATTCGGGAAACCAAAAATAAATAAGCAAGCAAAGACCTGTATAATATTTATTTGACCAATTAAATTGATTTCAAAAAGAAAAAAATACATAATAAAATGAGTAGGTTTATTATAGTAGAAGAAAGAGATTAGTTGGAATTGTTTGTGGGTCTGAATTCAAAATGTATTAATAAGGAGGGATTATATGGTTTGCTTCTTATTTTAGTCACATGACCTATTAAAATATTTCTTTATAAGGTCTTGGAGGAAGTTCATTAATGATATTTTATATAGTATCTTAATTTTTGAAGGAGATCTATTGCTTAGAACAAAATATTTCCCAAACCATTTTGTACAAGTCCCACAATGTACTTTATGTAAAAGGGTTCCAAGGTCAAGTAATCCTAAGGGAAAGTTTCATATTTTATCCAACCACTCAGATATTCTGAGTGCATTAATATATTAAAAGCTTTAAGAATTCCTATTTTAAAGAAGTTGTTTAATTTAGCATTTCCCAATTTTATTGTATTGTGGAATATTAGTCAATAAAATAAAAGCTATTAAGAACCTGCCGAGTGAGTTTTCCATAGACTACATTTAGGGGTACATTTAATATCTGTTAAAGGTTTTGCCTAGGGAAGAAAAATATGAACATTTAGAGTGGGTGTAGAGTTCTAAAATGTACGATGTAGCTTTCTGGAAAATATTCTGCTCTAAAAATTATTTAAATTTTCTTTTAAAATAAGTACTTAAAGCTTCATATCAGAGTACATTATATAAGTGACGCATGAAACACCAATTCTTATATAAACAGAGCATCTGAATTCTCAGGATTTTATCATGGTTTCATTAAATATTGAAGACTGTGTTTACTTGCACTTGAAATTCACCTTGAGTATGGTGAGTAGACCATTGAGGTGCAAGAAATCATAACAGAGTTGCTGAGTGAATTAGAGTAATTTAGGCTCAATAAGATATTCAAGAAGAGAAAAAGTTTCTATCATCAGACTTAAATGATTATAACATCAAAAGTAACAATGTAATTGTTTATTTTTCCAGATGCAAAAAATCTAGGACAGATAGTACAAGGTGCTATATTTTTGAATAAATGCACTCATCTATTAAATAAATATCTAGGATGCATTAATATGTACTAGCCACTTATTTTCATCCTATTAGAGATTATTGAGTATTAGAAATATTCCAGCAGTATTTTATGGACAGGAAAATTAGCAATCGTATGCTGTGTCATGGGCTCCCCAACAAAGAAAAACTGAGCAGAATTGAAACATCTACTACAGTGGCATAATTTGTAAGAGTGGAAGTACTACACCATGGATGGGGAAGTTGGAAGAGTATTCCAGGTAGGCTTTGATTCAGCCCAGAGATTGAAAAGATCATGAATGATCAAGGAAACAATATACAGTAAGCAAGGGAAGAGATGGCAAAAAGGAAAGTCAAAGAGGTCATCAAAGAATGTAGATCATGCAAGGCAGAGGGAAAAACACCAAAGACTTTAGATATGAATTTAAAGATTATAGAATTTATATCACTAACAAAAAGCAAGTCATAGATGTTAACAATGACATAAATATATTTTAGATTTGATATGGAGAATGAATGAAAAGAGATAGACCAGAACTTTTAATACCAATTAGTTAATATTGTTAGTTAATAGAACACTTGACAAGTGTTGCAGAACTAATCTAGGGAAATTCCGATGGGAACAGAGAGCAAAGCACAAAAATTAAAAGACTAGTTAAGATTAATACAGTGTTTTATATGT
Source organism: Heterocephalus glaber (assembly GCF_000247695.1). The sequence continues at coordinate 26,452,887 of NW_004624749.1, forward strand.
AATAACCACAACAAACTTTTAAGTATTTCAATTATTGTTAGCCTTATTTTATGAAAGAGGGTGCAGTCAATAGAGAGATTAAGGTAGCTAGTGACAAAACCATGACTCAAAGTCAGGATATCTCCTTGGAGAGAGGAGCTCTTAACACCTATGCAGTATAGGTTCTTAAGACATCACATGAGAGCTATTTAGGAAGTAGAGGCTGCAGGGCTATGCAGTTGGAAGCAGGAAATGTCTGAAGAAACAGGAATGAGTTGCTAAGTATTTAGTCCATGTTTCACACTTGAGCAAACAAAAATATGATGATGTTCTTCTCTGAGCAGCCACAGAAGGGATACAGTACCAGGTGTGTGACACAAAATGATAAATTTTTTTTCTGACATTCTGGGTTTTAAAGGCTTAAGGGCTTTCAAATGGCACAATACAAGAGCTAGTGAGATATGTAGACCTGAAACTCAAAAAGTATGATGTTGCTGTGTATATGAGATATTTAAGTTAAATTCATGGAAATCAATGAAATAAACTATGGCCAATGTGTAGATTGAGAAGAGAAGGGAGACAATATTATAACCATAGAAAATACTAAAAATGCCATTGACAGAGAATCAAGAAAATTATCCAGAAAGTATCTTAACAAGAACGATTTAATTGAAGCTAAGAGAATTTTCCCACTTTAGCAAATAATAGAAGAATCTATCTTTGAATGTAGTGAAAAATCTGTTGTCAGAAGTAAAAACCTGGACATCTGATGAACAACTTCAAAGACAGTATACAAAGAGGTTTGTATTAGTTAGAAACTTAAAGTAGATGCTAATTTGATTCCTTTTAATGATAAGATCTTATGATTTTGAACACTTTTCCATTATATGTGAGATAATATATATTCCCAAAGGTCTAAACCAGGTAATGATTTTTGGTATTTAAGATAAAAATATCGCCTGCTTTTCCTTTTTTTACTATCCGCTTATGCCAATGTTTAATGTGATATTAGTTATGGTAGACAGGAGAAGTTAATAATATATATATTATTTGTTAAAATTTTCAGTGCTTAAATTAAATATTGAATGGGGAAACTGTACATGGCTTCTTTCAAGTAGTTTAAGAACTGATCATAATTTTTCAAACTTGTCAAAGTTCTGCAGCCTGACATACAGTAGGTGTTCAACAAAACGAATAAAATTGTCAGGATCTAGAAAAAGGAGACACGGAGAATTGTTCATTGCAATGCACATCGTTAATGTGCATAAAATTTCAGTTGTACAAGATGAATAAGTTCTAGAGATTTGCTGTACTGCTTGGTATCTATATATAAAAATCTGATTGCATTAAAAAACCTTGTGTTCTCACAAGAAAAATTTTAAAATAAGACATACATAGAATAATTTTCCTGTTTGAAATTACTGTGAGGACACTTATTTTGAACATAGGCTTTAAATTTTCTAGCTCTAGAATGTATCTCAAGTTTTATTCTTGGGGGGTACTTATGCCAAGGCTGATCCTATTCTGCCAGAAGCAGAATAAATATTTGAATATTCTCATAATATTACCCTCTAACATTAAATATCTATGTATGTAACAAATTTCAAAATTTGCTTAAGAAATCTTCTCAGATCATGAAATTTAAATTGTCCCATATCTTATTAATGTATTTTTAAATTTTTTATTAGTACATGTTTGCAATACATAGTGATTGCATTCATTGTGAGAAATTAGTACATGTACACAACACATCTCAGCTCCTTTTTCCCCTTCCCGTCAACCTCTCTCTTTTGCCAACATCAGACTCATTTATTTATCTTATTATGGGAAGAAAGAAAGGAAAAAAAAAGAAGAATCAAGATATATCATGTATAGGTACAAATTCTATATGATGAATGTTATCATTATGTATATCTAAAATGTACCAAGAAAATTAATGTTAAAAATAAAATTATATTCATACTGATTAAAATGAGATTAATAAGCCAAATAACATATAAAACATTTACAACAATTATACTAAGTCAAGGTACACTTTTAAATACATTGTCCATGGCGCATTACAAAAATTTTTTTCAATCTTTTCATCCTTTATACACACATAAAAGTTCAAAATGTTGGGAAGCTGTAGGGATTGCTGAGTTGTTTACAATATGAAACTTAAACAAACTGGATCAGTTCTAGAAAAACTGACATAGAGCCTACCCCCATCCTGCTTTTTGACTGTCAAAGGTATCCCAGTCCCAGTCCTACCTACACCTTTGCCTTCTGCCTCACATCTGATAAGGTGACAAGAAACCCGAGGGCTCCTTCCTTTGGAGCTAGTGGAAAGTTCCAACCATGTAAGTCCCACCTGGGTACAGAAACCTACACTTCAGTCCCAGCATGTAAAGAAGATAAATCATAAATACTAAGCCAGGCTCCTTTTCCTGGACTAGCAGGGCCATTTTTTAACTAGCTTGGGAAGTTGCCCTATTCCCTCTAGAAGCCATATTATGTGAATAATGAAAATTTCTGTACCTTCTTGGTGTAATGTCATGTATCATCAATCTCAGTATCCAAATCTCCCCCCAAAAGCAGAGTAATCATTGTTATCTTAGCTACTAAGAATTTTGGTCCTCCCCTTGGGCCACAAATTACCTAGTATTTACACTGCTTTCTGTGATAGCACAAGTTCATAATGGGCACACTGTAATCATATATTACATAATCAAATTTTTCCTCTCAGAATGATTTTCAGGTCTCTCTTCCCTTTAGTTTTTATTAGTAAACTAATATTAATGACTCAGCTTTCAGTTCAGCTCTTCTGTTAAGTAAAACAAGTATATCAATACAGGTATATCAAAATATACAGGGAATCCTGACTTTATAAATTTGCACTGTTGTATCAACTAAATTTTTAAAAAATGTATACACATCACATCACATATTACATATGACTTTATCCTATTGCCTGTAAAAATTAGGGAAAATGAGGACTAGTTGCTATATAGATGAAATAAGTTTCCTTTTCAAATGTTTATGTGTAAAAGGTTTTTTTTCTTTAAGTTTATTGGTACATTTTAGGTACAAAATACAGTTACATTCATCACTGGAAATTTGTACCTTTAGATGATGGATCTTGGTTCTTATTTTTTACCCATTCCCCTGCCCTCCCTTCAACCCCTCCACCCTTCCCTTTACAAAGACTTTGTTTCCATTTTTTCCTTTTCTCATATTTTTTCCTTTCCTGTCTTTCCTTTCCCCTACCCCTCCCACTTCTCCTACTCCTTTAGACCTTTGGTAATTCAGCTGTTTTTATATTACCCAAAATTAGAAGCTGTGTTGTTCACCAGATTATTTTCCTGTTTCCTATGGATCACTGTAAGACTACCATTCCTAGATTCCCTGATGGCTGGAGTTCAGCCACAATTGAGTAGTCACCAGTATCAAACTGAGTAGGAGTGACCTATCAGCTGTGGCTTGAGGCAGGTAAGAACAGGATGGCATTCTCCATTAATTGTCTCCTGTTCATGTTACTGAGGAAAGAGCCTGGGTCTCTCTGTTAGTATTAAGAAAAAAATTTTAAGACACATCCACCTCAACACACCTAGTAATGCTGGTGACTGGAATGTCATACTAAGCCACTGCTGTCTCAGGGATTTTATTTCTCTTGTAAAGCCTGATTTACTACAACCAATGACCACCAGTAAAATATTTATAAAGAAAAGTTATTTCATGAATTGAAAACAAGAATGTCTTCATGACCTTGAAATATCATTAGTCAATAACTGCTATCGCTGAAACAGAGTACAAATATTTACATTGTTAAGGAAAAAAAAAATTGTTAAAGTATGGTAAGGAACACTTTATATAGAAACATTGTGGTGAGTGTAGCGACCATTGCAGGAGAGTTTTGCAGTAAGAGACAGGCTGGGCTCAACTGTGAATGTCATGCCACATCAGTAAGTGCAAATTTATAGCCCAAGATCAGGTCAAGGATCAGCAGAAGGAAAATTACCGAAAGGACAAATCATGGATAAAAAGGGTTCTGGATAAACAACATTCTGGGAGTCTCGTTGAAGACCAGTGAGGCTGATCACTCATCACTTGGGAGGTTGTGCAGGAAGAGGAATCTGATCAGACATCAAGGTGATCAGATATCAGGGGTGAGGATTTTTGCTAAACTGACTTTGCAGGTCTTTTCTTAAAGTTGGATATTTATAAGTGCAAAGATAGGTCTATAAGAAGGGTCAGTGACTGAAGTTTGTGCTGGTAGAAACTTTTTGTAAACATTCACTGATGTAGTATTTTTAGCTCTCTTTAATACAACAATTCCTTTTTTATTTTTCTACCCTTAAAATCTCTTGATTCTCTCATCCATCCCAAGGTCATGATTGTTTTTCTCAATTTTATTGTTCAATACTTTTTAAGTCCTTTTTCCTGTTTACCTCTCTTCAATGTTATCTTTTCAAAGAACACCTTAGCCTTTAGGAATCTACTTTCTAAAAAAGAGTATATCAAAAAGGCAGTACACAGGTACCCTTTCCATGGCCCTGGGAATTGTTCCCAGAGCAGTCACAGAAGTACTTTAATGACTTACCATCAATAGTATGATAAATTATTTTGCCATATGTCTCCAATTTGTACATGTCTGTCCCCAAGGTCCTGTTTCTGATTTTAAGGAAGTTACCCACATATATACTAATAACTAGCTATTTAAACCATTATTTCCTACAATCAGTGTTGTTGGATGCCCAAGGATCATGCTGCCTGAAGTAACTTTTCCTACCCTCTGTAGAAATTTGGGAAATATTAACTAGCTGCTGTAAGGCTGAAGTAATTTTTCTTTTCAAGTGTATTCTCTTTGTAAAAATATATGATCAGTTTTTTATAGCCCTTCAATTTTAATCTCTTTTTAACAGTAAACAGAACAAGCACTTCAAAAATTTGAAACATCAGCCAAAATATTGATGTTATCTCTTCAAGGTGTGGACAAGCAAATAATGAAATATAATGCTCTGATAAGTTATATGTGGCAGATACTGAAATCAGCTTTAATTTGGTTGTAAAAAGTTGGCTTTTGTATTTAGAATTATAGATGGTTTGCAAGAAATTGTGGTATTTATTGAAGAAACAGGTATATTTGACTATTATAAAACTGTAAATAATTCCTAAAGATATAATTTCTACAATGTTTGCAATTGAATGACAAATCAATATTACTCTTTTCTGCTACTTTATTTATATTGAAATTCTGAGTATAAAAATAGATTCACATTTAATATTTTTTCCTTTTTCTAAATTTCTATTGTTTGTATTGTTTATTTAGAATACAGTTAGAAACCAACAAATAAATTTTTATTAATGTCTTATATTTTTATTAAGTCCATGTTACTATTTAGCTATGCTTACAAATCTTGATTCTCCATTTTAAGAGTAAAGCAGTTACTTTATAATATCATATAAAACCTGTTGTATTATAAAATGTCCCTAAAAATTGTCTCCTAAAGTATGTAGGTAAGGAATACTTCCTCAGCTTTAAATAGTTCTATTAACCAATAGGGAACACTGAAAATGTGTATAGTCATTACCCTTTACCAAGTGTTTGTTATCAGTCAGAAAATAATAAATGGAAAATTCCAGAAATAAATGACTCAAAAGTTTTGCATTACACATGTGCTGTACTGAAACAATTATATCCTACAAACTTCCTTCATCCTGCTGAAACATGAATCATCTTTTCATCCAGTGCATCCATCCTGAATATAGTACACAGCCATTTGTCACTTAGTATTCATCTTGTTTATCACATTGACTATGGTGATATTGCAGTACTTCTATCCAAAAACCTTTTATTACTTAATAATGGCCTTAAGACACAAGACTATTGATATTGGCAATTTAGATATGCCAAAGAGAAGCTATAATGTTTTTCCTTTAAATAAAACTGTGCTGAGGTGACTAAGATAAATATAGGGTTCAATACTACCTATGATTTTAGATGTACATGGGTGATTGCAGAATGTAGCTTGCATGGATAAGGGGGCCAATTATAACCACATGTCCTTGTCTGTATTGACAGCTATTAAGTTGTGATACTAAGAATAGTTTCTAAAAATCATAGAATATTTTGAACCAACATAGCCAGTGATGGCAGCATTTATAATTACCCCCTCTTATAATTGTGCAAAGAGTACCTAAGTCGCTAAGCATTAATTCACTGAATGCATTTTTAAGAACTTTTCTAGATGAGGAAGACAGACCAAAATTGCTAAGCGATAGGAATTTATTGCAGAAGAGCCTGCCTGTAGTGGAGAACAGGATCTGTCATCAGACCTTTCTGGTTTACAGACTTTAAAAGGGGGAATTCAATAACTTTATTAACTCAATATTCTGTCAGTGGCACATTGGCTTGCAGAATGGTAAAAGTCTTAATGAGAAAAAATTATTTCATGGTATCCATAATGAAATGGTGCTTGCTTTGCCACAGAATTCATGATTGACCGGTGGATTAGTAACTAAGAGAAACAATTTTACATATTTTATATTTGCAATTGAAATAAATTGTAGAACTTGGTTTCTAAGAAGCAGAAGATTTTTTTAAAAAACACTGTTTTGCTTACTAAGATTTTTTTCTCTTCTATAGCAATGACTGGAATCTTTCTTTTAAGATATCCTTAACAGATGTTATCTGTGCCTATAGTTGTAGGGAGGAAGGAAATATTTGAAGCATATATGGAAATGGTGTTTAATGGGCCAGACAATTTTTAATAGGTAGAAGTCGGTTATGGTATTGAACTAAGATTTAAAAGAATAGATACCATAAGAGGAAACAAGCTTTCAGTTCTGTTAAGGTTTAGATTTCTCAATGGACTGTATACTACAAGGTCCCATCTATTAAAGGTTTGTTCACAGGCCTGTGGTGCTGTTGGGAAATGGTGGAATCTTTAGGAACCTGAGCCTCACTGAAGGAAGTTAGGTCATTGAGTATACATCCTTGAAGGAGATATTGGCACCCTGACACTCTCCACCCCCTGATTTAACTTCCTGGATGCTGTGAAGTGAAAAGAATTTTTCTTCCTCAGGCTCTTGCCATGGTGTGCTATGGCACTATGGGTCCAAGCAACACTGAACCGATACCTCTGACACTATAAGCCAAAATAAATTTTTGTCCTTTTAAATTGATTTATCTTAGGTATTTGTCAAGGTGATGGAAAACTGACTAACACAAACTATTAGCAGTTTCCTAAGTTAAAATCACATCAGGTTAAACCATAAGAGCAAAACATTTACACATATTATTATATCTAATTACAAACTTGTAGTTAATTTCATTAATTGTATGTTCTATAGTACCAAAGAACCAGCCTACTTGACTCATTCTTACCAACATAATTATCCTTTTGGAAGATAGTCGTCTAGGCCAGTGGGCTTCAACATGGGGTTCCCATCTCAGTATTACTAGCATTGCCTCAGAATATGTTAGATATGCAATATATTGGTCCTAATTCTAAACTTACTAAATCAAAAATACAGAGGTGATGGTCAATCTTTGTTTTGACAAACTCTTTAGGTGATTTTGCTACATAATGAGTCCCAAGAACCACTGATATAAGCTATTCTCTATTTATTTTTGGCTATTTTATACTTATTTTTTAATTCATGTATATATTAAAGATAACACGATTTTGTGTCAGCATTGAAGCAGCTGTACTTGAGGCAAGAACGAGTTACTCTCAAATCTGAGGGGTTTAAAATGGCAGAGTTTTATTTCTTACTGATGTAACATGTTCATCATGGGCTGACAGAGTTAATCATTAGGTACTAGGACTCAAAATGATTGAGCAGTCACCATCTCAGGCATTATTGTTTCTCTTGTTAGAGCTAAAACTCTAAAACTTCAGTAACTCCCCATAATGGAAGGACAGCAAGAGAGTCACACATATGAAGCAATAGCTCTGTATGTGAGTGAAGCTCTCAAAGCAAATAATGTGTGTGCTTTTCCACTTCGAGTGCAGCTTAAAATTACCTTCTGTTCAGCATATATGAGTGTCTAGAGAAACTCAATATAAAATTATACTTTCAAGTCTTGTTTATCCCAGATTCATCAGTGTGGCATCATGAATCTCAATAAGGTGTGGTACAGCAGGTTTACTGGTTTTGGCTCTCACAATCACATTTAATGATATTTTCAATTTGCTGCATGTACATTTATAGACACGCTACTACAGGAGAATTAGTTACTAGTGAGCTTCAGCTCATACATGCCAAAAGAGGTAAAATGACCAAGACTTGGCCACCCATTGAATCTTTGGCAAGCTCAGATCCATTTTGGCATTATTTCTAATGTGATGTACAGTACACTGACCCATAAAAACAATGCATGAATATTATATATAACATTTTAAAACTTATTTACTAATTTCCCCAAGTGATTAATCCAAATATACATATTCATAATCCAAACAGACATATACATACTTAAATATATTTAAATGTTCTAGGTTATTATCTGGTTCAGGATCATCAAAACATGTAAGTAAAAGTCATGCGTATTTTTTTTACCTAATCACTTAGAGAAATGTCTGGTACATAATAAGTGAATGATGTTCATATAATTATTTTCTCCCATACAAGAATTACAGGGTCAATGTTAATGCTTAATCCTGGTGATTTGGATATCTCATCCTGGCATCTTAGATCCTGGCAATAGGTATGAGTCTATTTTGAAAGGATAACAGAGTATACCTGAAGTCCTGCATGAAAGCAGTTTCCACTGCATCTGCTTCCTCTCTGGGCAAAGTGATTAGGTCAGATAGTCCAAATCATCAACTTGATTAGATTAAGAGAGACTGGGGTGGGGGCATTGGATAATGAAAGCACTATGCTGATCAGTGGATTAATCCACTGACATTCATAGCTGAGTGTGCTGTTAGGAGGTGAAACCCTGTTGGAGGTGGGTCAGTGGGGGTGTGCCTTTGAAGAATATCACTTGGTGATGCTCTTCCCTTGTTTTCTACTTCCTGGGCACCATGATGTGAAAAGCTTTGCTCTGCCACATCCTTACACTATGATATTCTTGCTTTGGAGCCAGCTGACCATGGACTGAAATCTTGGAAATTGTGATTTAATCTATTGGAAAGGTAATTTAAACTTGGAATTTACCGTCTCCTCTTTCAAGTTGTATTCGTCAGGCTCTTTGTTCTACAATGGCAAAACTGACCAATACATTGATGACCTAATTTTTTTATTATTATGAAACTAGATTTAAGACTGGTGTGTACCATAACATGAACTATGTGGCAATAACTAAAGATAGCTGGAGAATAAAATAGTGCTCTTCAGCTTCCATTGCTCTGTTACTCTCAAGTTTCTGAGGAAAGGACTCTTAAAATATTTAAAAGATAGGATGATACTTGTCCTAGTCTCTGATAACTATTTAGGTCTGATGGATGGGTGGATGGGTGAGGTTCTTGTGGAACACTACGGTTGTGAAGATAGAACACTAGCAGGTGTAGAGACACAGGAAACCTGAAGCTGCCATCTAAATACACGAGTATATGTGCTGGTGCAGTGAGGGGATTGTCTCAGTGGGTACTAATATCCGGAGGCCTTATCTGGTTAAACATTGATTCAGACAAAGGTGACCAAATGTGCATGATTTATCATATACCCTGTAACAATCAACAAGTGGCCAAATATAATTATATTGAATTTGTATCAAAAACTGTTCCCAAGCCAAGTTCAGTGGGGAATGCCTGTAATTCCCAATACTTGAAAAGGTGAAGCAAGAGGATCACAAATTCCATGCTAGTCTGGGTAACTTATGGGACTTTATCTCAAAATAAAAATTAAAACATTTTAAAGGAGTTAGAGGTATAGCTCAGTTTCAGGGCATTTGTCTAATATGCATGATACCATGGGTTCAATCCCCAATATGAATGAATGAATGAGTAATAATAAATAAGTAGCTTCCTGGATAACTTGCATACAGATAGCACAGGGTGTAAGAGGATGTCTGTGGCTACTTTCAAGGTAACACTTAAACCCCTCTCAAGTGTGCATAAAAGGAAATCAGAGAAAGACAAACTTCTAGGACCAGAATCAGTTCTGATGAGAACTTCCTCCTACATAACCTCAATTGCTAAGGAGAGAAGCTGGGATCAATCAGCCTTATGATATTTCTTGTTTAATCATATTTTTGGCCATCTCTTAAGTTCTGAGCATTGCAGGATACCAGAAAGAGTGCACATTGTAAGGAAACTCCTTCAAAATTCAGTGGGAATGGAAGCTTGGCATGCGGAGTTCCCTCATGGTGTCTTCCTTTTTGTTTCTTTCATCTATTGTACTTTGCAACTAGTGGCAGTGTTTAAAAAAGGTTAAACTTCAAAGTTAAAATTAGCACATTTACATGAAAATTTATAAATAAATAAAAGGAGAGAATAGTTACTACAGGTAATCAGAGCAAGAGTTGGCATAGAGTGATGAATATAGAGTTAATGTTGGTTAAGTCAGCCAAAGATGAGACGTTCTAATAGGGAAGGAGAAAATGAGCAAGGGGATGAGAACACTGTGGGGTGGGAGTGAGTGAAGGAATGGAAAGAACAGATTTTAAAATCATACAAATCACAGCTTTATTTATTTTCATCAGAAGTCTGTACTTAAAATGAAACTCCCTACCTTTGTCTTGAAATCTACTTTATTCAAATTCTGCCCTTAAAAATAAAGGAACTTGATTAGATTTCTGTTTTCTCCATTTTCTAAAAAAAATACCCTCTTCAATAGTTTTCCAATTTTAAAGAGTTAAAGTATATGAAAACAACAACAAAAGTATTGAGTCTTTATCTAGGGTACATCTCATTTACACTGATGAAATAAGTATAAAACAATCGACATCTGTGGTTTGACCCTAATCATGTCTGTATGCCTCTACAAAGAAAATCTATGATGATTTCTATTTAAAATTCTTTTTGGGGATTATTTCATTCTTAGAATCAAATTAGGAAGATTTAAGTGTTAGCCTTTTTTCCACAGCTAAAATTTAAATTCCACAAAGGTAATAGTTAGCTTGTTCTTTGTTATATCACATGTTGTTGAATGGATGGATGGATGAAATATATTTTAGCATATTTTGTATATTGTATTTAAAAACAAAATTTAAATTCTATTTGACAATGATTTCTTTTTATGGGATAATAATATTTGTATATGTTTATGGGGTACATTATGATAATTGAATTGTAAACAAAGTATAATGATCAAATCATGGTAATAAACATCTCTATCACTTCAAACATTAATCATTGTTATACATTGGCAATTTTATACTTTTCTATTTATTTTAAAATATATCATAGGTCATTGTAACCACTAGTACTGTAACCACTCTACTATGCTGTAGAAAACCAGCACTAATTCCTCACCTATATGTTTTGATACCCTTTATTGAAGTTTTTCCTGTCCCTCTTCCCCTCTGCCCTTCCCAATTTCTAGTGTAAACTATTCTCTTTTACAAGATCAGCTTTTAGGTTTCAACAAAATGAAGGAGGGATGATGTTAGTCTTTCTATGTCTTGATTATTTCAATTAGCATAATGACCTCCAGTCACATCTATGTTGCTGAAAATGACAGAATTTCATTCTTTTCCTGGGGTAAATAATATTCAATTGTGTATGTTCATTCCACTTTTGAATAATATCATTTTACTTTACAAAAGATGTCTAAGATGATAATCTGACAGAGAAAAAGCCCTTAATTTTGATCACAGTAAAGTACCAAAAAAGGCCAAACCACTTTTCTTCAACTCAAAGTTCCAGTGTGGGTCAGCACCTTGCTTCCTAATGTGGAGGCTTTGGGAAACCTGTCATTCCCTGGAACAGGTGAGAGAGAAAAAGTGGGAAACATAGAAGTGGGATCACAGAATGACCTATTACAGGTGGCTCCCTTTGAATTTCATGTTTTATGATTTTATAAGTTTCTCTTAAGTTGTTAAACATATAGCAGTGTGTTTATAATGCAGAATGATTTTGCCTCTGGGGAACATTAACAATATTGAGGAGCACTTTTAATTGTCATAAGTGGTACTTAGGATTATTACTACTGTGAGTGAGCAGACAAAAAGAGATGCTGTTGAACAATCTATAATGTGCAGGAAAAATCTCCATAGCAAATAATTATTTAGGGGGCAGAGGAAGTGAGCCAATCCCAGTGCCCAGGAGGAGGCTCCCCCACCACCTACCGCTCCTAGGGCAGAGGAGGTGAGCCTCCCCCCACCTATGGAAATGAGAAGCCACGTAAACAAGCCTCAAACACTGACTTCCAGATCACCTATATCAACCCCAAAGGGAAATGAGATGGAGCAATCTAGTACAAAACAACCTGGACTCACTGAACTGGCAATAAAAGAGGATCTGGAAAAAATGAAATCAGAAATAATTTCTCAGATAACAGCAAAGATTGTGCCCATAGTGCAAGACATGATTAATAAGCCTAGAGAAGACAGAGATAAAAAAAAATAGAGGATCTGAGGAGCATGATGGAATTCCAACATAGGAAACAAATGGAATCCATGAAAAGGATGCAAACACATTTCCAGGAGAT
>NW_004624749.1:26474084-26488280 GCF_000247695.1 Heterocephalus glaber
AAGAACCAAGACACTCATGTAATGGTACAAGATCCCAATGATGAATGTAACTGTATTTTATACCTAAAATGTACCAATAAACTTAATGGGGGGGAATAAATAATTATTTTGCCCATATGTCAATAATCTTACCATTGAGAAACCTTGATATACAGATGTGATCAAACACCAATGAATTAATGAGATGGATATGTAACCTGAGTAAAACAAAACAACTGCAGGGGGAACTCAGTAGAGCAATTGTCTAATATGATGTGATACTCGGTTCGATCCCCAATACTGAGAATAAAAACCTGGGGTCAGGTGTTTAGCTTAGTGGTACCATGCCTGCCTTGCAAGCACAAGATCCTGAGTTCAATCCCAGGTACCAAAAAGAGAAAAAAAGAAAAAAAGCAATTGAAGAAAATGCTGGGAAGCTCTCTATTGGCAGAGATGGAGTCAATGGTAATTTCCCCTGGGTGAACATAAAAAATCTGGAGACTCCTATAGCAAATAAACTAAATAAATCTATTTGGTTCCAGAGAAAATGGTATTGGTGTTAAGGGTTTGTTATCAGATTTGGCAAGGAAGGAACTTCCAAGATAAGTATCTTCCAGAGTGCAGATTGTGGCCTATTGCCTATGACCCACTGTTGAGACCAATTCCATGGATCCCTTCCCCCCCACACACAACAAAACAGAACTAGAAGAAAACAGAGACTAGAAAGTATTAAAATATATGCCATTACTATGGGAATTACAACATTTTACAAGTATATGCATATAATTTCTTATGATGGAAAACATATTAATTAATGTAGATCTCAGTTAAAAATGTTTCTCTAGTATGAGAAACTGAAAGTGTGAATAAGTACTAAAAGGTATAATAGATAATGTGAAATAGGAAGAAAAGGGGCAAAGGGGAAGGGGAAATGGGAGGAGTAGGGGAAAGGAAAGATGGGAATGGAATTAATACGAGAAAATGAAAAAATGGAAACAAAGTCTTTGTAAATAGGGAGGGGTGGAGGGGTTGAAGGGAGGGCAAGGGAAGAGGGAGAAACAAGAACCAAGAGAGATTATGTAAAGGGGCAAATTTCCAGTGATAAATGTCATTATATTGTATACCTAAAATGTACCAATAAAATTAATTAAAATGTTAATGACAACAAACTCTGACCACTGTTTATAATTTAGTAATACCCTTAAATGTATTCAGTTTATAAACCGACATTTGTGCATAATCAAAGATTTGTTCTGTATAACCTGAAACTAAAAATATAATTGAAGGCTGTCTGGAAATTGTGAGAGAATATATACTTAATTTTAAAAAAGACTACAAAGGTGAAAGATAGGTGTGGAAACAACAATTTTGCATAGCCCTGATGCAACATTTGCTTTTTGTTTTTCAATAATATTCAAGAGTTTTACAGTGACTTGCTGTTACTTTTCTAATCAGAACATACACACATCCACAAGAAATGTTGTCATTGAGAAAGCTGGAAGAATACTGATGGGAAGCACAGATTTGAGTAGGTTAGAGGAGAACAATGAAATAAGAGGTTAGATGTTTGGAATTGAGGGGACTAGCATATAAAAGGGAACATGAAAAGGATTTTTATTTTGTTTGTAAATAAATTCTGCAGATTTATGGGCTAAATCCAGGAAAATTTCATTTTATGAAGAACACAAATCCAAGAGGTCTTTTGCATTGATTTTGAAATAGGAACATTTCTTCTCAATTGTATTAGGGTTTGCTAGAGGAACAGATTTAATATAAAATATAAATGATTATATAAAAGATTAGGTGGGCAGACTTACAATGCTCACCTGCAGAATCAGGGTTGGAAGAATTCAAAATAGTTATCTGCCCACTGGAGGGCAATGGGATCCGGTTGAAAATTGAAGGCTTGGAGCCCTCTGTAGACTCCAGTGATAGTCTGTGTTAGAAAGCTGAGGGGTCTGTGTTAAAAGGCCAAAGAGTCTTCTCTGGAAGCCTGAAAAAACTGCAGATGAGTGTCTAGAAGTGACGTCAAAGACGGAAGATCCTCCCAAGAAGAAAAGGGCAGACTTCTTTTTTCTCCCTCTTTATTCCATACAGGCTACAAGCCTATTGGTTGATACTACTCACATCTAGGGAGGATCTTAGCTCCTCAGTTCTCAATCTACATTTCAATCATTTATAAACACACCAGAGTTTTAATAATTTGCTAGACAGTTCTTACTCAAGTCACATTGACATATCATAGTTAAAAACTACAGAAATATATGTAAATCAAATTGATCCACATTTAAGTTTATAAACTATTCAGTTTACAAATTTTAATCTCACTATTTGTAAGTGAAATTTAGAAATCTTTCCATTCCTAATTACATCATCTAAATAACTATAAAGTGTAAATATATAGGAATTTGCTAAAATGAAAATAAACAACCCCCTTCAATGCTCTGTTGCTATTCTTCCCAGTCTCAGGAAACCATGATAGATGACTTCAGAGCTTAGTAGCTTTCAATGAATTTCCAGGAATGCAAATATTTATGGTAAATAGAAGATCATAAGCATGTGGTAATATATAAATCACAAATTATTTATGGACTATTATATGAGATAAATTGTTTGCAAATATTTATGAACTATTCACAAGGCACACTAACCTTTTGAAATGATTTATCATGTAATGGAATACATAAAATTTTGAGAGGTAACAAATAAATCCCTTGTATTTACAATGTATCAGTTGCACTAATATTAATTAGTGTACTCATTATTTCAAGTAATTGGTAGGTAATTTACAAGTTAGTTCTCAGTGAAGCAGATGAAGCTTTATGGATTAATACAAGTAGATCCTTAGAGAATATTAAGGGATCCATTTCTTTAGATCTTCTTTCTTAGTTTTCCTGTTGAAGATTGAGTGCAACTATTATAAATTTGAGCAGTGGAAGAATCATAAATTAATGGAAAACAGTTAGCAAGTAACATTTTGTAAATTGTTCAACATTAAGTAGCCTGAAGAATTCCAGTAAAAGTAGTGAGTGACTCAAATCACAACATGTTAATTTCTAGTTTTGGGGGGGAGACTGCTGGGCTTCTGCTTCTCTGAAGAGACAAATATCCACAGCTCTCTCACCTTTATGCATATCCTGTGAGCAGAGTCATTGATAGGTTTCACATTGAACTCTCTTTTCAGAAATGTTTGTAGAGTGAACAGCCTTGGAAAATAGAGCATCTCCCTCTAAAGAAAAGAGCAGACATGTACTATTTAATAATTTTTCCCACCTGGGAAATTGTCATGAAGATTTGCTCTGATCTTATAAAAGATTTGAGTTTTATAATTCAAGTTTCCCACACAAACCCTCCTCAACCTTGCTATTATCATGGAACTTAGGGGGCAAGGTGAATGCACATGACACTAATGCTGCTCATCTCTGCTATGAATAATATTTTCTTTTTTCTCACTCACAGATCTCATGACTTATTTCACAGAAAAGTAAGAACCTAAATTGTTATCTTGCAAGTAGAGTAAATTTCAAATTCTTCCCAGTTTCTCAGAGTTCCATGTTGTTTTACTCTAGGTAGCCAGTCTGGTGGAATAATCTCTCTTTGAAACATTATCAGAGAATTTGACTAGTGAGATTGTTCTTAAACTTTCTCCATGGGAGATGTTTCTTTTCCCATTAGTTCAAATAAAGCAAGATTTCTCAACCTTGCCACTAGTGACTTTTGGCATTTTGTTATTATTTGTTATAAGGGACCATCTTGTGCGTCACAGAATGCTTTAAAAGCATCCTTGACCTCTATTTACTAAGAGTAAATAACAATCCTTCCCTATTGCCATGCAAACAGATAGTGACAAATGACCACTGCTGGGAAATAATCCCTGGTTGAGAATCATCTCATGGCCAGACTTGATATTTATCTATAGGATGAGGAAATGTAATCTTCCCCTTGGAAATGGTATTGCATGGAGAGGTACTAATTATTAACACACAAAAACTCAATTTACCACAGAAATCCACTTATATTGTTAGTTGTATGGTTAGAAGAGGATGTTAACACTTCCCTAGTTTTGACTAACTTACTCAGTTTATAAAAACCTTTATTCAGTCAAAAATGTACACTGTTTTCAGTGACAACCTTTTCCTGAAGCATTACGTATACTGCTAATTAGTCATTGAAGTAAAACTGGAATGATAAAAACAGCGTGGTACTGGCAAAGAAACAGACCTGACAATCAGTTGAACAGATTAAAAGATGCAGAAACAACTCCAGACATACTCAGCCACCTCATCTTTGACAAAGGAGCCAACCACCCTCATTGGAGAAAAGAGAGCCTGTACAATAAAAGATTCTGCAGTATTCTCATGGTTCTTGTTTTGGACTAAAGAGTGAAAAATTAACTCACATAGTTTTTGGTTCACCTTGACTTCCAGTAAAGAGTTATAAAAATTATTTAGTAGGGATGATCAAACACAAAGTGCCACAACTTTCCAAAAGATTAAATAATTTGATGAATCTGAGCTATTAATCCAACTAGGAAAGATGAGAATTCATAGTTAAAAAGTAAGATTTAGGAAGAAATGCTTCTGCTAAATGAATAGACATATAAGACACAAGTTGATTTATCATGAAGGTAAATGCAGATAAATTTACCAAGAATCTCACTGGACTGTAAACTTCTATATTTTAATAGACTTCATCTGGTGACCCTTCTAGCTGTGTGACCACATGATGATTAATTTTTATAAAATTTGCAAAAGTAATTCATTAAGTTCGCCATATTGTTCCATCACTTTCCCTTTCCCAGTGACATTAGAGTGATCATTGACAATTTGAATACCATAGGATGTTAATCTTGAGCCAATGGATAAATATTGAATGGTTTATGTGAATTTGTAGAAAAAGTACATATATTTTGGCAATTACTTATCATTTTATTTACTTAATAATAGAAATAGTAAGCCACAGATAGCTAGTGATACCTGTGATTATTTTTCACTGTCATTACGCATATTTTATACTACCACAGAGTTGTAATAGTTAACATATAATATCAATTGGTTGTCACTTCTGTGAAAAAATAGGGATTAGCTTTTGTAATTTAAGGTAATAAAAGGATACGTCATTATAACTTTATTATTTTTATATTATTACTTTCATATTATTGTGCACATTTATGGTCCTGACAAGACCATAGTTTTCACATTGCCAAAGAGGTCCACAGGAAAAAAAAAAAAGGTTAAGAATCCTTAGGCAAGGAAGCAATTTTGTAGAGACTACACTTATTTTCAGTTTAGAGGGATATGTTTATATGTTTCAGAGTCACTGCTCTGTATAATTAAGTTATACCTCTCTGCCCCAGAATAGAAATGACTTCCAGGAATAATCCTACCACCCACTCTGCTGACTCACTCACAGATGAACATGGAGGGGTAGTGGTCATTCAGTGAACTAGTCTCATAGCACCTGGCTTTAGAAATGTGGATAGAAGAAAAAAAGGAAGGAAGGAAGAGAAATAAGTTTTGAAACACACAGAGCCAGTTGCTAATCTGTTCAAAATTTTTCTAATTATCAGATTTGTGGAAATCTATGTAGAGGATTCAAGTATCATGGAGCCTAATTAAATTTTGCTTCTGTCAGAATATACTTGCATATATCATCTATATACAGACAAATTGTCTTTACATGAGAACTAACCAATATACTGTGCAACTGGCCAGGGATTTAGCTCAGTGGTTTCGCCACCTGCTGTGCAAGTGCAAGGACCCAAGTTCGATCCCTGGTACCAAAAACAAATAAACATACTGTGCAACTATTCATAAGTCTGACATCTATAAAGCATATTTCTGTAGTAACACAAATACAGAGTTTGTCTGAGATGTATGTGCTTAACCCAAGTGAGTTACATTACACCTTTTATGTATTTTGATGTGATCACTCCTGGTGTTCCACCTGTGCAGAAGAGCTTAAAGAAACAAGTGATTTTATAATAAATTTCTATGTACATTCATGAATAATTCAATATGGTCAATGTATGTAGCATAAGAGTAACCTAGTTATAGAAATGTGTGACTCGGCCTGGGGCTGTGGATTTAGCTCAGTGGCACTCCACCTGCCTTGCAAGCGTAAGGTCCTGAGTTCAATCCCCAGTACTCAAAAAAATTTAAAAAAAAGAAAAACCAAAATGTGTGACTCAATACACCAGAGTGCTAATTTCAAGATGTATTCTTATTTTTCTTGAGCAATGTTTGTTTTAATATAAATTATTATCTTTAGATTAAGAATCACACCAAAATTTGCATATAATATAAAAGAATCTTAGGTACAATGAACATGTGAAGTGAAAGAAAAAAGGCTGGCAGAAGTTATGGTAGAAAAAAATGGCATATTTTATAAGGACTGAAATGAATAATATACCTGTATGTGTATAAATGGTGGTTATGTATAGTCACATAACTAAGTAAAATATATAAGGAAAGTGCAACACAATGATATACTATAAATTTATCTTACAAAAACCCAAATACGTATGAATGCTATGTAAGCACAGTGTATGGACCATGTCACATATGATGGAATCATGAAGTAATAGTGTCATTTTTGAGTATAACACATAGTTACTTGAGGGACAGGATAGGATGAGAGATCTACACATACCATTGTATATCTTTACAGTTTTGCAAAATTACAAAAGGGTTTTTAAAATAAATACATGTAAGAATAAAATTGTATTGAAATATAAATTTCAAAGAAAGAGTCAAACTAATAATCATCTCTATGGTAATCATGAGATAATTTGTCAAAAAATAATCATAAGAGGATTAGCAAGACCATGTAAGGCAAACTGTATTACCCAACTAATGATAATGGGCAAGTTAATAATACAGGTGAAGAAATTAGATAAAGAAGATTATGTTACTTTGACTAAAATTTTACTCAACTCCAGAGTAAAAATTTCTTTTCATAAATATTTATATAATTAGCTATATTACAACCAATTATAGCAATGAATTGTCCAAATCTCAATTTCAGTGGAAAGCATTAACTTAGCTCTGTTAAATTTAACAAATTAAATAGCAAAAATGTAATTATGAAAAACCAGGAATAGAATATTATGATTGATAATAACGATGCTTTAATAATTTCATATGAAATATTGCTCACTATAGAAAATGCAAAACATTTTTAGAACTCTGTGTATAGTCTTTAAAAGTAGGTAAGAAAAATAACTTTTCAAGATCACATTATCTTACCTTCATAAAATGTTTCCCAAAGTTAATAGTAAATAAACCAAAATAATCAAACTACTTGGAACCTAAAATCACTACCCCGAATAACCTTTTGCTCAAAGAGAAATCAAAACTCCAACTACAGGCTTCCTAGAAAAAAACTAAGATTACAAGACTATATATTAAGCATATGAGATGCAACTAAAGGTAAAATAGGTTGAAAAATAGTAGCAACAAGTATTTTCATTACGAAACAAGAAAAATACATCAAGTGAAGTTAGTGTTTAATTAAATAAGTAAGAAGAAAGAACAAGGTCTTTATCCTTGATGGCTATGACTAAGAATATAAGGGGAAAATATTTGAAATAAAAGGAAGAATAGAAGGAAAATGAATGAATTGGAAAAATATAAACATTTAAGAGTGAATAAAATAACCCTGGAACTGTTTATTTGAAAAGATCTATATAATGAATAGCATTCTGACAATGCTATTCATAAAACATCAGTTCAAAGGACCAATAATTAGAAATGCTGCATAACCACAGTGAACAGCAACTTGTGATAACATGTGAAAATTGCGTATTTTTTGAAGATGGGAGAAGTTTGAGCATTTTTAAATTTGAGAGTGAGAGGCCAGCAGATAGAAATTTATTGAAGAAAAACACAAGAGGGGAAATCAATAGGGCAAGGTCTCCAAGCAAATGGCAGCACAGGTTGGGAAATAAGCTATAAAAGGAGGGGATAACTGTTCTATTATAGTAGGGAGAGAAAAGGGGAGCAGTGCGGTCTTAGGTAAATTGGTAGGTGATGTGGCAGGAATTTAAGAGTGCTAAGAGTATAATGGAGTTTCTCTTGTCTTTGTGAAGTAGGTGATAGGTCATCTGCTGAAATGAGGGGAAGTGACAGAATCTGAGGTTGGAAAATAGAGGCAGAAGTTATCAACAGCTACTGTGAAGAGTTTGGAAGGACAGCTTTCTAGGGAAACACCTAGAAATTGGTAGGCAGTGACAAAAGTAGCAGAAGATAACGCCTCTGCTGCTTAAGCCATACTCCCCACTGCGCCATGAGAGGCAGGGGCTCTGCAAAGCCAGAGGGGCAGTAAGGCTTTAAGTTTGTCCAGTGCCTGGAACTTAGGCAAGGCAGTCTAGTGCCTAATGGGTGACTGAGAAACACTCCTCTCAGTCAGATTTGATTTAGTGCAGTTACTCAGGGGTCCTTAGGATGGTACCACCCAGCAAGAGAGTATTAGGATAAAATGAGAGTGCGCAATTTACAAAATATGGGAATTTACCTAACAAAAAATGTGTAGGCCTTGTACAAAATCTGGCCCATGCATATCTTGTAAGTGAAGAGAACAGGACAAAAAGAGAAGCAATGAAGGTTATAAATTGAGAAGTATTAATACTGTGCTGATTCTCTCCAATTAGATTAGCAAATTTAACATTATTGAATGTATAATCCCAATGAGACTTTTATATTTTTGAAAATCATATAAAGATTCAACTATATATGATAATAGAAATAAGATATTGAAAAAGAAGCATAAGATGGAAAATTATATCTACAGAAATTAAAAATATATTTAAGCTACAATAGTGAAAAGAAGGCTATACTATGGCACACAAAAATTAATTCCCATAAAACATCAAACCCCGAAAACAGACCCAAAAATATTTTAAGTATGCATAAATGTGTATGCATATATTGCTTGTGCATATGTAATTTAATATTTTCTAAAGCTTGCTTTTACAATTTAGGAAACAAAGATAACATTTAACTACTTATATTGAGAAGTGTCACTTCACACCAGCAACAGAAGTATTATTTTTGCTTCAAAAACAACAAAATAAAGTTAGAGTTTCTATTGCCAATGTTTATCACCCCCCCAAAAAAGGGGGAGTGGAAACATTTAAATGTGAATTATAAATAATTTAACAAGCATGAAAATATACACATTAAATGAAAAATATAGAGTAGATTGATGCTATTAGGAACATGCTAAAGGCAAAATACTGGAAAAAGTCCTTTTTAATAAATAACATTTAAAACTATATAAGAAAAGTCTCAAATAAAATTGGAAGTCAATTGATTCTTTAAAATAATTTGCAATATAAAGAGGCAACTACAATTGCATAATATCCTTAAATGTAAGGATGTCTAAAAAGTTAATTTAGTGATCAATGTCAATTTCCTATTTGTAAAATGCAAATATTCAGAAAATTAGGTTAGATTATATAGGAATTTTGAACTATTTTATAATTTACCATGAATCTATAATTATCTCAAAATAAAAACAGTTAAAATGTAAATTACATAGAAAATACCAAGAAAATTGTGAAAAACAACAATTTTTGTGCACATGAGTATATAATATTCAAATAAAATTTAAAAAATCACAGCAATCATGTTTTAATCTATCAGAAAATAATTCATTTCAGTGAAAACAGCAAAGATAATCTTTACTTCTTAGTTTATTAAATTGGCGAAGAGAAAATATACATTGGTATGAGAATGTGGACATTATTACATGCTACTGCTGAATGTTTAAATTATGAGAAATTACACATAAAATATTATAATCTAAAATTGTATATCCTCATCTCAGCAATTCCTATTTTGTTATTTATCATAAGGATATAATAAAGAAAACTCTATAATGTAATTTCAGGTATATGTTATAATATAACTTCTAAAAGATAAAAATTACAAAAATCCCATACATGCAACAATAGACAATTGGTAAAATGAATATTAAACATCCAATAAAATGATAATTTACAAGTGACAAGGGTCCATATGCCTAGTTAAAAGCAAGCATCAGAGTTTTTACTTGAATCTGAAAAAATGTATTGAAAAGTCATTTTGTAAAAGAATTATTAGTCATTTAGATATTTTCATTATATTTCTCATCTTGTTTATAGACTTAACATATTAGAAAAATAAACATTGTAGTTTAAAATTTAAAGAAGAAAGTGTATATATATCATGTAGTTAAAATGAATTCATAGCTCTCTGTCTCACAAGCCAAAATTACTTACTTCATGTATATCATCTGTTATTGACAATTTTATACTGACTAATGCCTGAATGTGACATTGGACATAGTCATTTATTTTATCCTTCAGTCTCTGCTACAAAGATGTGCAGGCTGTGTACTCCTGGAATTCAGCTGCACTGTTGTCTTTCTAGGAAGAAATCACAACCTTTCCATCTCCCGTTCTTGTCTGAAACAACATCATCAATCTAGTTAACGGTGAATAAGAATATTAGAGACATGTGTGACAATTGATGTGGAAAAATTAGCTTCCTGCTGGCAATTACCCATCAAAAGCATATTGACTGATTGCCAGAGTTAAAACACATGCAAACTGTCAGCCATCACAATAGAGCAAATATCCCAGAACCTTGGTGCTGTGTCAGGTAGAAAGGCAGTTTTCATTGCTTGGAACCTACCCTGGCTGCCACATATTCATAATCATCTCCCATCAAGCCAGGTATACACATTTGGAGATGTCCATCATTCCAACAGTCAAATATATGTCCTGTCAAATACATTCAATGACTCTCATGATAAGTTGGACAAGAAGTGACATGCTACACATGATTGAGTACAGGGCGCATATCATATACAATTCCTGCTGTCATACTTTGTCATTCTATTTCTATATCTAGGTGAAGGACTTAACCTTGACATTTTCTAAGAGTAGGTATGATAGCCAATTAAAAGAAAAGACAAAAATTGTATATAAAACATGACTAGATGATAAAATAGATATTTAAAATAATAAAATTAATTTATCTTTATTCATGATAATAAATGAGTTTTGTTGATTTTATGTCCTGAAACAAGTATATCAAGAATCAATGAAAAAAAGTATCCAAACAGAAAATCAATAAAACTGGACTTCAAATTTTACTTGAATTTCTGAAGGCATCCTAATGACCACACTGTGCTTATGTGTTTGTAGCTATTATCTCCTTTACTGGGAGGCACTTTCTTGTCACATAAATGAAATATCTATAAATCAACAATGAATTCAGAAAGCATTCATTGAAATTGGATTTTGAGCCAAATCCCAAGCTACAGAAAACAAACTGATCTGCCTGTGACAGATAATGCGCTCTAAAATTAACAAAGCATTAGCCATGAGAAATATACTTCTGCCCTTAGAGCTTTCATAAATTTCTGTCAATGGAACTGTGCTATACGGTCTTACCAACTTCTCTAGCTGAAACTTTTTATTCCCCTTTGGCTCAAGGATATGAGAAAGAAGAAAACCCAGCTCTAGTGGACCCCTGAACTTATTCTGCAATTGGAGGGGAAAGGAGAGAGAAAGGGAAAGTGCGAGAGGGAGAGATTAAAGGGGCGGGGTGTGGAGCTGGGCAGATCTCCAGTTTTAGCACCCCTGTGGCTTGGATGTGTCCCTTGCAAAATTCAGGTGTTCAAATTTAGTGGGCATTAATATAATATTAAGAGTTGAAGCCTTCAAAGAGATATCAGGCCACAAGTCCTCCTTCACTTGTGAAGGTACTAAAGGCCTTGTAAAAGTCTCATAGGACTTTCAGCCAACTTGCCTTTCCACCTTCTGTCTCCCAAGAACGTGACCTTCAGCAGATCAGACCTGTTGGCCTCTTGAACTTGAAATTTCACCTTTAAAATTATGACAAAATACATTTATTTTCTCTATAAGTGACTCAGTCTCAGATTTCTGCTGTTGCAGCACAAAACACATTATGAGAAATGTCTGTTTCCTGAAAATTACACATTTTAAATCATATTTTAAACTATCATTTTTGTGACCTATTTATTTTTGTTGTTGCTGAATTGTAAGTTATTTATAGATTGTAGATAATAATTAACAGGTAAATAGTATGCCAATATTTCCTCCCATTATGTGGGATGCCTTCTCACTCCATTAATTTTGATGCAGTGCCATTTGTATATTTTTGATGTTGTTGCTTGTGATCTTTGTGTTTTATCTGGGAAATCCTTACTAAATGCAGTGTCATGAAACTATACCCCAGTATTTTCCTCTAAGACTTTACTTTTTGGTCCTACATTTAGGATTTCATCTGTTTGAACTTACATTGGTTTATAGTATTAGGTAAGGATTCAAATTCATTTTGTCTATATACTTAAATCATTTGGGGGGATTCTCTACCACTTTCTCAAATGTTTTTCCATTCCAGTACCAATTTTATGTTGTTTTAGCTAATATGGTGAACCACACTTGCACATGAATGATACTTAGACGTATACAAGTGTCTATATATGCATATGAACATGGAATTTTTCTAACACATTTCTTTATTCCTAATGTATAAGATAATCCCAGTTACATTAACTATGTATCAGAATACACTGAAAATGTGTCAGAATCTTCTGGAGGACTTGAATTGGGGGAATTTAAGGACTTCAGTGCTAGTCTTCAATCCCATAGCTTCTAATTTGTCATGTTTATGGAGCCTAAGAGCTTTTTTCCTGATGAGATCCAAATGATCATAACAGTGCTGGTCAGGGGATGACACTTTAATACTCACTAATATAGGACATTTATTCTTCAAAATAAACTTTATGATCATGAAAGCTATGTTTCAAGAAAGGTTACATTTGTCTAATTGAGTTACACTCATTGTTTTAGATTCTTATGAAGACATTGCTCTCTCCTGATGCCTACACCAAGATCAGTACATATTTGTTGTCATTGATTGGATTTATAAGAGACAATGTCAAGCTAATATGCATAGTTCTATGTTCACATCCTAGATTCTAACATATTTATAGCTCCCTATATGTCCTCACTGTACACAAGTCAAACAGTCCACCTGCATATTTCTTAATTAGTTGACATACTAAACAAAATTAGTATACTAGCAATATTATTATACTGACATGCAGGCAAAAGCATATATTTTGTTTTAAATATATCCACATAATACTGTTATAGGTGAAATGTTGTTTTATTTTGGATAGCCATATTTGCTTCCAGCCCTTTTTCCAACTCAATCTGTCATGTCCTACTCATCTTCTTGCGGAATTTGATATTCATAATGACTTATGCAGATTAGGGACATATGTAGATTAAGGAAAGTAAGATTAAAGACTCAGTGTACAGGAATAATACTCTTACCCTTTTATTATAAAACATGTGGGCAAAAGAATAAAAACAAATCAAACAGAGACATCTACTTGTTTTTCTGGGTGACACATACCCTGGATGTCTGACACTGACAGCAAATGGTAGGGAAGATGCCAAATGCCTGCTACCTTGTTTGATGAAGTTTCAGCACATGTCGTTCTGGTACATACACTCCACTACAAATTCATCAGTTTTATAATAACTGCCAGAAGTTAAGATTGGCCCCCCCGCTGATCTTAGATCATGATGTTATTGTAGCCTCTTCTTCCATTTTCACGTCAATTTAGAGTAGTTAAGAAGAGTATAGAAAGAGTTCAAGACCAGGAAACTCTTTTCATGCTCTATCATTTAATAACAAAATCCATATTAATTCTATTAGAAACTACCCAAAACTGGACAAATAAACTGATGTTCTTTAAACAAAGTCTAATTAATTAATTAAACAAATTGCAAGTTATTTATAGACATGGAAATAGTTTGTTCTCATTTTAATAGCTCTCATTCACCTTTATTAATATTCTAATTAATGATTTTCAAATAGTTCTCAATAAATAGGAAGCCATAAAGAGTCTTTTCGGTACAAAATAAACTTAACATGAAATTAAGAACCAGACTATGTCTATTTCACCCACATAATGTCCATTAGGACATTAGTCTTTAAAATAACCTAGTTAAAGGACTAGACATCCCATTTGACCCAGCTATTTCCCTGCTGGGGATCTTCCCCAAAGAATTAAAAGAATCATATCACAGTGATATATGTGCGCCCATGTTCATAGCAGCACAATTTGTAATAGCTAAAACTTGGAAACAGCGCAAATGCCCATCAACTGGAGACTGAATAAAGAAAATGG
>NW_004624749.1:26488955-26499682 GCF_000247695.1 Heterocephalus glaber
TAAAATAACCTAGTTAAAACGTAGTCTCCATGCTTAACACAGGTTTTGGAGTAAATATAATCAAATTGGTAAAATGTTTATTTTAAATTTTGAACTTCATCTTCACCAAGAAATGAGAAATGGTATAACTTTTTATAACATAAGCATTTTTACACATAGCAAATTGATTATTTTTAGGCTTTTCTCATATATGAGTCATAATCTCCTGAATGGTGACAGGAATAAAATCACTGAAAACTTATTTATGAAATACATGTATTTGGCTTTCTTGTTTTAAGCATGAAATGTTTTAATAATGTTTACTTTTTCATCATGATTCACTTCAACAGGAATTCTCATCAAGTTTTCTAAAAATTACCTCACAGAAACAAGTCACAGGGAAAGCTAAGAAATTTCAATCATTATGTACTTAAATTATTTTCTTTTGTTTGTAGAGTAAAGATAAAATCCAAGAAAAAGCAGCCCAGGATTTTTCTAATCTCTATGGAATGTGATGGTAGCCTTGGTGTCATTTTCTGTTGAGAAGAAGGTAGGGACCTCTCTTAAACCTGACACTTGCTTTCTAAAGTCATTATTATTAAAATTTATATGGTTTTATTTTTAAGCTCACCTCATACAAACAAGTTTCAGCTTTGCTTTTTACCCAACTGAATGTTTGGAATCACAGTTTCTTGACTAAAGTAAATATTATTACCCTTCTAAGACCAGGAACAAAAAAAAAGTGTCCCTTCCTGTCATTCTTATTCAGCAAATGATGGTGGAAAAATTGAATCTCCATAAGAGAGAGAGAGAGCGAGAGAGAGAGAGAGAGAGAGAGAGAGAGAAACTGGAAGCTGGATCAGATCAATCATTAACTCAAAGTGTTAATATAACTAAATGTCAAAAAGAAAATTTAAGCTGCTATAATAGAAGAAAATCTAAGTAAATTTGGGTTTGGTGATGAATTTTAGATAAAATATTAATTGTAATCCTTAAAAAATAATTAGCTCAATTTTATTAAAATTAAAACTACTGAGCAAGAGATATTGTTAAAAGAATAAAAACAACCCACATATTGATAAAAAATGCAGACAATTTTGTAATTATGGATATGTTACAATATAATTTTTTTTTCGTTTTTATTTTTTATGAGTTATTTAGGTCAGTAAATGCTTTTTTATTTAAAGTGGGTTTATTAAAACATAATTGCATTGAAAATTGAGGAACATCTGTGTTTACACAACTTTATCAGATAAACCATCTGCATTCAAATAACGAAGGAACTCTTAAAAATTAAATCAGAAAACCACCTCAAGAACATATTCATAGGTCAGTAAGGTTATGGAAGTATGTTTAACATCATAGATATTAAGAAATTGAGAATTAAAGCAACAATGAGATACCACTGTGAAATATAAAACCAAATGCTTTAAAATTGCAGTTTTTAGTGAGTATACAGATAAGTGCTCATTTATTACTGAAGAGAATCCAGAAAGGAAAGCTGCTTTGGAAATTAGTTTGTCAGTTTGTTACAAAGTAAACAGTCTTATATAATCCAGCAAGCACTCTAGTGGGTACTTATCCAATGACAAGAAAACCTATCTCCTCATAAAAATATGCACATAAATATTTGTAGCAATGTTATTCACAATTACCACAGAATGAAATTAACTAAAATTTACTTTAACAAGAGCATGGCTAAATAAATTATAGCACACCTACACAGTGGAATAATATTCTGTGATTAAAAAATGATTGATTTTTATCTGATCCAGCTATAAAGACGTGATGATAAAAAAATAAAACAAAACCCAAACAACAATGAAAACATACAATAAATTTTAAATGCATCTTTTGAAGTACAAGAATCCATTTTGTAAAAACTACATACTGTATATTGAGCATGCATACATATTGTATAAAATCAGGAAAAGGCAAAACCGTAAAGATAGTAAAAAGATTTGTGGTCACTGGCAGCTGCAAGTGGGTTTTGGAATTGGTGAATATGTAAAGCGTAGGACTTATTTTTAGAAGAGTGAAACTCTGTGTCCTTGTATATGAAACTGTAATGATGACTAAATGATGCTGTCAATTTGCCAAAACCCATACAGTTTTGTAGCACAAATAATGAATCTTTATACTAAGTTTTAGAAAACAATTTAGTTGGCCAATAAGATAATTGCTATCAGGTAATTGCTCTTATTTTCTCCATTTTCAGATAATACTAACTCACAGGGAGGATTACCATCTTCCACAAAGTTACAAGGTTATCAGATGGCCAGCAGAACTGAGAGGGAAGATGAGGATTCCAAGTCAGGTTTAAAAATATTCAGTGGATGCAAATCAACTTAGGGCCAGGTGGATGACAATTTTCTTAAGGAGATTTAATGTTTCATGGTCCAAAACCTTAGAAAGCAAGTATTTTACACAAGTTGTTACAGAGAATGGAGGGTAAACTAAAGCAATAGTGGCAGGACAGACAGCACAGAAGAGGTAAATAGGGTTCTGTTGTTTAAACTGCCAGTGGTAGAATATCACCTCTCAAAAGCGGTGAATGGACAAAGAAAATAGTCTTATCTATAAGAATCTCTAAAAGCCTTTTTCTTCAACTATAGTTTTATTCTTACAAATAATATTTAGTTGGTCAAACTTTCAGTTAATTCAGACTGAACACTGAATTACTACTTTCTACCCATCTCTGGGAAAGAGAAAGGAAGGAACAAATAAATTTTGAAATTACATTTTTTGTTCACTCGTCACTGTATTTTTTAAGTTTGTATGTATGTCTTTCAAAAGTTACTGTCAAAAAGTAAAAGGCAAAACAATGCCATGACCTAACTCATGCAGAATTACTGAAATGAGTAATAATTTGGTAAATTCAGAAAACAAAGATAAAAAATTTTTAAAAATAAATATGGAACAGTGAAGAAATTGGCCATATGTAAAGATTAAAGAGAAATTATATTAAAAATCTCAGCTTTCCCTTCACTGGAACTATATAACCGACACCCATAATTCAAAGTAGGAAATGGTTTATTTGGTTCATGATTTCAATGGATTTAGTCCAAGGTGAAAGGACATAGCAAATTGAAGCTGTTTAGTTCATGGCTGCTGAGAAGCAGAGCAAGGAAACAACACAGAGAGGACATGGTGAAGGACCCAGATATAGACTCAGGAGGCACACCTCTAGGACCCACCCAAACATACCCAAAAGTGTGCTGTGCTAATCCTCTAGGTGGTTACCAAGCTAATCAAATTGACAGTTTAGATTAACTGTCCATAAATTGAAGGAGTTAGAATGATTCTTTCAAAACTTTGTAGACAAGAGAATCCTACAGACACCAGACACCTGTGGCCAATACCATTTCATCAGACCCTCTGTATAAGGTTATGAGTATATATTTTTATGCTCCTTATAATGTTTACAATACAATGACTCACAGAAAAGTAGAATGCCTCAGTGTGGCAGTAAAAATTAACTGAGAAGTAAAAAAAAAATGTAAAAACGATATTTTAAATTTACATGAGTTATGGAAAAACTATTAGATAGTATTCAAATATAACATGTAGAGACTATCCCAAATTTAAAATTTTTATTTTCATGACTATTCTATAGCAGTTTTAATTTTTAAAATATTAACGATAGTGTCAAACAAGCATGTAGTCTGACTTTGCTAAAGCAGTCATCCTAAAAGTTGCAAAAAAAAAGGCTCTTATTTTTAATCCATGCTGCCTAAATGATATATTAAAATAATGCTGAAAACAGTATTATTTTAATTAAAAGGTACTCAGCTCTCTACTATATTGATGTTAGCAAATAATGTTTAACTGTCGTTGTCTCAGCCCATTAGCTTCTCCATCTGGTTATCTTATTATAGTGGATCAGTAAATTAGTCAATGTTCTTATAACCTCCAGGAAACCCAGAACAGGTCATGTCTTTTGCTAGATTGACTGGAAATTGGTATCATTAGGTGATGGTGTCTGTACTCTCTCCAAGAGTTAATGGGCACCAGTGTAAATTTTGTCTGGGCCTGCAGCTTGGTTGTTTTTCTATCTCTCTGTGTAGACCCTGGAGCAATGCAAAGATAGATGGCCAAGGCTTTTGTAGGTTTATTCCTGAAAATACTCCATTAGCCCGAACAGTCCTAGCTTTATCTTAATACTGAGTTGCACTTGTCCATTATTAAAAACCCTAGGGTCCCCTGGTCCTGAGATGCTGTATCAATGCTTAGCAGAGAATTTCATCTTTGTCATTAGCGACTGCCATGTGGCTGTGAGTGACATCAATTGGAACAAAATTACTAATAATTTTGGAATTATTCCTTGGCACTGAAGGAACATACATGATATTATACAACTTCCAATAACTGCAGCCAACTGCAATTTTTTTGTACCCCGGGTCGAACTCAGGACCTTGTGCTTGCAAGGGAGGTGTGGTGCCACTGAGCTAAATTCCTGGCCCCGAACTGCAATTTTTAATAAGGATTTTACTTTTACTTTTCATATCTCAATACTATGTGATAACCCCATAAAAGTGAACAAATAAAATCACTAAGATATTAATAAATTAAGAACTGTAAGAAAGAGAAACTATAGAACCAAATTTAGAAAAATCTAGGACAAAACATTACAATTATAATATCTACTTTGTAAGGTTCTGTATTATGATGACCTACATAAAATTTTTATCTCAACAGTTAAAATACTCAGAGACAAGATGAAATAGATTGCAAAGGAGGGTTAAGGATAGGAGTAAACATGACTATGTGTAGCTAAGAAGTTTGGAACTATTACTTTAATTCAGGAGATAATAAAATCAAATCTATGTCTCCGGAAGAATAAATTATCAATTAAGAGACAAAAAATTTATTGTTTTTATTTTCTTTTTTGGAATTCAGGCTACATGGAACAGGGGAAGATGTTACCATAGACCTAAAACAATTATTATTCTCTTATTATTTGGTTATGAAAATGCTTTATTTGTACATATAGTCAAAAGAAAAAAGCTTAAGACATAATTCTTCTTGCAAAAATTACAAAAGTCCTAATGGTGATGCCTTTACACGAATAACAATAGTATTTAAAATTACAGTGTGGGTTTATTCACAAAACAAGATACACTTGGATTGGAAGGAGAAAGTATACCTAAACTCTTTTCAAATGTACTATTTTCTTCCATAATATTTCTGTCTTTGCCTGTGGTGTTGAAAAGCTTACCATATAACAAAACAGCAAATCTCAGTATGGACACATCTATTTGGAGAGCAAATAATTTTCTTCCGTGTATTTGAAATGTTAAGCATCCACCTACTAATCCTGTTTCTTTCTTTGCAGTACAACTTGCATGTCTTTAAACTGTTCTGTAGGAGAGATGCTTTCCTTCTTTTAAATAAATATAAATAGATATTTTATTGATTGAACTTATTTATGTAAATGTTTATGAGTAATATGTTCTAATATAAACAGAAAGACAATGCAAGATGGAGTCAATCAGCTTGTGTTAAAACCTGCCTGTTTTCATGTCTTGAAGCATCAAGAAAGAGTACAGTTTACTTTGTTTTATCAAATTGTGTCAAGTAGTTTTACTTTTCAAAGGCTGCTACCTTTAGTACATAGGAGACAGTAGCAGCAGGCTAATACACCAAACCAGCATGGAATAAGCACAGGGTTAGCCAAACCTAGTAACAATGCCAGTAGGGGGAAAAAAATCGCCTCAATTCAAGGAGAATGCATTTATCTGTAGCTTTAGCTGTGTTTAAGTTGTGATTTCTGAATCTGCTGCATTGGGACATTTGCTTTAGTTTTATTTTTTATTTGTGTATTCTGTTACTGATCAGATCTATTTGTTTTATAGCTATCATCTCATGCATTTTTCATAGCAAATGTGCTACAGAACATGTGAGGAATACCTGGGGAGGAACTGCATGTCAGATGTCTCAAGTCCATCAGGCCTGAGGATGGCTGAGGGGTGGGAGGCAAGCAGTGAAGATAAACTGAGGCTTTTGGCATGTGACAGAGCTCTCCTGTATTTTCTCTGTGTGTTTATTAAGTCTGCTGCACATATTCCTTATGGTTTTCCATCTTTTTCCCTGAAAATTTATGAATTCAGTCCAACAATATTCAATGAGCAATGGAAGGATGACAAAGACTGACAGTACTCTTCATCTAAGACCGAATACACTTCCATTATTCTAGAAAAGCTTATTATTTTTCACTTATGATTTAAAAATCATGTACATGTAGGTATCATGGATTTTCAAGCAGGTTAGTTATTTTGTTTCACATAAATAACATAATAATAACTATTAATATTGAGTATCTCATCTCCACCAATCAATGATATATATTTGATGGAAATATTTAAATTTGTAAATATTTAATGCATTTAATTGTATATATTTATATTAGATATTTAGAATATAAATATACATGTGCAGGGAGGCTGAACATCTCTAATTCAAAAATCCACCTCTCAAGCACAAGGTCCCGAGTTTGATCCCCAGTAGCAAAAAACAAACACAAACAAAAACATCCAAACTTTAAAGTATTCCAATATTCAAAATCTTTTACCACCAATATGATGATAAAACTGGAAAATTCCATACCTGAAGTCATGTGATGTGTCACAGTCAAAATGCTGGTGCACTAAAAATATTGTATAAAATAAAACTCAAGGCTGTGTTTGTAAGGTATATGAAACTGTAGCATCCCTGAGAAAAACTAGGGCATTTAGCACTGTGTTTCTGAAACACCTCTTTTGTCTTCTTAAGACTCCTGACAAGAGGACATTGTAAGCATACCAGGACTGGACTGTCCAGATAAATATTATCTAAAGAGCACCAAGAACTGCACAAATTCATGTTATCTATAGAAACTGCCTTCCTCCCATATGCTACATCAGGTGTTCCTTGAAATGCTGGTCACACAATAAAACAAAGCAAACTAATATTGTTACTGCTATGTAGTTTCATTGATAAAACTCTCCTTGTGAAAGTCTGGCAGTGAACAGAGCACCATGAGGCGCTGCAGTTCACTCGAGCACTACTGGACATTCTGACTCTTCGGCAAATGCTTGTCAAGGCCAACACACTGGCTTTCTGAAAAGTGTGGTTGTTGCATTTACAACTACTATTCCATTTTCCAAATGACACTGTTGATGAGTACACACTCCTTAATCTTCTAAGTACTGTTGTGGGACTTTTCCATGCCTCCTCTGGACCCTTTCCTGTTAGTATCAGTTAACCTCATCCTTTCCTAATAATGCCATGTTAAACCTTTACCTCTCACCAGAAGTCTTAGAGTATTTTATTTTGTCTCTAGGCTGCCACTCCAGTGCTACAGCACTGGACTATGAATGAGATAGTAACATGAATGAATTTTATATTTATACTTGGATCCCATCCCAAAAATATATCACTATATGTAGGCAAACTTTCCAAAATTAAAAAAAAATCAAATTCCAAAGCACTTCTGGTCACAAGCAAATAAAATAAAGGGCAGTATACTAGTTATCCTTCTTGAAAGCTGGCACAAAAATACCTGTCATCCTCTACTTAAGAAAGTAGAAATTTAATTTTGGTTTGTGATTTCAGAGATTTCAGTCCATGGTCTGCTGGCTACAAGGCAAAAACACTTTGCTATAAGACCATGGTGGAGTAAAATTGCTCACTTTATACTGTACAGGAAATAGCACAGCTTATGAGCATCAACAAGAGATATACTCTCCCAAGGCACATGTTCAGTTACACATCCCCACCTGGGCCCCATCTAATAACACCACATTTAACTGTGAACAACAGTGAATTAATCCACTGCAGAGTATAGCACCCTGATGACCCAGTGACCTCTCCAGGAGTGTCTTCTTCTAGTCAAGGTGACACTGAAGATGAACTGACACAGATCCATAACTTATAATACATATAATACATTTATATTAGAATCAACTTTAAATTTTCTTCTTTTTTTATAATTTCTCCCAATTTTTCTTTTTCTTTTTGCCTTTTTGGGGCTTTACACATCATGTTAGAAATTAACATTATTCCCTTTTGATCTTTAGTTATTCTCCTTTCATTTAGAATGATCATTAGTTTTAAGAAATAGGTTGGGATGTGAGTTTATTTGTAAGGTCACCTCTGGCTGTTTTGCTTCAAACTTTGACATAGTTTCCTTGGGTCTTTCTTCTGTGTTTGGCCACACTCCTTAAAAAGGAACTTTGTAATCACCTGGTAGGAAGATACAGATCAGCCTAAGAACACTGCACATGAGAGTTGGTCTCATCATTTTGTATATATTCATTAAATCATTTTTGGTGAAAATGTACTAGCTATCAACTGTGCATTCTATTCATTCTCAAATATATCATTCCTAGAAGAAAACAGTCCCCCACTGCACAGAGTTGGAGTGGGATTGTTATCGTTAAAATATCCCACATTGAGAGAGAGAAGGAATATAGGATAGAACAGGCCCACTCTGCTGGGCTCGGTCAGGAAAGTGTCATAGGGAGCTCATCTGAAGGTTGAATGGCAAGGCTGGGGAGATTTAGTGAGACTTCCCCCTAAATCATCTTGAGTTTTCTTTTTTTTTTCTTTTGGTACCAGGGATTGAACTCGGGACCTTGCATTTGCAAGGTAGGTGGTAGAACCACTGAGCTAAATCCCTGGTCCTTCAATTTTCTTATTTTGAATGGGGGACAGTCTCCAATTCAAAGCAAGAAGAGTGGAGGAGCTCAGCCTTGCAGGCCACTGATAGCACTGCCCCATACTGCCAAGGAGGAGGCAAGGAGCCACCACTAGGCACTCCCTTTGCCTTTGGCCACTGGGTCACACTGCTACTTGGATCCACACCACAGAGGTGCACAGCGTCATAAAGGCCATTGTTCTTAGCTCGAGAAGATACAGCAAAAGTGAACAACAGAAAGAGGCCCTCTCTGAGGCTCCTTGATGAAAATTGAAGCCCACTGGAAAAGTGGAGAAAATCCCTGCAATAAAGGCACACCAGACCACTGTAGTTGGACCTTGCAGAGTTCAACCCAGCAGAAGGTCAGGGAGCTCAACTTAGGCCATGCAGCCAGGAATGAGCCTGAATCTCAGTGGACTGCTGCTGGCT
Organism: Heterocephalus glaber; assembly: GCF_000247695.1. Next base: position 26,498,041 of record NW_004624749.1, read on the forward strand.
TACTGAGACTAATTGGTTTAGATCTGCACACTGCTGATCTATTGGGACAGCAGAGATATACTGTGAAGGAGGCCATTCATTTTTATTTTTTTACTTTTTATTTTCAAAGTTATTTTTAATTTTTTTTGCTTTTCAAATTCAATTTTTCTTCCTTTTCCTCTCTCTCTCTCTCTCTCTCTCTCTCTCTCTCTCTTTCTCACACTCTTTCACTATCTCTCCCTCCCACCTTGTTCTTCATTGCTGTCCCTGTTTGCTCCTATTCCTATCCTAATTTGGATTTTTTTTTCATTTTTCTTTTCTTTGCTCTTTTTTCCTTCTCTCAATTGTCATTAGTTTTAAAGGATAGTGAATACATTTTCTAGCTTCCCTATTGGTGTTAGGTTGTTCTGTTCTTGTCTTTGTTCTTTCATTCTGTCTTTTCCTCTTGTATTCAACAGATTCCTAGAGTTTGCATGATTTTACTGTGCCCTCTGGCCTTACTGCTAACCTTTCCCTATCCTTCTACCTCTCTAACACTGCCTTCCCAACTCCTTCTAAATCCCCATCTGAAAGGGTGAAGTGCTATATTGAAGTTTATTCACTATACACATATTTTGGGCTGATCCTCAATTTTGAGTTAATTCACATGGTTAAAGGTGACAGATTAATAACAAATCGCCATTTTCTAAGCTGTGCTTGATGATATTGTTGCTGATTGTATCACTTGGGGTAAGGTGTTGTCATTGATCTAATCAGTTGTCCTTCCTGATACACTGAAAACTAGATTACCTAAGAGTAATTAGAGACTCAAAACCTAAAGACCAGCTGTAAGGCACCTCTGAGAAGCAATCATTCCAAAAGTGTTTTAAATACAAGCAACAAAGATATTTACAATAAACAATATTGAAGTATAAACCCAGGAATTAAGCCAAAAACAGTACCAACAACAAAAACAGAAATAAGAAAACACCTAAGCAAGGCATAAACCCAGACTTCCAGCTCACCAAAGGCAAATTCTAGGGAAAATGAGATGGAAAAGTCTGATAATCAACCATCTGGACACCCTGAACTGGCAGCACAGGAAGTAACAAAACAGATGAATGAGGCTCTAGAAAAATTCAAAACAGGAATAATTTCCCAGATAACTACAGAGATGGTGAACAGAATGAAAGACAAGATTAGAGACCCTAGAACAGAAACATATTTAAAAAATAGATGAGCTCAGGACCATGATAGAAGCCATGAATGCCAAGCATAGGAAAGAAATGGGAATGATGAATGCCTAACATAGGAAAGAAATGGAATCCATGAAAAAGATTCAGATATCTAGGAGATGAAAAACTCTATTGAAAGTATTTGCAGCAGAATGAACCAATGTGAAGACAGAATATCAGAATATAGAAGACAGGATGGTAGTCAGTGCCCATGAAAAGAGAGATCTCTTAAAAGTACTAAGGGACCATGAGAAATCTATCCAACACGTCCTACATGACACAAAGAAGAATAATATAAGACTGATAGAAGTCCACAAAAAACCAAGAGACAGTACAAATGACATAAAAAAATGTTCACAGAATTAATGACAGAAAACTTCCCAAACAGAGCAAAAGAATTTGACATACAGATAAATGAGGCATATAGGACTCCAACTAGCCATGATCAA
>NW_004624749.1:26525902-26538771 GCF_000247695.1 Heterocephalus glaber
TATATATATATATTCTTAATATTTATATGGAGAGACAGAGAGACAAAAAGAATGTAGTAGGAATTAAGGAATTACCCATCTTCCTATTTTTTAAAGTTATGAGTGTATATATAATGAACTATAGCAGGTATATTATATGTATGTATATAAGGAATATCCATTAAAATCATAGAAGTATAACAAAGTTGACATGAAATGTACATGGAAAACCACCTTACAAAATTGTGAGTGAAAATTACTCTATTATCTCAAATATAGTTATATGCATATAGAAAAATACCAGGAAGAAGCAGTATGAAAATATTTATAATATTGACCACTATGTAGAAAAATTAAGATCAACTTTTATTTTATTCTTTTTTGTTTATTTTTCAATTGTTCTATAATTATTCTGCATTTCCTGAGATTTACAAAAATATTATGTTTAAAAGTTAGGGACAACGTGCTTATTAGATTAATCCTGCTAGTTTCAGGAGTTGGCTAACTGTTGTAAATCCAAACAGAGTTTGATATATTTCTGGGTTTCTTTTTTCTCTTCCCTTGTCTTCCCTTGTTTTCTGAATCTAAATCTGACACAAAAAGCACAAGGAGCAAATGACTGGTCAATACTCTTTTTCACTCTTCTTCAGATAGGCTATTCACACCTACAGCTGCATTGTTTACTTACCCAACAGACCCAAAGAAACACTGTCAGGAAAATATAATGTTGTGAAAGAGTGCAAAGGTTCAAGGAATAGAAATCTTTAGCGTCTATCAATTCAGTGGCAGTGCAGAGAACCAGGTAGCTTCGGGTTGTGAGACGAATATGAACTGAGAGTTCCATCCCTGTGTTCTGTTTTACTTGCTCTTTTTGAATGAATGGAGCAAAAGTTGAGAATTAGTCACCTCACTACCCTCAACCCCCTCACCCACTTCATATTATAATTTTACCCTTATTCACTGCATCAGCTATTCCTGTAGAGCAAACTGTAGATTCTTACTACATAAATTCATTGTCTCCAAACTTATGTAGCTATTCTGGAGCATTCTGCAGGGTTGTCTTTTGTTATGACCTGCTGTAAAACTTGATGGTGTGAGTACAGTAAACACAGCAAGGTCTAGCTAACAAATGGGTCTCTTGTCATTTTTAAAAATCCATTCCTACTTTAAGATATTTTACTTGCATTTTGGAGCATGTACTTTATTTAGAAGTTCCTTTATTATTATTTTTAGGGTTTTAAAATTATTTTCTTCTCAAATGCCATAGAATGTCTTACCACCCATCTGCTCAAGAGGCATAATTATGAAACTGACAGTCTTTTATGACACCTCCTTGAAGTGGGAGAAATGAACACATTTTCATTCAATTTGGGAACTCAAATTTTTGGCATTCTTCTTTGTAGGACTAAGTTTTTCTAGCTGGGTCTTCATTATGTAAGTGTTTTCAAGATATGTCAGGAAAGAAGAACTCTGCAGGACAATTGGTTTGTTGACATGCTTAACCCTTCAAGTCACTGGTCTAATGAGTAAATTGTCATTTCATTCAATAACTGGCTAATGCAAACCAAATATTTAGGCAAGTTTTACATATTAGAGTTGTCTACACTTGTGCCTCTTCATAGAGATGTAGATTAACATTCCCTTTACAGTTGTTAACCCCTAACACCAAATACTAATTATGAATAATCCTATAAGACACTACCCTGAAAATTATAGGAACCAATATGTACTTAAAATTTTGAGCTGTCTTTGGTTCCTTTTTTTCAAGAGCAGTAGAAAACTTTGTATATTAAAAGTACTGCGCATTTATCGATCTTTATCTCATTTTAAACAATCTTTATTAGGTCACTTGAGATGTGTCAGCCCTTTGAAATATCATTTTGGGACAGCATAATATACGTTCATGATAGGCTGATCCCATTCAGCATAGCCTTTGTTTCGCTCTGAGAAGGTGATATTTCTAAAAGTAACTTTCCAGGATCAGTAAATCAGAATTTTGTGACTAAGCATCATTTCAGAAATAGCTATTTTTGTAATACTGGACAAATTTCAATTCTGGTCATACAAGCTCTGAGTAACAAGTTATCTATTTAAAGAGTCCACCAAAAAAAAATAGAATCAATAAAAAGGACAGAGAAACAGACATAAATGCAGGATGAATTATTTTGTAACTTAAAAATATTACAGTTATTCCAGAAAGTGTCTTATTCTAAAAGTTTAGATTCAGGTTAAATGAATCAAAATATACACTGTGATATGCAACAAGGTAAGGAGCATAAGTTTGGCACCCTGGCATAAGCCCCAGTTCCAGCTTTTAATGTAATTAGGAAAACAGGAGTATATGAATAATGTAGGAATTTCATAAGAATTTAGAGTTACAAGTGTTTGAAAGAGGAAAATGTTATCAGTAGTTTGCCTCATTAATAAAGGCTTAAATCTGCCTTGAGCACATCATCAGAGGAGCTTATGGAGAGAAACTCACAATGGTTATGTTTCTCTGAGACACTTTCTCTGCCCATGTAAATGCCTCCTGGGTAATATTTTCTCTACATTCTTCCCATCAGATCACAGAGATATTACCAGATTATTATAATACACTAGTATGAAGTAACAAGTGCTGGAATGAGAGTTGTGATGACAGGAAAGAACGATATTTGATTATCACTTGTAAGACATCTAAATGTTCTTATTTGCCTCTCGACATTATAGAATTGGTGTTGGTGTACCCATCACTCAGATGAAGAAATTAAAGGCAGTCAGAGCATGTCACTTACAGAGTTAGTTCATAACAGGGCAAGATCTATTTAACATAACTTCATCATACTTCTATTAAGGAAATATGGTGTTACAGAAGAATAAATGAGACATAGAGCCCATAAGAGATGATGAAAAGTAAAAGTAATATATAACCACAAAAGGAAAAAATTGTTATACTAGCTGCAGCACCAGTTTGGGTTTTTAGGAAGTCATTAGATTTAGATTGTGAAGAGGTGACTGGTTTTTAGTGGAGCGTGAAAATAGAGATGAACATTGAGTAGTTAAAATTTGCGCCTCTGTTTGTGTTTATGTGAGTGTAAATGTGTGTTATATGCCTTTATAATAATTCATTATGCCAATAAGATCTTAAAAATAGTTTCAAATTGATGTATCCTGTCAAAGAGTTTTAGAATGAGCTACTTTCTTAATCTATCATGATGTTTTTACTTCCAAAATAATTCTGTATGCGTTCATCTCTGGGTATGCAAGAAAATAAAAGACAATTTGCAGCATTACAATTTATTTCATAAATAAAGTTTGATATCAAGCATATATAATTTCATGGGAGTATAATATGGCTGTATGAGTCAGAATGCAGTTGCAGATGAAAACTATTTCTTATAGACATAAACAATTTTAGTTCTAGAGATTAGGAGCTTACAGAAATCACTGGAATAGATGGTAAAATGCGTAGCATGACCCCACACAGAAACTTCATAGAATTTGACTACGAAATGAAGCAACAATTCTGCCCTAATCCTGAATCCTGAAAATGGGGTAACTGCTGATCCAGCTACTTGATCCCAGATGTGGTGGTAGAAAACTATCAGAGTCGTTAGCCCCAGAGCCCTGGTAGAACTGCTTGATGTGTGACCACAAAATGGATGTTTCAAGGGCTATTGCCTGTCTCCCTACTTAGCTTAATTACAGATTCAATGCTTAGTCAAGTGTATCTAAATGTTGGGTCTTAAATTACATCTGGAACTCCAGGTGCAAGAGAATCTGGGAGATGTAATAATTAATTGTCCAGTCTCTGCAGTAAAAGAAGGCACCCTAAAAGAATTATAGAATAGGTGGTGAACAAGACAATATAGCACATTTACCACAACAGACAAGCATAGTACACTAGAGAATTCCTCTACTGCATGATATTGAAGTAGAAGGGAGAAACTGGTGGACAATCTGTACCCATTGTCAAGTATATAATCAAAGAGCAAAACAATTATTATAGAGCTGTGAGAAGCCTTGGAAACCATTACCATAATGAGGAAGATAAGAAAAAATGCAGAATTTTATAAAACTTGCAATATAAACTTGAAGCTTTTAAACTGATCCTTTCCAAGTTTCTGTTAGTGAATTGACATAGTGCCAGTAATAAGACCATCTCAGGCCAGGGCTTTTCTGGACTGTACTCTTTCCTCTATTGCATAAGAAGGTCCAGAATTCCATTAAACAGATTGAGTGAACTGATCACAGTGAACTGACCACAATGATGAAGTTTATTTCAACTGATCTTTTCAAATCCAATTGTGCTGTATGTTCTCAATGCACTTGGAAAATGATCATTCCATATGATAAATTCATACTGCAAATCTTTGTAATGTGCCAAATGAGCTTTTATGTGACACAGTAACTTTTAAAGCTTGCCAAAACTTTGAAATGTTGGAAAAGGTGTTGTTAGCTTTCAACATGTGCTAATTGGGTTTGCCTACCCAGATGGCATAGAAGGAGAAAAAAAAAAAAGAAAAAATATATAAAGGTTACAGTTTGAAACTGTTTTAACCAAATAAAAGAATAGGAATAAACCATAAAACAACAAATAATTTTAATCTCCTTGTTTATGTTGGTGAATATAAGAGGGGGATTTTAATTTATTTGTACATTTTGAGAAATGTGTGAGTAGAGTTACTATTTGAGGAAAAAATAGAAACATGATAGCATAAAATAAATAACTGCACTCTTATAAGATCCTGAGCTCACTTTTCAGAATCTGTAACTTAAAGTGAGCCATCCAAATTTTACAATTATATAAATGGATGTGGAATAGCTGCTTAAACAAAATTGCGTTTATGTGAGAAAATTGTAGGATTTCTTATTTCTCTGTAAGATTTCTATACTGAATTTTATACCAATAATCACTGTTTTTAGGCTAGATTTCATGCCATGGTTGAAATCTGCCAAAACTGAGATGTAATTAATCTCTTATGTATGACTATGAAACAGCTCTCTGAAGAGAGATTGTCATTTTCTGTTTTAAAGTCTGTCCTTCTTAATGTTCTTATTGACCCAGGACCATGCATTTCCCTAATTTTTAAGAACAGTACTCATATTGTCAGGTATTTTTAAATAATTTACAATATCCAGATTTTCTTGGTAATGTTCTGCCAATCAGTTACCAAGCCAGTAAAGCTACTTCCCCTTCCTTTGGGCCTTCTGGCTGATATTTGATATTTGATTTGATATTTGATATTTGATATTTGATTGTCACAAGCTCCAGCCATCTGATCAAGAATTTACAACTAAGAGATGTGACAGTCTTAGAAATTAGTGATTGATTGATTTGGAAACACAGTACACACTTTATGGATGCCAGTGATATCTATGATAAATTTTTAAATTTGAAAATTATATGAAATTGTTATTATGAGAAATCGGAAGCATATTAGAAATGCTGAAACTATGTTTATATGTGTGTAGAATATTGAAATATTTTAATATGGTTCACAATAACTATCCCTGTGAAAGAAAAATAATATTACAGGAATCTAGCAGAGTCAATTATGACAAAGGCACTTTAATGTTCAGTCATTTGCAAAGTCTAAAATGAGAGATTGTGCTATGGCTTTGTACCAAAAACAGTTGTTACCACTGGAATTAGGTATGAGAGGACTTATGTGTAGTAGCTTAGGGAAAATGTCATAACAGTGGAAAGACATTCATTATAACAAAACTTTTCTCTGATATTGTAATCAAAAGAACCAAATGCATTTTATTTAAAAATATTTTCCAAGATTGATACAAGAAAGATATGCAAAATATTTTTTAAAAGAAAAGAAAGAATAAGATCATTAAAATATAATATAGGCCTTCATTTATTTCAATCCATAATAGTGAAATTTTTAATCTAATCACAAAAAGAAGCATAGGACCGAAAATAAAATAATAGATGTAGGTGTATAGATAAACAAATAAGTACATCCATAATAAAGGCTATATTAGTATTTGTTGGTTCACAAAACTCCTCAAATACAATTTAAAAAGGAAGCACAATTGGAAGAAATATAAGGTAACATACTTAATATAAAATTAACATGTACAAATCAATAAGATATTCTTAAGTATCTCTATAATCTTAAAAAGTTATTTTAAAATTCTGGCCCTTTATTTTTTTATTTTTAGAGAGTCATAAATTGACTTTTCTTTTTCTGTAGGCTAGGCATGTAGAGCTTACATCAGTATTGCCTGAAATATAGTAACTATTCAATGATAGTTATGTTTAATGATTACTTCAGACCCTAGATCATAATCTCTTTACCTTGATCTATAGAATGCTGTATTATCCAGTCCATACCTATTTCTTAATTCTCCACCTTCTGGGGACTCTGCACTGGATGATTTCATTGATTCACCAACTATGGCTGCCTCCTCCCCATCATTCAGATCCTAGCTCAGTGGAAATCTTCCCAGAGAGGACTTTCTTGGTCAGTGTATGAGTATCCCAATTAGGCCTCTCAACCCATCCCTTATCAGGCTACCATGGAAACTGAGATTCAAGCCTTTTTTGTTTTTGCTTTTAGTGTTTTGTCACAGTACAGTGAATTGAGCTGTGCCCCTTTCTTTAAAAAAAAATGTCCAAATTCTAAACCCCAATATCTATGAACCTAAACTTATTGAGAAATAGTGTCTTTGCAGATGTAATCAGGTTAAAATAAGGTAATACTGTATTTAAGTGGGTGCCAGATCAATGATGTTTTGTTTTGTTTTGAAGAAAAAGTATCTATCTAAACATGGAGACCTAGAGTGTACACATGGAGTGAAGAAGAGAAATGAAGAGCTTAGAGTGATGAAACCACAAGCCAAGCAATATCTGGGGCCACTGGAAGACGGAAAAGGTAAAGAAAGATTCTCTACTCAAGAGATTTCAGAGGGCATGTTCCTAACTACATGTTTACTTCAGATGTTCAATCCTCAGAACTGTGACAGAATAAATTTCTCTTATTTTGTGCAACCTGTTTTGTGGCAACTTGTTACAGCAGCCCTAGGAAACTAAGACACATGGTTTGAAACTGACTTGTTTACTTTTGCTGCTGTGATTATAGCTGACTTCTTTCAAAAGCAGGTTTATCAGAAGTTCATCTTCACCACTTTATTTCTGATTGGATTGATGCTGCCTGGATCACAGCAGGTGTGTGTTAAATGAATGGGTGAATGAATGCATGGATGAATAAATCAATACAGAAAAGGAAAAGCTAACTTCACTATAGATAACCAATGACTTTACTGAAAAAGTTTCCATTTCATAATGAAGAACCTGGAGTTAAATAAAAATGAGATATAATCTTTACTTGACTTATGTTTAAAATCTTTTGTAATAGCCAGTTAGCAATCATAAAATCAAAAGCAATTTCACCTTATGGATATCAGATATGAATTGTTACAATGTTTTAGGAAAAATAATTCAAGAATATATATTTGTTGATTTTCCCCTTTATTCTTAGTAAAGCATCATAGACATTGATATAATTCTTTTTTTCTGTGAAAATAACTTTATAATAATTTGAAAAGGGCAACAAACAAAATAAATTATACAGTGTCCAGTAAATAAATTTTGCTAAATTAGGAATTTCTTTTTCATAAAATTAGCTCTATGTAAAATATTTTAATAACATAGAAATTTGTTCCTGATTTATTAAGTGAAAAAAGTCAGACTATTAACAAGTATACTGTTGTCCTAATTTAGTGAACATGTAACTATACTTAACATATATATTTAAAGGCTCTATGTGATAGAGTCTTTGAGTTGTTGAGTTCAAGTAATATCTATTTTCTCCTTTTAGGTTTCCTATATCTCCTCCATTTTCTACAATGAATAATCGTTACACTTATAATCAGAAAACAATAAAATGAGAGGAACTGAAAAACTTATTCTTTCATGGCTCAGCTATAGCATGTCCTTGAATAATGCTAATGTGGGTTTTATAAATGAGAGCCTTGCATTTTTCTGTCAATAATATATTTTAGTTTAAAGACTTCCTATAGCTAACGATGTAGCACAAAAATAATTAGCCAATTTACAAGTCAAAGTTCAGTTACACTTCTCCTGGGAAACCTAATAATGTGTTACCTTACCCTGTACCTTGACTACACTACAGTTTGATAAAATGGTGAGCAGAAGAAAATCCAGCTGTAAACAGCAATGAGACTCTCAAACATATTTTATACTCCACAAAATAGTAGAGGCTTTCATGAAGGCTGAAGACTTCATGTAAAATTGCTTTCCTTGGGGATGAGGAAGTATGCCCTCACTAATTAATTATTTTGTTAATTTATTTTCTGCTTTCATTTTTGGGGAAAACTATGGGAAAAGGAGAGGAAAGGTCAGTGTGTTTAAGAACTCAGAATTTTATGTTGAAATCTGATGTTATCTGGCCTCATATAAAGGTGAGTGCTTGTTCAGACTGAAATTAGAGAACGTAGGTAGCAAAATCTGTGTTCTGAAATGACTCAAAAGACAATGCCTTTGACTTCTATTCCACACCTGCTATAATAAAAAGAAAACAAAGTCTGTGCATAGTGTTGCAAAATTGTAATTCCAGCAGTCTAGGAGGCTGAGGCAGGAGCATCACAAGATCTATTCCAGCCTGGGAAATTTAGCAGCTTAGCAAAATTCTGTCTGAAAATAAATGAAAGAAACAAAAAAATTAAACAGACTGATGATGTAGTTTAGAAGTAGACCCTGGATTCAACCCGTAGTAGCACAGAAACAAGGAGGGAGAGGAAGAGGGAGAGAAAGAGAGAGAGAGGATATCACACCCAGGAGAGTCCCAGCAAGCAGCAACATTCTATAGGACAGCCAATCAATCCTGTGTGCAAGCCCTGCCTCTGCTAGTGCTATTTCTGAATTCTTGGGCTATTTAACTTCAAAGGATACTTTTCTCATTTTTGAAGATCATAATAATATACATAGACTCAGAAAATTTTCTTTTTGGACTTTGAGATTTCTAGTGATTGCCTTTTCCCTGGGAAAAATAGGGTACATTTCTATTTGATGCCCCACAAGTTCTTTCATTATTCTTGTTTAGAAACAGGGCCATTACTTTTGAAGAGTCTTTCCTATCACCCTGTTAAAGCTGGCAGAAAGCATGACTTCTCAGTTGAAGATGTATCTCAGTCTTCAGAAGATTGAATCTGCACCTTGTTGACTTATTTCTGTTGAAATTGCCATCCAAGAAATGTCTCCCAAATTATAACTCTCAGAGCCAAAAAAGTCCACAGGTTCTGATATTTTCCTGTAATTTAAGAACGCATGTTGTTTTCAGTCATTCTACCAACTAGTTATTGATTCTTCCAGTTATTGATCCCCCATGTCATTGCTGTCTCGTGAACTTAAAGCATTGATTGTCTCAGCTGGCCAGCTCAGTAAAACTCAAACTCTGTTTTGTTTTGTTTTGTTTTCGGTACCAGGAATCAAACTCAGGCAGGCTCTGTACCACTGAGCTAAATCCCTAGCCTCAAACTCTGAATTGAAGCATTGGTACTTAGTGAGGTAGTAGAAGATTATTTTGTAGTAAGAGAAAAGTTGAAAAATATGACCTTTATGATTCACAATTATAATATTGTTTTAATTCTTGTGCTTCATTTCTCTAATAGTATTACTAAACTATAAATACTTCCAGGCAATATCTCCACTTATGGAATTTTTTTTCTTGCACTTGGATGTTTAAACACCTGAAGCATTCTCCTTTTTTTTAAATTGCATTCTCCATTTTTTCCAAAATTGTTACCAGTGTTTGCCATAAAATATTATAAATATTACATTGTTCTTAGCCATATTAGTTGTCTAATAGACAACTAATAGAGTATAGTATTACATAATCATAACTTTTATATGCACCCAGAAACCAAGAATTAATGTGACTTAACTTTGTTGTAATATTGTCTTTATTGCACAGAGATCTGAAACTGGACTTGGAATACCTCTGAAGTTTGCCTGTGTATTGAGTAGAGCTGTATGATAATCTACTTTTCCAGCAAAACCTTATTTTATATGGTTCACTGATAAGAGTTTGGAAAATTTTCAGACCTTTAAACATTCTTGGACTGTCAGTCTTATTTTAATGTGACCCTCCTTTAACTCACTATTTTGGCAAGGCAAATGATAACTATAACTGATTTCTCCCACTGTGGTTCAAGAATTAGGTTTGAGTTTGAGCCGGGTAAGAACTGCAAACAGATGAATTATATCTATGTTCTTAACATGTAGTTGACATTCAGTTGGTAGTTATTGTTTCAGCAAATAAGTGAATGAAATGCTGATGGTACTTGATAATAATATCAACTTTGTATCAGATATAACAAATACAAAATTATTGGAGTGTTTATGCACATTTTTTTTTTTAAAAAAAGGAGAAATAAGTCCCAGCGACAAGCAAGCAGACGGGTGAGGACTTTAGCCTCGTGGAGCTGGGGCTGCCACCCCCCACCCCCCAACTCCTCCCCACCTCTGGCCTCCTGCCTGCGCAGGACCTGGTTTCACACCACAGAGGCACAAGGGATCATAAAGGCCATTGTCCTGAGCTCCATAAGAGAGAGCAAAAGTGAATAACAGAAAGAGACGCTCTCTCAGGCTCCTGGATGAAAACTGAAACCCATTGGAAAAGTGAAGACAATCTCTGCAATAAAGGTTCACAAGAACACCATAGTTGGTAAGTTAGAGGGATCATCACCTCCCATTGGAACCTGGACTATCTTCAGGGGAAGGGCAGCTGGAACCTGCATTAGAAGCTTGCAGAGTTCAACCCTGCAGTACGACAAGGACCTCAACTTGGGGATGCAGTCAGAAATCAGCCTGAATCTCAGGGGTCTGCTACTGGCTTGCTGAGACGAATTGACTTATATCTGCACACTGCTGTCCATGTTGTCTATTGTGACAGCAGAGATGTACCCTGAAGGAGGGCCTTCACTTTTATTCGTTAGTCTCAAAATTATTATCTTTTCCCCTTATATTTAAGTTTTAATTTTTATTTTTTCTACTCTTTTCAAATTTTTCTTTTTTTCTTATTTGTTCTCTATCTCTCACTCTCTCACTCTCCCACATTGTTCATCATCTCACTTTTTGTTCCTGTTCTGGCCCAAATTTGGATTTTTTCTTTCTATTTCATTTCTTCTCTTTTTCCTTCTCTTGATTGTCATTACTTTTAAAGGAAACTAAGTACAGTTTCTAGCCCCCCTACTGCTGTTAGGTTGTTCTGTTCTCATCGTTCTCCTTTCATTCTCTCTTTTCTTCTTGGCTTCAATAGTTTCCTAGAGTTTGTGTGATCTTCTTCTGTCCTCTGGCCTCAATGCTAACCTTTCCTATCCTTCTACCTATCTACCCATCCTTCCCCAACTCCTTCTAAGCCACCATCCTGAAGGGTAAAGTTGCTATACTGAAGAGTTTATTCATGATAAACATATATTGTGCTGGTTCTTGATTTTTATTTAATTCACACAGTTAAAGGTGATAGATTAGTAACTACTACAAATTGTTATTTTCTAAGCTCTGCTTGATGCTATTGTGCTGCTGACTGTATCACTTGATCTAAGGTGTTGTGATTCCTCTAATCAGTTGTCCTTCCTGGGATAATGAAAATGAGATAGCCTCAGAGGCATTAGAGACTCAAAACCTAAAGACCAGCTATATCTGGAAGACATGTCTGAGAAGCTATCATTCCATAAGGGTTCTAAACACAAGCAACAAAGATACATACAATAAGCAATATGAAAATATCACTCAGGAACTAAACCAAGGACAGTACCAAAAACAAAAATAGAATTGAGAATACATTTTGAAAGGCATAAACCCAGATTTCCAGCCCACCAAAGGCAAATTCTGGGGGAAATGAGGTGGAAAAGACTGATAATCAGCCACCTGGACCCTCTGAACTGATAGCACAGGAAGTAACAAAACAGATAAATGAGGCTCTAAAAAAATTCAAAACATAAGTAATCACCCAGATGAATAAAAAAATTCAAAACATAAGTAATCACCCAGATTAATACAGAAAAGGTGACCAGAACAAAAGACATGATTACAGACTCTAGAACAGAAACAGATAAAAAAAATAGAAGTGTTCAGGACCATGATGGAAACTATGAATGCCCAACAGAGGAAAGAAATGGAAACCATGAATGATTAACATAGGAAAGAAATGGAATCCATGATAAAATTTGAAAAGATATCAAGGAGATTAAAAACTCTATTGAGGCCTGGCCCAGAGGAAGGGGATGCTGGGCTGCCATCCATCCTGCCATTCCCAGCCCAGATGTAGGGGCAACTAAGCGGCAGTCCCACTGCTCCTGGTCCAGAGGAAGGGGCTTCCCAGCCACCATCCCTACTGCCACTTCCTGCCCCTGTAGCACCTCTCCCAGCTCAGAGGAGGTGAGCTGCAAGGGTTCCAACAGCACTGCCCTGCCCCCGAATTGAAATGAGAAAACACCTAAATAAGTATCAAAACCAGACTTCCAGATCACCTACAGCAACCCCAAAGGGAAATGAGATGGAACACTCTGATACCCAACCAACTGGACCCACTGAACTGACAACAAAAGGGGATCTGGAAAAAATGAAATCAGAAATAATTTCTCAGATAACAGCAAATATGTTGCTCATGGTGCAAGACATGATTAATAAATCTAGAAAGGACACAGATTGAAAAAATAGAGGATTGGAGGAACATGATGGAATCCCAACATAGGAAACAAATGGAATTCATAAAACAAATGTAAATAGAATTCCAGGAGATGAAAAATTTTATTGAAAGTCTACACAGCACAATGATCCAAAGAGAGGACAGAATTTCAGATATAGAAGATAAGATTGCAATGAAAGACCAGGAAAAGAAAAATTGTTTCAAAATTATAAGGGAACATGA
>NW_004624749.1:26552780-26566976 GCF_000247695.1 Heterocephalus glaber
GAGGGCGTGAAGGGAGGGCTAGGAATGGGGAAAAAATAAGAACCAAGATGCATTATGTAAAGGTACAATTCCCAATGAGAAAAGTAATTGTGTTGCATACCTACAATGTACCAATAAAAGAATTTAATAAAGTCCAAAAAAAAAAAAATGAGAATCAATCAATGCAGAAAAAGCATTTGACAAAATTTAACACCCAGTCATGATAAAAGCTCTGCAGGAAATTGGAATAGAAGTTCTTTATCTTAACTTGATAAAGGCTATCTATTGAAAACCAACAGCCAACATAGTACTAAATGATCAAAAACTGAAAACCTTCATGCTAAAATCAGGAACAAGATAAGGAGGTCCACTATCACCACTCCTGCTCAATATAGTTCTGTAAACATTAGCCAGAGCAATTAGGCAAGAGAAAAAAATAAAAGCAATACAAATGGAAAGGAAGAATTTAAATTGTCTTTATTTGCTGAAGATATGATACTCTACATAGGAGATCCAAAAAACTCTGCCAAAAGACTTCTAGACTTAATTGACAGATTCAGTAGAGTAGCTGGATACAAGGTCAACACTCAAAAATCAATAGCCTACTTGTACACAAATAAGAGACTCACTGAAAGAGAAATTAGGGAAACAATCCCTTTCATAATAGCATTCAAAAAATGAAATATTTAGGAATCAATCTAAGGAAGGAAGCAAAAGACTTCTACATAGAGGATGATAGCACTTTGAAAAAAGAGATCAAAGTCATATAAGAAAATGGAAGCACATCCCTTGTTCTTGGTTAGGAAGAACCAATATAATGAAAATGGCCATACTTTCAAAACTGCTATACAGATTCTATGCAATCCCGATTGAAATCCCAACAGAATAATTCACAGAACTAGAGAAAATAATCCAAAAGTTCATCTGGAACCAGAAGTGACCTAGAATAGCAAAAGCAATTCTAGGCAACAGAGTCATGGCAGGGGGTATCACAATTCCCAACTTGAAACTGTACTACAAAGCCACTGTGATAAAACATCATGGTACTGGCAAAGAAACAGAGGTGAGGATCAATGGAATAGATTAGAAGATGCAGAAAAAACTCTAGACTTACTCAGCTACCTCGTCTTTGACAAAGGAACCAACCAACCTCACTGGAGGAAAGATAGCCTCTTTAATAAATGGTGTTGGAAAAACTGGATTTCAACTTGTCAAAGATTAAAACTAGACCCCTGTCTTTCACCGTGAACTAAACTAAGATTGAGTGGATTAAAGATCTAAGTATTAAAGCAGAAACACTAAACTTGTTGGAAGACAAGTTAGGTAGAACTCTTGAAGACATTGGCATAGGAAAAGACTTTATGAACAAATCCTCAATAGCATGGGAACTGGCACAAAGAATCAACAACTGGGATCTCATTTTATTAAAAAGCTTCCTCACTGCAAGGGAAAACACCAACAGAGCTAAGAGACAACCTATAATGTGGGAAAACATTTTTACCAGCTGTTTGTTCCTCAGGAAAAGGCCTACTATCTAGAATATATAAAAAACTCAAAAAAAATCAGACCTCCCCATATATAAAGACCCAACTCAAAAATGGGCATCTGAAAGGAACAGACATTTCTCAGACATAAAAGAAGTAAAAGCAGCAAGTAAATATACGAAAAAATGTTTAACATCCCTGGTCATTCAAGAGATGTTGATGAAAACAACACTGAGATTCCACCTCACCCCAGAAAGAATGGCTGCTATCAACCAATAACAAGTGCTGGTGGGGTTGTGGGGAGAAAGGAACCCTTCTTCATTGTTAGTGGGAGTGAAGACTGGTGCAACCACTGTGGAAATTAATATGGAGATACCTCAAACAACTAAGATTGGAAGTCCCATTTGACCCAGCTAATCCTCTACTGGGTATTTTCCCAAAAGAATTAAAAGAATCATACCACAGTGATATATATGCACCCATGTTTCTATTGGCATAGCTTGTAAAAACTAAAACCTGGAAACAGCACAGTTACCCATCAACTGGAGGCTGGATAAAGAAGATGTGGCTTTTTTATAAAATGGAGTACTACTCAGCCATAAAGAATGAGAAACTAGACACATTTATAGCTAAATGGATGCATATTGAGGCCATACTCTTAAGTGAAATAAATATGACACACATATTAAATACCAAATAATTTCTCCAGTGTGAAAAACTAAAAGTGTAAATAAGAATCAAAATGTATAATTAATATTGTGAAATAGGAAGAAAATGTTTAATGGAATAGGAGAAATGGGAGGGTTAGGGGAAAGGCAAGAAGGGATAAGAAAAAATATGAGAAATAGAAAAAAATGGAAACAAAGTCTTTGTAAATAGGGAAGGGTGGAGGGGGTGAAGAGAGGACAAAGGAAGGGGGAATAAATAAAAACCAAGATACATCATGTAAAGGTGCAAGATACATCATGTAAAGGTGCAAGATCCCAGTGATGAATGTAACAGTATTTTATACCTAAAATGTACCAATAAACTAAATGGAAAATTAAAAGAAGAAAAACAAATGGCAATTGTGCTCTTTTTTAAATCTTTGGAGGAGGAGCTCCAGTGCAAATAAAAGCTGACTCAGAATTACATCTATAGTAAATTTGTCAAAACCATACTCTGTCACAAAGGTCACTCAGAAAATATTCTTATTGATGGTCTTTCCTTTATTTTTCTATCTCTTAGATATACCAAAATGATCAACAAGGAGACAAGTATCACGTACATAATCTTAATTTGACAGTGAGGTTTATTAGTTGTGCACCTTCCTAAATACTTTTTCCTCAAATCACTTTACACATTGGAGTTAATCTCTGTACATCTCAAAGTTACTCAAGTGTGAACACCTGTCAGTATGAGGAAAATATTTTCATAAGGATGATAATAAACAAATTTAAAATGCTGCACTGAATTGTTATAGTAAGATCCTGAAGATATCTGACAGGAAGTATATCAGTCATTTTTTGTTTGCTTTTGTTATAACCACACCATTTTTAGAAGAATAATTTTTTTGTTTGAGCAGAAGGATGCTTGCTTGCTCTGGTTCATTTCTTTAGACTTTATATAAATCAAGTAAAATATAGTGATTCTGTGATCTCTAATTTGAGAAATTTCTCATCTGAATCAGTACTTAGTAAGTTAACTCCATCCAGGGTTATTCCAATTCTGGTGGAAATACCAGACAAAGGAGATTTGATATTGTCAATTTCAGTGCCATAACAGAAATATTAGCAGTTTTTAATCATATACACGTTACAAGGTAATGTTTTAGAAAAATGCAGGGATGTACTACCCCCAGTAAAAGATATTTTGCTATATCCTGCCCTATATCTTGAACTTTAATCACCTTTTAAAGGGCAAGACTTTCTCTCTTCAGATATTTGCAATCATTTAAGCCTCTCAATTAGTCTGTGATTAAAGTACAAAATAATTTAATTGCTTTTTTGAGCTGTGAGATGTTATTGTTCTTTCCAGCCTCATTCTTTTTGGGAATATGTTTTGGCACTTTTACAAATTAAAGTGAAAATTTCAAATAAAGCAATTATTTAAATAATGGAATTTGTTGGATTATATAAACATGTGAGACTACTGCTACAAATAGTCTGTGTGCATACTCACAAAACACAGTGAATGCCTGCATTATTCCTTCGTTCAGAAAATATTTCACTTATCCAATGTATACACAGAAACAAGAACATGGCAAAGTGTGGATATGAAGGCTATTAAAAGATCAGCTCGATATCTTCTTGGTAAAAACTCACTGCTGTGTTGGCCTTGACATGACCTATAGAATTTTGTGTTGGCAGGAAACCAACATTGAAATTTGTTCTATAGCAAATCATCATGGCAATATACTTCCAGGAATTAAATCCTCTACATCATGTGGCAGTGTTGCCAGAGAGCATATAGGGTCTCTTATGATAGGAACCACGAAGGAGTCTTTGGCCAGAAATTCAAAGCCATATGTTAGTTCTGTCAAAAATGATATGGATCTGCTTGCAAAAACCTTGCTCAGTGGCCTTGCCAGGAATCCTGTGGCTGTGTCTTGCCGGAAAGCCATTGCATGTGTTATTACGGCCAGAAATTGACGCTGCCCTGGGATAATCTAACAGCACTAAAAATGCAACCTCTGCCAGATTTTTAACTATTAACAGAGACTGTGAGTGTATTACAGTGAAATAAGACCTATTTGCCCTCTCTAGAGTGAAGGTGGGCTCTCCCATTGGTTTCCAGTACTTGGCTCAAATTAGCTCTTTGGAAAAGATTCTGTTTGAACTATACAGTTTTAGTTATTTGTTTTTTAATGTGCATGAACTCTAGGTAACATTTTCCCAAGAATAGACTTGAATGATTATCTTATTTATAAAGGGGTAAATAGATAAAAACAAAAGTTAAAGTATTTTGTGTATACAGAGTAGTAATTATATTATAAAATGTAACAAACATCAATTTAGAGTTTACTATGCAAAGCTTAAGCAACCAAAAAGTCCCTGTCTTGGATTTGTGGCACAAACCACATGATGATAAATAACACCTATATGTTCCAGTAGAGTCATAATTACAGGAAAATTATATTTTGGTAAGTAGATACTATAGTGCAAAATAATCCAAGTAAATCATGCATATATTTAGCATGCTTCAGTTTTTAATTTTTTTATAAATACTTTTAATTGATGAACTTGCTTGTCAAAGTTATATAAAACTGTGGTATGCAAACAATTGCCTGCACATTAGTGCCAGTTTCTGAAATATTTATAATTGGTCTGAAAATGGATAAGTATAGAAAAGCAGGAAAAGTACATAGAAAATTTACAGAATATTGTATGATTGACAACTGTTACTTGCATTTTATAAAAGATCAATCTGTAGTAGATTGGAAATTTTAAAAATCTGCAGCATAGATAGTGCTCTAAATGACAAACTTGTGAACATTTCCTACTCTTTTACTCAATCAGATGTTGCTAATCAATTACAGACCCGTTTAACCTTTCCTTTATCACTGTTCATCTGTTTTTCCATTTTTCTAACATTATTAATCCTGTTATAAAATATTTGTACATTCATATCTGAGTGCCTCTAAAATTATGTAAAGAAATGTTGATAAGTTATTCCATGACTCCACTGTGAGCCTATTCTTCTTAGCCATTTTTATTCTGGAAACAACAAAAAAATTTATTTTCACAAATGTGTAACTTTTTTTTTATAACTTCCTTTATCTGTGGAACTCATTCTTAATTGAAGAACTAATATGTACTATCTCTATATTAGTCACAGATATAAATTAAGTAATAAAACTTACTTTGAACCCTAGTTTCATCAAGGCTGTAATTATGTCAGTTTCAAGATCATATGGCCTAATGATGACTAGTTCCTATAATTTTCTTTGTTACTTTTTACCACTTATATCCTCCCTCCCACCCTCTATCTCTCTAATTCTGGGGATCGAATCCAGGACTTGTATGCTAGACATGTGTTCTATCAGTGAACTACATCCCTAACCTACCAATCATGTTCTTAACAAATGTCTGTTACTCACTCCCACTCCATTTTGTGTCAAACATTAAGTATACCAAAGTATCTAGTTCACCTCTATTTTTATTAAGAAATTATTTTAAAAACCTCCATCATTATCTGGACTCTGAGATTACAGCCGAAACATAATTGGTACTACCCCTGCTGTCAGGACATTCATTACTTACCAAAGAAGAAAAATGTTAACTAATTATTACATACAAATGCTAATACAGGAACAGGGACTGATTAAGTGAATTTTTGGTTAACACATGCAATGATAGTTAATCATTTAACATGTTGACATAAACATATTCTTTTTCAGATGAAAATGTTTCCAGAGTGGATTGTTTGAAAAAAAAGAGTTATAAGAAAAGATTATATAAAGAGTAAAATTATATTCTTATAATTTGATGTGTAGTAATGCTGAGAATAAAATTTTTTGAAGAAAATTCATAAAAATACTAATGGAATAATCTGTATGGCAAGGTTGAGAGTGGTTTTTCTTTTATATATTGTACTTTTCTGGATTATTTTAATGTTATATAATAAGGCATTTAGTCTATATTATTATCTATCAGGATAGGTCGAGAAAGAGATGCTAGCTAAATATTAAAATGGTTGAACTTTCCACAATATTTTACACTCTAAAAAACTTTACATAGCAAAATCTTTTCTCCTCTTTATCTTTCTTTTATCTCTCTCCAATGTGAATGTTTCTTCCCTTAAAAATTGGTACCTGGTTATCTCCTTTTCTGTTCTTTTCCTCTAGCTTTAGATGTGTGGTTTCACATTTGATCTATTGCTCTTTCATCCCTAGAGCCATTATTATCTCTCTACAAGGAGTACAAAAAAAAAAAAGTTCTTGTTTTCTCTTTTGAGCACTGACTTTAAAAATTAGATAAACCATTATTAACAAAACCTTACAGCATTGGTCTAGATGGGGTGGCACCATGTTTAATGGATGAGCACAGATAAGTTCAAAGCCATAGAAACATGTATCCAAATGTTGAAATTTTTTAAAAAACATAATTGAGACTTAGGTATAATAAAAGCTCCAACTATTTCTGAGATTTAGTAATGTAGCCAAAGAATTCACTCAGAATAGGCTTACTAATAAGCTCAAATTAAGCTTTCATATTTTTTTCAGTGCTTGGGATCAAGCCTATTGCCTTGTACAGGACAGGTAAGTGCTCTACCATTGAGCTGTATTTCTCACCCTACCCTACAGGTAGCTTTTTGTTTGTTTCCTTAAGTATATTATGTGCACAAATGGCTGCAGACTTTTCAAAAATGTGGTGAAAATTTCTAGCAATTCTAATTCAAAAACTTAAATAGTTGGAAATTAAGTGAATCAGATGTGTCAAGAACTGTTGGTACTGGGCCAGGGATTTAGCTCAGTGGTGCTGCCACCTGCCTCACAAGCACAAGGTCCCGAGTTTGATCCTTGGTACCAAAAAAGCCCAAAAAACAAACAAAAAAGCCCTGTAGGTGCTACTAAGGGTAGAGTGGTGACCATGTATAAATACATAAAAACATGAATATTCCCACATAAGGAAGAATGTCTCCAAAATCAGAGCAGTGACTCAGAAAGGGATGGGGTAGGAGAGGCATTGTTTCCATTTAAGCTTTAGATTGTTATACTCTGCTTCTCTGAGAAAGTGATCTTTAAAATAAATGTTGAGAACAAGAAGATATCCCTGTCAAGAGCGCTGCTGACTGACATTAGACAGAACAAATGCAAAGAACTTAAAGGAAACTTATGCTTGGCCTCCTCTTGACCCTGAAAAAGAACTTCTCTTCTAAAGCACAGTGAGCAGCAAGGAACTGATGGGTGATGATCTCACAAAGCTGCGCAGGGCCTTGTCCAACTCATAGAGTAAGACTGAGCTTGTAAGTTGGTCTCCTTCATAAAAGTACAGCCTACCAATCGTTGCATCCAGTTGTCTACCTCAGTCTTTGATAGGTGCTCAATGAATGGGATTTGGAATAAATATGGACTCTGGAAAGCAGAGGAAATTTAATTATAGTTATTATCTTAGAATTTAAACACACAAAAACTAAACTGAAATTTGATAAGTACTTTCTTCTCCATAGTAAAACATATGACTCATAAGCTGCCTTGTGTTTACTCTTTTCTTTTCTCACAAATCCTAGAAAATGAAATATAACTAACTTTCAATAAGTTTTCCATTTTGTTAGAAGAGAAGATGGACAAAAAAATAAAAGTTCCCTTGAAAATTAGTTGTTTCATAGAGGAAAACCCAAACATTATAGAGTGTTCTTATTTTCAAAAACAATAAGACACTTTTTTATTCTGTTCAAAAGTATTGAACTGTAGTGTTTTGAAATTTCAAGGACATCATGTATATTCAATTTATGTTTTTTTCTTTTTTTAACTTTATTCCCATTATGTGTAAAATGTTTGTTTTCTAACTTCTTTTAGTAAGAGTATTTTAATGCTTTAGATGACTTACCTCTTATTCTTATCCATGCTAAAGGATTATTGTATATCATCACAAATACCATCAGCATTCTCACCATTCCCATCATTGCTATTGTTGTATTGTGAGCTAATAATCAGCTATTACATCTTAGCCACACCAGATGTTATACACTGACATACTTCCAAGTATTTTAGTAAAATATAACTTCCCTGGTGCTCTCCATATGGGCCCGATCCTTCTTCACCACCTCCAGACATTCTTAGTTTTCATCTCAAAGGGCAATGCTAGAACACCCCAAGACCTTGCTTCAGGATAAAGGCCTGAATCTGTTTGGCTGATCAGTGACAATGGTGTACTGGTTTCAAAATATTTAGACTATTACATCTTCCATGAATTATGTACTCAGAAATAGGCAACATGCAAAGCACTTTAACTGTAATATCGCATTACAAGAAAAAAGAATATGACATTCCTCAAAATCTGGTGTAAATAACACTTTAACAGGTGGAACACCTGGTTCTCCGAAGGTATTACAAGATTTTTCCCAAGAGCACACTACCCATAAGTGCCTGAGTTCAAAATAATCTATGACTGTCTGACTACAACAACTTTAATGTAAAGCACTGTCATTTATTTTATATTTTCTTTTATTTTGGTGACAATATTAGATTGCACATTGGCTTGAAACAGGAGATACTCATTGTGTGACAAGTGAGAGCATCGTTTTAAGTATAAGAAACATGAATACCATGTTGAATAAACAAATTTTTAGATAACACGTAATTTTTACTCCATTTCGCCTATGGACTCTTCTATTCTGCAAGAATTCCTTTGTGTTTAAGTCTGCATAGGAACCACAATCTGCTGCTCACTACAAAAACTGAGAAGCCAGACTCCCTTATAACAAATGGGCAGGCAAAGCATGAGAGGCCTTAACTTTTAAACCTATAATCTTAAAATGGGAAATAGTGATACACAGAAGCAGAAATATCATGGACTCAGTTTTAATGATGTCATTGATGGCAGTAAAATCTATTTTCTAGATGCAACACTACATGGCATCTTGTTTCCTGTGTATCAGTATCAGTGGAGCAAACTAGAGCCTTCAATATTCATTGACAGCATCATTAGGTACATTTAATATTTTAGATTTCCTCTTGATTTTAACTGTTTTCCATGTTTGATTTGAAGAACACCTGATGATTCTGTCAACAAGTTAACGTCCTTTCAATAAATTCAAGAAGTTTCTATTCTTTAGAATTAAGTCCTATTGGTGATCAAAAAATTGGGACTTCCTATTGTATTTGTTTGGTCAGTTCAGTGCAGATATGAAAAGATTATTTTGTATTAAACACATAGATGGTGATTTTCATCCTGGCTGCATTTATTTTGTTATTTTTAATTTATAATTGGAACTCCAAATGCCTCATTAATGAATGCTCAAGAGAAGTATGACAGCCTAAAGTAGCTAAAGTTGAAAAGTCATTCAGATAAAATGAAACTAGTGTAGACTATTGTTTTGTTCTGTTTTTCCTTGTGCCTGTGAATGATTAAGGATCTTTCCCTTCTAATTTAAACTCTACTTTAGATTCAAATAAAAGCATGATAAAAACAATTTTTTTTGCTTTTATACATTTGAGACCTCCAGTTATAATGAAGCAGGACTTTTAGTATGTGTACTGGAATTGTCCAATTAATAAATTAAAGGATCTGAGCTTCCAGCTGTTTCTGTTAACTATATTTCAGAATGATTTTTAAAGGTTAACTCATCACTGCTTCAGAGATCCATGTCTTTGATCTATTGTGGTCTCATTATTGAAGTAGATTTCAGTGTGTCCTGACTCATTATAAGTTCTAAAATGCTATGCTGTCTTCAATTCTTACCCTAATTTTGAGGGTACTATATGTGTTCATTAAATCATCTCCTTTGGAATGATTGTACTCTATGAAATAGACCAGTAATCTTTTGGTTTGAGCTCTGAAAACTGTGTATTATTTTTATTGAAAATAACTTCTCTTGAAGTTGCTGCTCAGTCTTAACAAGAAGTTAGAAGGCGAACAATCTTAAACATCTACAAATTTTCTTAGGATAATTAAAAATATCAAATCACAGGCCAAAGCACTGTTCCCAAAATTTGAAAAGCAGACAGAAAGGTACAGAGATTGAGCAAAGAGATTGATAATTAGCCAGAGCAGAAATCAGTGAGGGAACTCTCTGTGAGAACAAGTACCAGCATAGAAAAACTTCAATTGACAGATTACTGGAAATTTAATGTGGAGACTAAAATACTCAGGAGAGTTTTTATGGGATGAAAATCTCCACAATTTTGTGATTTTTTTTTTTTTAACCTCATGGACCGTGACCATGTTCTCATAGTGAATATTGGAGTAAACTCCCTTGTATTTTCAGGAGAAAGTGGGAAAAGGAATAATTTTGAAATACAGCATACCACAGTGTTTTATTATTATTATTAACAAGGATTGCCCACAGAAAAAACTTTAACCAAAGAATAAGCTGCTGGGATTTTAGCAGAACCTAATTGCCCTGAAAAAGAAATACTTAAATCCAGCTAGCCCTTGACATTCAGCCTTACCTAAAGGTGGGGAGGGGACTGAAACTCACGTGGGAAGTTTGCAGCCCAGAAGCAGAGGCTCATGGAAAGACTGAGCCGTAACATAGAGAAGTAGAATCCATTCCCTTTACTGACAATTTACCCGCATGTTACTCAAGGCCTGTTTAGAGGAGGGCCTTTTGCTGATTAGACAATCTTTGTGTATTATAGGCAAAAACTACAGTCCATAAAACAGAATAGGGACTCAAACCAGAGTTGGAAATGTTAGAGATAAAGGGATGATCAGACCAGAAATTTAAAACACCTATAATTAATATATAAGAGTCTTGTTATGGTTTGAATGTGTTTCCCAAAGTTCATATATTCAGAACTTAATTCCCAATGCAATATTATTGAGATGTGAAACACTTAAGCAGCGAAGAATCAAATGTGAAAGGTTATAATCAAAAGTCATGAAGACAAAACATCAAGAATAGATTAATTTTATTATTGTAAGACTGGATCAGTTGCCATGAGGGTGGGTTTTTCAAAAAGAGGAGTTTACCTTTCTGTTGATGTTCCTCCTGTGCTCTAGCTAGCTATGTAATGATGCCTTCCACTATATTAAAACACAAGAAGGCTATCTCAGTTACTTTCTTTGTCTCTGGGACAAAATACCCAAAACCCACAAGTTAAAAGAAGAAAGGTTTATTTTAGCTCATAGTTTGTAGAGATGTCAGTCCATAGTCAGCTGGCTAAAAGGCAGGGCAACAGGGCAGAGTGGTATCACAGAGGAGAAATAGCCCATGGCTTATCAAGCACAAACCTGCCAGTGCTCAAGGCAGGAAGTGAGGAAGAAATAAAAGACTTTCTTACACAGGCAAGAGTTTAGTAAATTTTTTTCCAATAAATTGCCTAAAGAGAAATGTCAAAAGAAATTCTTTAGAAAGAAACTAATTGTTAGGGACCTCTCAGAATCCCTCACCCGCCAGCATCACATCCAGCTAATGAACCAGTCAGTGGGCTAATCCTGTATCAAACACCTGCAATCCAGTCACATACCCATGATCCAGTCATCCCTTAAAATCCCCACCTACGAGTGCACGAGGCTTTGGGAGAACATCTAGACATAAGCCATAACAAAGAGATATTGCCTCTTAATCTTGAACTTCCACACTCCAGAACTAAGAACAAAAATAATTCCTTTTTTTATGAATTACATAGCCTGTGTTATTCTACAAACACAGAAAACTCTAACAGATAAATGGCAAGCAAGAATAGAGATTATGAGCAGGGAGATATGAACTGTAATAAAGAGTAAGAAAAAACTATTAGATCTCAAAAACAGACATGAAAAATACCTTTGATGATTTAATTTGTAGGTTGGAAATAGTTGAAAAACTTCTGAGCATAGGTATATCTTAATAGTAATTTTCAAAAATAAAAAAGTGAAGACAAAAAACTAAAAACTAAAACAAACAAAAAGTACATCTAAGAACTGCTGTACAAATACAGAAAGTATATGCATTTTATATTAATAATATACTCACAATATACTGATAATGACAGAAGAAGAAGAAAAAAGAGAAGGAAGAAATCATGACAAAAGTTTTTCCAAATTAATGTTACACACCAAACTATAAATCTGGGAAACTCAGAGTACATCAGATATGGTGGGAGCAAAAAATAAAAAGTACACTTGACCATATCCAAAGATTCAAGTTTCATTAAATCAAAGATAAAGAAAAATCATGAAAAAAAGAAAAACAACTTACACAACAGCAAAAATTAGAACTAAATTCAATTTTTCCTAAAATATCTTCCAAATTAGAAAGAAAACAGAGAAATGTTTAAAATGTTGAGACAGAAAAAAAGTTATGAATGTAGAATTCTGTTGCTTGCAAAAATTATCCTCTGAAAGTGAAGGAGAAATAAAAGACTTTCTTACATAAGCAGAAATTGAGGGAATTTGTTTCCAGACTGCCTAAAAAGAAATGTCAAAATAAATTCTTTAGAAAGAAATAAATTGTTACGGGCCAGTCACCCAGTTATTTAAAAGTGATGGGAGAGATTAGAGAAGAATAAAATAAAGTGAATAAAATAAAAATATATTTTTTCTTATTCATAATCTAATTGGTAATAGTTTAAAACATTAATAGCAAAATATGCATATTATTTTATACATAATAGAAGACATGATCATGAAATACAATGAATGTTTAAATTTTTTAAATTCATTATAGTAAAAGACACATTGTCACCATTCATTCTCAAACTATTCTCTTACTTTGAACACACTTATCTATTGATTCTACCCTCTTTCTGAAACAGTTCTGGAAGTCCTCTTTCTTTGTACTGTTGCAATTTCCTTGATGTCCCTAATCAATTTAAAATGTTTGGCTTCCATGGTCATTTCACTATGGGAATAAGCCAGAATTTGCACAGTGTCAGACATGGTAGATAAGATGGATGAGAGACAGATCATACGGTAAATAGCAAGGTGATGCTTTTCTGTTTTCATTGATAGGATTGTGAATGATTTGTATTTTCTATTTGCTTATCTGTAATTTTCCATGCTTTAAAAATATTTAAAAATTTATAATGAAAATTGCTTAATGATAATAACATTTTTTTGAAAGGAAAGGTTTTTAAACTGGGTATTCACAGAAATGGCCACTGTATGACTACACTTTTTTTTTTTAAGTAACTTGTTCCGGGTAACCATTTTATCAGAGCCCAATATAAATCAGGCACTAGATCCTAGGGGAAAATATTGATAATACTTTTGTTAGAGATTCACAAAATAACTCGGTGATTTAACTATAGATCAGACATTCATCCACTTTTTAATAGACTTTAGTTCACAGCCAAATAGTGAAGAAGGTACAGAGATTTTCCATACATACCCTGCTTTTACATGCATATCCCCCCATTACCAACATTTCTCAATACAGTGCTTCTCTAGTTACACTTGATGAAACTATACTTGCATATCATTATCAGTCGAAGTCTACCGTTTAGGGTAATCCTTGCTATTGTACATTCTACGAGTTTGCACAAACATATAGTGACATGCATCCACCATTATAGAGCTACATAGAATGGTTAGTAAATCCTCTCTGTGTCACACCTATTCATTCTTCTAGCCCCCCAAAACCCTTACAAACCTATGATTAGATGGAGATTAGAGAGACCATATGGGAAAACAACAAAGTGTTATGTTTTACTATTATTCAAATGATGATGAATTATATATATTTTTTCTATTTGGTTAAAGTACTTTTGAGTATTTTTATGTGCTTGCTGATCATTTGCTTATGTTACTTGGAGAAATTAAAGTTATTCCTCACTTTCAAAATTGAAATGTCTTTTATGTTGTTGAGATAAAAATTCTCTGTTTTCTGTTTATTACATCCCTATCACATACTTCGTTGCAAATACTTTCGCATCTTCTGTAGCTTGTCTTTTCATAATATTATTATTTGCTGCACAAAAGTTTATTTTATTTTGATGAAGTCTAAATTGTCTAACTTTTTCTGTTCTTGCTCGTACTTCTCATATCGCATTTAAGGATTCATTGGCAAATTGAAAAATATAAAGTTTTACCTTTCTGTTTTCTTCTAAGAGTTCTATATCACTTTTTCTTATGATTTGATTTTTTTAGTTTTGGTACTGGGGATC
>NW_004624749.1:26567107-26594431 GCF_000247695.1 Heterocephalus glaber
TCCTGGCTTACATGGTTTATGTTGAGAAGTTAGTTATTAATATTATTAATAACTTCTTATACATGATAAGTCAATTCTTTCTTTTTTGCTTCCAAGGTTATCTTTGGCCTTTGGCTATTAAATAGTAATGTGTTTCAGTTTGAGTCCTTTTAATGCATCTTTCTTAGAATCTGTTTAGTTTTGTGGATATGTAGATTTATTTTTACCTGATTTTCAAGTTTTTCAGCCATTGTTTCATCAAGCACTGTTTTGTGACTTTTTTTCCCACTTTTTGAAACTCCCATTATGTGTTGTTGGTACAATCAAGTGTAAAGCTTAGGTATCTTAATCTTTGCTAATTTTTCTTCATTCTTGTATCTTTTTCTACTGGTCAGACTAGTTTCAATTGGCCTATCTTAAAGCTCACTGTTTCCTTCTACCTACCCAAATCTATATTTGAAAACTTTTACTGAGTTTTGGATTTAAGTTATGTTTTTCAGCTCCAGAAGTTATGTTTGCTTTATTTTTATACTTTTATCTCTATTTTGATATATTTTTGTTCATGTATTGTTCTACCAGTTTCTTTTACTTTTTTGTCAGTAGTCTCTTTTAATTGCTTGAGCATATTTCAGATAGTTGAATTAAAGTCTGCCTAAAAATAAAATTGCTGCGCTTTCTCAGAGCTAATTCTGTAAATTTTTCTATGCATTAGCCACATTTTCACATTTCATTTCAGGCTTCATTTTTGTTGTTGTTGTTGTTGCAGAGTAGATACTTGCAAGATATCATGTGATAACTCATCATAAGTGTTTTTGTGGTTCCTTGTGGATTGTAGCTATTTAGTGATTTCTCTACATTATTTTTGAAAAATCAATTCTCAAATTTTCTCATATCAGATCAGTAACGTGAAAGTAAGAATTTCTCTTCTCAAGCCTTCTCTTAGCATATTCCTTGTTCTTGGCATGTGGGTGATTTTTTAAATTTTATAGGATATATGAGCACGTTTGGACCTCCAAAAGGAGCTCTTCTCTCTCAGCTTTTCCTGCTCAGATTTAGTTACTTTGTTATTTATCATAACTACTATCCTTAGTCCTAGTTCATTTGGTTTACAACACAAAATTTTTTCCACCCTAAATAAGTTCTATGCCAGACAAAACAAAGCCTAGTATCTTGCATCAATTTTCAGTCAGTGCCAAGACATTAAAAGGTACCAACACTATTCTCTGACAATTAAGCCCTCTCTACTCCTAGAAACAGGATGCCAGTTTCCACGCTGAGAAGCAGGCTGCACCTTCATGACTGCTGCCAAGACAGAGAGGATAGAGCGATGGTAGCATAACCAATGCAAAGCTCTTTTATTGTTTTAGCGTTACATTTTTTGATTCAATTTTTTTTAATTGCTGAAAACATTTGATAATTATCCAGAATTATGATAAAGTTGACTTTAACAGTTTTTGCTAGTGTTTCAATGTTCATGTACAGGAATGGATCCTTGGAGCTACCTACTCTGCCACTTTGGCTCATGTCTTCTTTTAAAATATTATGCATAATAACGATATATTTTTAATGACATTTGAACTATATTACGGGTAACAGATGACTAATTTTCCTCTACTTAGGTAATTTCTCATTTTCTGTGACCAGCATAGGGAAAATATTCCAACATACCTAGATTGAAATGTTTATTCCTCCCCTTTGGCTTACAAGTAAATTCTATTAACATCTATACATCATATGTTTTCAATTTAATTTTATTTTTATTAGCATATGTTTGCAGTATGTGATTGTATCCGTTGTGAGGAGTTGCTACATGCACATAACACATTTTAATTCTTTTTACTATTCCACTTTCTCAACCTTCCCTCCATCTGTTCATCCCCTTCTCATTTGCAAAAGATCTGTCTCCTTTTAATGTGCTATGTATTTTTATGTTGCTCTTTATTTATACTTTGAATTTCTCATATAAGACAAGCCATGAAATATTTAATCTTGTGTATGTCTGTTTTGTTTCACTTAACATTATGGTTTCAAGGTGAATTTATTTTCTTTCAAGAGACTTAAAAGTATTCTTTTTAAGGTAATTTAGTACTTCATTGTATATAAATACCACATTTTCTTGATCCATTCATGTTTTAATGAACATATAGGCTGCTTGCAAGATTTAGGTGTTATGAGTTGTGGTGTTATAAACATGTTTAACCACGTTATAAACCATGTTTTATTGTAATATGATATCTTTAACTCTTTCAGGAAGATACCAAGAAAGGGAATAGCAGAGTAGAATGACATTTCTATTTCATTTTTTTTTTTTAAATCTTTTTTAAAAAACCACTGATTTTCATGGTGGCTGTACTAATTTACATTCCAATCAATGATGTAGAAGGGTTCCTTTTTCCCTGCAGCCTCATCAGCATTTGTTATTTGAATTTTTTATGATAACAATTAATGTAAAATGGAATCTCAGTATTATTCTAATTTGCATTTTTCTAATAGCCAGAGATGTTAAAGACTTTGTAATGTATTTATCAGCCATATGAATCCTTGTCTGGGAAATGTCTATTCATTTCATTTACCCATTTTGGGGGGTCTTTTATTTTAGGGGTTCTGATTTTTGGGTGGTTTTTTTACTATTATAGACATTAGCTCTCAGTCCAAAGAGTAGCTGGTAATTTTTTTTTCTTATTCTCTGGGTCATCTCTTTATTGGTTATATACTTTGCTGTGCATAAGCTTTTTCATTTCATGTAATGCCATTTGTTTATTCTTGATATTATTTCTTATGTAATCAGAGTTCTGTTCAGAAAGTCATTATGTGTACCTATGACTTCAAGAGTTTATCTATTTTATCTTATAGATTAAGTATTTCTATTTTAATTTATAAGTCTTTGATCCATTTTGATTTTACTTTGGTGCACTGTTATAGATTTGGATCTAGATTCAATATTCTGAATATATTATTGAATTAAATGTGTTCTTGACACCCTGAGGAGACAATAATAATTTTCTGTAGTTATCTCCTTTATATATGGGGTTTTAGTTTAATCTAAGTACTTAGGATAAAATCTGGAAAGAAACTTTCATTTTAGTTTTCATACAATAAGACATTAAACAGAAATCTCTGAGTGAGTAGTATAGAAGCGACTATATACCATTGGATAAAATCATGTAAATAAATACCTTGGATAGGTTCTTGAAATTGGTTCATGAAGACAGAAAATCTCTCAAAATAGAATCATCAATGGCTTAACTTACTTAAAATACTTTCCTGAGGGTAAGACTGATCTGACTTTGTCTTAGAGTCATATATTTTAACCTTGACCTTTGACATCTCTATCTCCTCTCACATAGGCTTTCTTGTACAAGGTGAAATAAACCCATCCTACAAAAGGCTGTATCAGTTGATTTGAATGTTTTAAGACACAAATAAAGAGTGAGCTCCATAAACAGAAAGGAAGTCAATGCAAACTTACTTCAGTGACTTATGAATGTATTTTTTGAATCTTAAATTACCTCTACAACCTAACAGATGATGCCTTGAAATACTCCATAGACAATTGGAATTTTTGATGCAGTTTCATACAGAGAGGACCAAATTGGAAATTAGATAATTTAAGTTCCAGTCCTGGTCTATCACAGTTAATCTTCTTGTATTTTAGTTTTATTCTTTATAAAGTGAGGCTATTGAGTAAAATTTTTAAATGCCAGTTTATCCAGTAAATTCTTTGTAATACTCTGAATATATCAAACTCTTTTTCTCCTTGAAAGCTCCAATGTTTGCTTTAATTTCTAAATTAGTATTACTGTGAGAAGGAAAAAGAGTCAAGGGGTCTTCTAATTTAATATCCCAATTTGAGAGATGAGGTCAGGCCTTGCCCAAAGGATTGTAAATCTGATAACAGAAGTCTCATAACTCAATCCTGGACTAGACAATGCCCACCACCATCACTGCTGTAAGTCTGTTTTTATTAGTTTATTTCAAATGAAGCTGAACACTGAGGTTTTCTCGATTTACATTTTTGCTCCTAGGTGCTAGACCAGAGTTTTTCCAAGAAATGTAATGCCTTGGTGGAAAAAGGAGTGAAATGAAGACTTGTGAAGCAGCCACAGACACTGGCAAAAGCAATTCTGCTGGCAGGTAAAAGGAAGGAGGGGACTGGAACACTTGTCAATGTTTTCAGCTCTAGGGAATAGTACTGAACATATGCAAGCCTTGCACCCTTCTTCATTCCTTACAGGAGAGCTGGTGGATCCTAGTAAACTCAAGCTGTCTCTTTCAGGTAGAGAGGGAGGATATTTATATAACAAAAGAGAAGCATTGGGTGCCGTTGTCAGGGTTTAAAGTATGAAGCAAGGACCATTCCAAGTGTGTCATTTGTGGCTAAACTTCTTCAAAGCTGGAGTGTATTTTGTAAAGGGAAGCTTACAGATGCTCTGAGTTCCTGGAGATTTTAGTTCGTGTGCCTCTCAATAAAACAATAAGAGATGGTACAAACCAAGAAAGAGAGGGGAAATGAAGAGATAGAAAGAGTATAATTAAACATATGGTGTTCTTAAGTTTGATTTGATAGTTTAAAATTTAAGCAACCTGTTTTAAGTGACATTCCTATTTTTGACAGTAAATTATATCTTATCCATGCACATCTGTTAATAATGATTTTTCAAAGAAGTTACTCAGAAATCTTTTAGAATAGAGCAATGCAGAGCCAAATGTCTCCTCACTGGAGTTGTTTTATGGGAAATGTTAAGGTTCATTTACCTTGGTGGCCATAAGATGCAGTATTTTCTTGAAAATACGTAACAGTTTTAGTTTTAACAAATGAAACACTTCTAGCATGATCTAAGAAAGATAGAAGATTATATGTGATTCTTAACTGTGTGGATTTGTTGTGATATATTTATATTAATATTTTTATGAATAGGTAAACAATTTTACAGGGGAAATTTTAAATGCATCATTAAATTCAATAAACACTTGTTGATCTCCACGATCAAGCAAAGCATCATGTCAGGTTCATCTTTCTACAAATGCCAGGACTAGAGTAGACCAAAATAGGTTATAGGAACCATAGATAGCAGAACTCAATATTTACTATGAACCCAGCATCTTTCTGTTGATTTGTTTATTTTATATGTGTTATTTTATTTACTCTTTGCATGAACATAATGAAGATATGTATCATCATGAGCCCTCATTCTATTCATAAGAAAACTTAGGTATAAATAATTTAATTATATTTTGAAGATCATTCAATAAATAAATGTGACGACTAAGACAAACATCGGGATTCATGTTAACAACTACATTGTGAAAAGATCATTTAGAATACATCTTATAATTCATATAAACAATTATATCCTATTTCCGCAGCATTTTAGAACATATTTGGTCATTATGTCCACTATGGGTAAGGGCCTGACTGAGACACAGCAGGCTGGGCAT
Source organism: Heterocephalus glaber (assembly GCF_000247695.1). Next base: position 26,572,526 of record NW_004624749.1, read on the forward strand.
ACACGCTTACATCTAATGCTCCTTCTGTTCCATGTGCCTTCGGATTCTATCCAGCTGTGACTGGCTGTGTTCACCCAAGTGCTTTTGCATCTCTCTCTACCTGGTTTCTTTCTCATCCAGATCCTAGTTTCCTTTTACTTGACAGTCAAGCAAACTTCTTACAACTTTATTCTTCATTCCTGTCTGCTTTGTTGGCAGATACAGTGCTCAGAAGTAATGTTAAATGCTATGTTTTTTATCACAGAAAGCATACTTAGACATAATAAATTTGCATTCAAAAATCAGTGTTACTGTATGTGAAGTGTATTATCCAGTTGTTACTAAAAGAGAGGAGACAGGATTTCTGAGGACAAATTCTGAACACAGTAGGCAAAAAATTCAATTTAATTTTTTTTTAGTTTCAATGGAAAGAATTTAAAATGCATAAAACATAAAAATGTAAACAAAGAATATAATCAACATGTGTCTTTTAATATATGTTATTCAAAATAATTAAAAACCCTAGGAAGAATTATAATGAGGTACTTCACAGGAGGAGTTCTGGAACTAAGTCTCATTTTAAATTCAGGCTTCATTTTTAATTTCTATATAACCATGCAGAAGCTACTTTCTACTTGAGTTCATTTTCTTCACAAAAGAAAATGAGTCCAGGTTAATGTTAATGTTTCTCAGATCAGTGTTGTGGCAATTACATAACCTATTGCAGGTAATTATTCATTGTAGTTTCTGCTATCGAATAACAGATAAACAAATGAACAAACAAAAAATGCAAGCGAGCAAAACAAGAATGATGGACAAATTCACTAGAATGAATGGTCATGGACATATTGTAGCAACGGGTGGTGAAATGGCACAAGATATTTTTAGCACTCACATGCTAGTTGTTTGTGGGTGTTTTCTACTCTAATTGGCTCTTAACGCTATGCTTCCCCTTAAAAAAATCTTCATAAGCCAAAAAACTTGACAAGCTCTGATTCCCATTTTTTACAGGGTATGTTATCAAAACCCTGGTGCAAGTGACAGGCTTTAAATTCTAGTCTTCTCATGGTCTACCTGATGTGAACAGCTGATTTTTTCAAATTATATTTACATAAAATTTTAGAGTGTCAGGATGCTTTCATCATTTGATATAAAAACTCATTTACTCTTTCCCCCAGGAATACTGTAGGTATTCATCAATACCCACATGAGATGGTGTGTTAGAGAAGCTCAGTTCAACTCAAACCCATATCATACCATTCTAAAGTCTTTGCTTTGTATATCCTGAGAGGAGATAAGAAAACAATTACATGTAGCACTTTAGTTCTACTGATGAAATAGTGCAAACTGTTATAGTCTACCTTGTTGGTTTTGTGTGTGGATGTTATTACTGTTAACAAGACTGGAGAGAATTTCTATCTGATCCATGACACCAAGGATCACTTTGCTGTTTTCATCATATCATACCCAAGGAAATCAAGTACAGTTTTTGAATACTGAGGAAGATCTTTGTGGACACAAAAGAAATCCTTTACCTGGTGACCCATGATACTCCCACCATTTTCTACTCAACAAAGTGAATAACATCTTCCAGATAGATTTTGAGACTGGCAAGATTACCAATTTCATCAAGCTTGACTCTGATAACTCCTCTGGTGTTACCCAAGGTGCTAACTTGGGAAGAATTTTTGTGGTTAATAATGAGAAAAGACACACAAACTCTTTTGATGTGTGTGTATGTGTGTGTGAGAAAATACCAGTGGCAAGAGCTTTGCCACTTGACTCTCCAGTGTTTCCATTATTGGCAAAGGCAACAAGCAGTGGCTTTCTCTTCCCCAAGGAATGTAAACACACCTCCCTATTGCTGAAGAGAATAAGGGCCCAGCAGATACATAGAGTAGTAGGCAAAATGGCAATGGTCTCTAGCTGATATGTTGGAAAGGAGAGTTGTCTACACTTGACCAGAGATAATACAGCATGAAAAATAAAACACTCAGTGTGCTGAGGGACCATGTTTTTTACCCATCTCACAATCATTTTGGAGCTTCAAATATATTCAACATAATCCTGTTAGGATTGCCTAATGTGTAAACCTGACTCACTTATTTAGTTGCCCCCTCCCAGCTGCTTCATAAGTAGCCTGTTGAGGGTAATTTGAGTGTAGTAGTGGTTTCATCCTACCAACAGAGTGGAGAAATACTGAGAGATCATGAATCATCAATCATGCAAATATAACACATGTCCATATGCCCAGGGACTGGGAAAAATCACACCACACCTTGAGCATGTCACATATTCTTGCTAAATATTTATTCTTGATTGATGAATTGCTTAGAATATGACCAGGTCACTGGGAAATCAGGCATAGAGCCAGTCAAAATTTAAATAAGCTTGGCATTCTGCCCACTTCTGTCATAGCCCATGCCCTTCTTTCCCCACTAACATTTAAGGTTGTAAAGTACAACCTGTCATCTCATCCTCCATTTGGCATTCTTTTTTTTTTAATGAATTTGTAAATAAACTCAGTTATATTGGCTTTTGCAAGTAGTTTCTAAACTATACTACACATAAAAGTCACCTTGGGGAGCTTGTTAAAAATGCAAATGTCCTGCCTGGTTTCTCCTTAGAGATCTGGAGTGAGACAAGAAGAGTACAAAATAAAACAAAACAAAAAAGAGTATACTTTTCATTTTATTTATAAGTAAATATTTATGAAACATAATAATTGCATTCACCTTGGGAGTCATTTCTACTTCCCCTTCTCCTTCTTCTCTAAAAAAATTTTTAGGCATCATTCCTTATGTGCATTTACATTACCATGTTATACAAAGAAATATTATAGAGAATCCTCAGGTTTAATTTTAGAATGAGACAGAGGGTATTCACTCATTATTTATAATTTGTAATAAATTGCAGTATCTTATATGTGTGCTTCTTGTACATAAAATAACAGTATGAATCTTGTTGTTAATCTAGTTCTTTGATGATCAACATCATCAGGTAATTGTGTTTATAAATGATAAAATCATCTTTTGACAAACTGACTTTCAAAGTAGTCAAAGTAGTTGTTGCATTCAATGATTGGAATGATCCAGTAATTAACATAGAATGCAACTGCACTGTTTATGAAAAGAAAATTTAAAATTTTAATGTTAATGCTGCCCAAACATAATTCATCATTATTTTTTACAAATGTTAGATGCATCTTTTTCATGAATCACAAACAAAGAAAAAGAAACTGTAGGGTATAGGAGAAATAAGAAAGAAATTTTATTCTATTAAAACCAGTGTCTAGAAGTTGATTATGAGTTAAATATGAGAATTTACTGATCTGTCTTGAGATTTATTATGTGGTCGTGAAACTTTAATACACTAACCACTGAGTCTGAATATGATCCTGTGGTAAAATACCTATTTGACTATCAAAGTGAATATAATAAGGTATTTTATATCAGGATATTTTTGTGCCATGCTAGTGTTAGTGATGATTGGTTGATTGTTTTCTTTGCAAATTTTTTTAAACTATTAGCCTCAGAAAGTCACACAGATTTTGAACTTTAGTTTTGAAGTACTAGAAAAATAAGTATGGCATCTAAACAATGTAACTTTGAGGATAGAGAAAAGAGTTTGGTTTAATTTTCTTTTCTTTTTATTGAATTACTAAAATTCTCTTCAAAATTTGAAATGTAAGTGAATTTGAGAGAATGTAAAAGGTGGTTATTGTATAAGTTAGGATAAAACTAGATGAATATATGTAGAAGATGGGGTATCCAACCTGAATACTAATGTGTTAAGGTAAAAATACTAAATAATAATAAATACTAGGGTCTAAAGATGTGTGTATTCTCTTTTCAAGATAAGTTAAAATGAAAGATGAGGTAGTCAAAAAGAGTATTTTTTAAAAAGAGACTGAGAAGGTTTATTAGAGATAGAGATATAGGTCACACTCAAAGAAAGAAGAGGGTGTGCTCAGAGAACTGAGACACAGAGGGTATGTTCTTTCTACTTAGAAAAAGTATGTAATAAGTCAATGTACAAATAAAAAATACTTTATGAGTTTTCTCAGATATATAAATTTGGAAACCAATAAACTAAAATTCTATCTCTGCTTTTGAGTTTTGATTCAAAAGAACTGTATAATACTGTTCAATAGATGGTGATACAAATATTATATAGTAAGGAGAGAAAAAAAGATTGTTTGACATAGTTGTCATATTTTTATTTGCCTAGCAAGTCCTTTAGGAAAAAAGCCAAATGATACTAACAAATTATTTTATCAGGTGAATTAAATATTAATACAAAATATTTTAACCGACTTTATGGTTTTATAAGTATTACATTTGCCATATTTTATCTTTCCATTTCACAGCTTCATGTAACTCCATTTAAAAAAGACTGCTTTGTAATGAGGTAACATAGCTGCCACTTGGTACCTCCTTCCCAGTGCCTCCTTCGTGCAAGGGAGTTTTTGAAAAAAAAGAGTTTTTGTGTGTCTTTAAGAATCGTTACCAGTAAATATTAACCCCTTCTTTTTAGTAACTCCGATAATTCTCTTTTGTTATTGGTTCAATATAAATAACTGGAATTTTATGAAGTGGGGCCTAGGAAAAGAGATTTTTGACTTCAAGAGAGAAATTAAACATTAATGCTGGGATGCAGCTAAGCTGTTGCTTGCTGGACTTAATGGACTCACATTGCCTCTACTTTATATCCTGTGAAGGAACAGGACAAATCAGTGATGCTACAATTGGTTATTGAAAACAACTAAACAGGGACCTGCAGGGCAACCAGTCTCCCTGGCTGTGAAGGAGTCCCAGATGACAGGGGACGGCCTTCAGTTTGGACACTGGATAGTGACAGCCTCAGTTGCCTCTGACATTCCTATTTTCAATCCATGGAATTCTCGCTTTCTTTCTTCTAATTGGAGAAATTAACTTTCACAGCTTTGCTATGTTTACATTGTCTCAAAATTCCTGTCCCAAAACCTGATTGCCAGATTGATAGTTTGGAGATCTAGCCTTTAGGAAGTAATGAGGGCATAAAGGTGTAGCCCGCATGAATGGGTTTAGCGCCCTTACAAAAGACCCCAGAGAGATCTGTCACCATTACCACCATGTGAGGTTACCAGGAAAACACAGTCTTCTAGGATGTGGGTCTTTACCTTACACTGCATCTGCTGGTAACTTGGAGTTCTTCCAGCCTTCAGAACTTCAATTAATAAGTGTCTACTATTTATAATCCACTTAGCTTACATTTGGTTATAATCATTGGAACGGGCTAAGACAATTCTTACTTTTCCATGGAAACATGTATCATTGAACGGAATTTGTTGAGAAGAATGAGCACTCATGGAAGACACACACAAGAGTCTTGAGAAATGGAAAAGGATCAGCCACAGGATTCAGAGAGTATCAAGTTTTATCCTGAAAGTGACAGACAATGACTGAAAGCTTTAAAATGTATTTCATACATGCATCTATGTAATGCCATGATGAGTGTGTTAGATGAGCTTGTATGCAAGAGGGTGGAAGCAGATGATGGAGACCCAATATGAAGACTGGGGCACCAATTCAGGCTGGAGATAAGGTAGGTAGGTGAGAAGTATTTAGCTGGATTTCATGGTGTAATAAGCTGGAAAGAAATAAATTATTTTGTATTAAATAATGTGATTTCAGAAATTTTCTGTTGTTGGGCTAAAACAAAATCTATTTAATGTCTTCCCTATGATATTCTAAAGGTAATTTATAAAATATTTCCTAAAATAACTTTCTCTCCTCATAAGTACTACCCTGAATACAGTGGTGTCAGTGTAGGGAAACTTACAATCTAATAGAGACTTACAATCTACCATCAATGAAAGTCAAGCTTGCTTAACCTGCCAACTGAACTAGTCTTATGTCTTAGAGCTTTGTAGCATCTGTCAGAGAGGTGTGCAATTGCCATTGATTTCTCTTATATCACTTAAATCAATGGTCTTGAATAATTTCCTGGACTGTACTGGAGTCAAAAACCTCCTAATTTCCATCCTCTGAAGAGGACTCCAATCTTACTTCTTCAAGTCAAACTCCTTCTTCAGTACTGATATCTGAATATGCCTTAGATCATTCATATTTCTTCCATTTTTATTGATTTTTTTTTTCACTACCTTTGCCTCAAGTAATTTCTTTAGATACTTCTTAGGCTTAATTTTTATTCTATTGTATATGACATGGCTTTGGAAATCTTATAAACTCTAATGTCCTGTTGAGGATCAGTAAAATCTATTTAGGACTTCATGACTTATAGAAGGAATTCTCAATATCAGTTATTCATTAGAAGTATTTGTAAAAAATTTTTTTAAAAATAAAACAAAGAAGATGACAATAAAAATTAAAAACAATTTATGGATGAATGAATGAATTTCTGAATAGAGATTTTGTTCCATTTTGTCTGAATGGGATATAACTATCTTACTTGCTTCCAAAGCTTACCAAATGTTTTTATTGAGCTGACAAGCTTGAGACCTTTAAAAAACAGGTTATGAAGTCCAACTTCTTACTTTCAAAGAGGTGCCTCAGACACAACTAAGGAGAGTCTCGTAGTAAGAGACAGAAGTAGAGCACAGAACTTCTTTCTCAGCCTAATATGTTTTCTGTCTCTAAATTGTCTTAAAACTTGGTCCAAATAATTCAGTAAGAGCTAATATGTTCTCCTTGTAAAATACAACCCAAAAATTCTTTCATTCTGGTGGGTCAATAAGATATTGGAGCCATATGCTACCACCTATTGCTCAGCAAGACCTAATTACTATAATATTTAGTAAAGTCTTATAAACCTCATAGATAGTTATTGTCAGCATAACAGCAACTATTTATGTAATCAACCAAATGTGCACAGTTAAAGCTTTTTGGAAAAGCCCAATAAATATCATAACAAGGACTCCAGTGTGCAACTGTTAGTCTTGCCTATAATTCCCCTTTTATTCAGTGTTTAGGAGGCTGAGCTGCTAACAAATGTCTGTTAAGCATTATCCCAACCTGTTTGCAAAGATGTTCTACCATTCATGATTATGAAACTATCTTCACACCAGATGATAAGTGTGTCTGCAACCCATTATGTTAGTTTTGAGACTCTTAGGAGATTATGATAATCATGGTGATTGTACAATTACTTCCAGAATCAGTACAATTCTTCCTTTATTCTTGTTCTTGAGCTAGATGGTTCCTGTCACGTTCCAGACTTTTCTTTGCACAAAATGTTGCTATTTAAAATTCCTTGGCTCAGTGCAGTACTTCCTCTTCTTGGTGAGAAAGCACAGCTTGCCTAACAAAATCCTCTGCACACCACCATTTAGCAAATTAATTTAAATCATATAATGTGCCATACTATGCTGTGGACAAACACCCTTAGATGACCTCATAAATTAATCTAATATCTTGGCAAAGAGGTCATGATTCAAAATGTGCTTCATCCTGAGATTTACTGTACCTAAGGTATTTACCTCAACTGGACCAGGGTGTCCTGTAGTAAACACTATGAAATTGACAGTACTTGTTCTGTGTGACTATTTTTTAGAATATTTGGGTATTTTGCAGTTTCCGTTTAATTTTGTGGAAAAAAGACCTGAGGAAATCTAGATGATATGCTTACTTGAACACAGCCATTACTGTTCTCTCATGTTTAACTTTTAATTACTTAATGAAATTGATAAAAATATGTGTGTTCATGTATGTATGCTTGTGAATATATTACATAATCTACATATATATATATATATATATATATATATCTGTGTGTGCATGCATGAATCTATGTGTGTGTTTGTGTAGTCTATATTGGAATAATAGTCTTTCTTAACAATAAAAACTCAGAAAAAGTACAAATTGAGTGGCATGAAATTGAATAGTTTTGATGAGATTTAGTGTAAAGATATCGAGGAAAAATGAAGGTTGACTTACAAATCCCTAACCAGGAAAACTGTGCAGAGATATAGAAAATAATTAGAGGAAATCCTGACAGAAAACTACTCATTCACTACAATTTGGAGTGTTTCCTAAGGGAATACAAAAGGAGCATCCAGTTTATCATTAACTTGGCTGAAATTAAACATTATTCATAAGAAGCTGACCTGGGGAACTCAGATATCTAAAATAATATCAAGAAAAAAATTATTCCAATGATTGGTTGTCTCCCATATGGTTTTTAATGCGCTGGGATGAGTCTACTCACAGCATACTATAGATCTTGAGGGGGCAGCTTCACTAAAGGAATGAGGATAGTGTAAATTTCTTGACCACATTCTCACTCAATTCTTCTAACTACTTCATTATTAAGATAAGATGAATTTCCATCAATCACCTCTGACTTTCCATTTCTGGTACAGCATGTAAACAGCATGGGTGTTGTCACTGACATGAATATAAAAACAAAAAGCACAAACAATTCAGCAAACTGGAAATTAACAAATGTTCTTTGTTTCATCAGAGAACTAAGGTCATAGAGAAAAATCACTGCCCCAAAACTGGAGAGAAAGACAAGCAGATACAGAGAATAACAATTTACAAAAGAAGAAACTCTCAAGAAGAAATCTACATAGATGCCAGTATAATGGTAGGGAAACTTAAAAATTAAAAGAGAATGAAAAAAAGATTTGACCCAATAATACTGAGAATTTACCAAAACTATTGTTAGACACTAAACCATAGACCAAAGAAGCTTACAGAAAACTGGATCGGATAAATAACAAAGCATCTACACCTAGGTATATCGCATTCAAACTGTAGAGACAAAGACAGACAAAAATCTTGAAAGAACAAAAAAGGAGAAAAATACCTAAAAACGAGTTATAATTATATGAAATTTTTTCAGAAATCATGCTACCAAGGAGTGAATGTGCTAAAATATTTAAAATGTTTAAACATCAAAACCATATTGCAATAATTTTGTATCCAGAAAAATCATCCTTCAAAAAATAAAGAAGATATAGAGACTTTTTCAGGTCAAGAAAAATTTAGGGATTTGGTGACCAAGCGAATTTGTCTTGCAGAAAGTATTGAAAGAAGCTTTTCAGAAAGAATACCATATAAATTAGAAACTGAGATCTACATAAAGAAAGGAAAGAATGTTAGAACAGTAATAAATTAACACAAAATCAAGTCTTTTAATAGATTTTATTGATCTATCATCCAACTCTCCAGTTTAAATTCCTTTCATGACCTAACACAGTCAAGGACAACATACTGAACTCCTCTGTGACACCAAGTGAGTTGTATATTAGATTCAAACAAAAAAATCAGTACAGATTTGGAATGTAAAAATAAAATTCCAACCCTACAAAATATTTCCCCACCCAAAAGAAAGAGATAAATAATAACATATTAGAGGACTGAAATAGCATATTTTTACTGCAAATAAAAGTTAATAAGGGCCGGGGATTTAGCTCAGTGGTTTCAGTGCCTGCCTCACAAGCACAAGGTCCCGAGTTCAATCCCCGGTACCAAAAAAAAAAAGAAAAATTAATAAAACCTGCAACCAATGAAACAATAAATCAAAGTTTGAGATGAAACATGGCAAGTCTATGCTGAGAAGATAGTAACAGAAAGAAGAAATATTAAAAAAAATGTGGATTGAAGGAAAGTTATCTTAACCTACATTAATAGGCTGAAATGTTTAATGACAGACACTCTACCAGAAGACTGAGGAAAAGGGAAAAATAAAGAGCATAAAAATACAATAGACAAAGAAGACAAACAATAGACCTGAAATATATTAATGGCAGGGATTATTAACAAAAGACTACCACAACCATTACAGAAGCAAACAACTATACACTGAAATAAGAACTACTATCAGTCAATAGAATAATAAAGAGAGGTTATGTATTATCTAACTCATATGAGGATTATAAAAATGTTGATCTCTTAATGAAGTTGAGATTAGAAAAATGGTTTCCAGAGTCTGTGGAGAGTGAGGACTAGGAATAGAGACATGGGGAGAGGTGGATCAGTGGATTAGTAAGGTACAGTAGATAGAAACAAGAAGTTCCAGTATATTACACACTGGAGTCACCATAGATAATGCTAATGTATTCTATACCTCAAAAAGCTAGAAGAAAATATTTTAAATGTTTCACTCTAAAGAAATGGTGTTTGAAAACATAGACATTTCAGCCTGATTTAAATGTTATACAATGTATACCTACATGAAAAAAAAAATCACATGGCATTAATAGAATGCTGTGGAATGATTTAAATTATCAATGAAAATGCAATGAATTAAAAATAAAATAAATCCTTAGACATAATTAGCCAAAGTAAAATCTAAATATGAATATACGAAGATATGTAAGTAATTATGAAGTGATAGCATATTTCACGTAAACAATTAAAAAGAAATTAGTACAAGGATTATAGATTATTATGATTACAACCTCCAGGTAGGAGATTGAGATACAGTATGGGATGTAAAAATTTTGTTTAATTTTTTCTCAGTGGGGCAATTTACTAAATCCTATTTCATCTTTAATTCTAAAATTAGATAAACATAATTATCAATATTTTTAAACTCTTGAAAACTTTTTTCTGTTACAATTTTACAAAGAAGTATTTACCAGGAATATGACTCTATCAGAAGACAGTGCTGCTCTAAAGTAACAGGTGCTACTGTTAAATAATAGGACCTAGTGTGGACTTCTCTGAAGGCAAAGAGAATATTTTATCTAGAGGGTTTAAATCTAATTTATAAAAACCCAAATGAGAAAAGAAAGCACACGTCACCATATTATTCCTGGGCCCACCTAAAGTGTACTTACCAACTTGATATAGTACCATAGGAGCAACATGTGATGCATGAAAAATAAATGTTTCTATGTGAGGGCAACAGAGCGAAACCATACATTAATATGTCAGTTTTGATATACATTTTTTAAAAAATTTATCAAAAGACAGGTTTCATATAGGAAATGATAATGTAACTTCAAGTCTCCATCAGTTGATTATTTAAGCCTGTATATTTTACCAGGATATGACAGCACCTCAGCAAATTTTGGGGGAGGTGCATATATGTTATATGATGTTTTGACTTTGGACATGGAAAACATCTGGTTGATTCCCCACTGGCTGGGCTTTCCTCTTTGTTTGGTCTTCATGGTACTCCTTAATTTCTTCCTAGCCAAAAAAATTTCCTGCTATATATTACCTCTCTGTTATCTGCATTGCTAAAATTTTTATCTGTCTTAGTTTCTTCCAAATAATTTATTTAGTCTTTAGTGCCTACTATTTATTAATTACTCTAGCATTGATTTTTCTAGCATTGGTAGAGAGTTTGGGCTCACTGAGGACAGGAGCCACACATTGTACTGTAATGATCATCTACAGTTTTGAGCAATAATCTTAAATGAGCACAAATAAGCAATTAATTAATTGATTACCTTACATAAATGTGGCAGTGCTTTTCACTTTGGGTGTAATGGGATAAATAAGCAAATGAGAACACTTTATTCCTGTATTCTTTACTCTAAATACACTTTGAAAGCACACTTCAATCTTTCATTGTGTATTGGACACATAGTGGGAACTTTTGATGTTAATATGTTTCTGTATTTCGTAAAATCCCATGTTATTTGAAAATCCAAAACAGATTTGGTTTGATGCACAAAAAACAAAATTTGAAATTAATTTTGCAAATTTTTTACAAAAACTGCATATATGCCTAATAGACAAGTAACTTTGGAAATTGCACTAAATGTGAGTGTAAGCAAATTAACTTGTGTGTGCCTTCTCAGATGTTTCAGACATCCAATAGCTATTTTTAATTTAATGTAAACATTAGACAATTCAATGTGTCACTAGAATCCTACAAACAGGAAAGTTTGTCCTGTAACTTACAAAGAACAGCTTGATAAATAGAGAAAGACAGGAAAGTTGGCTAATAAAATCCTCATACTTTAAAATACGTAGCTGACAAGGGAGTCAAGGAACAATGGCAATAACTACATGAAATATTCTTTCTGGCTCTGCCTTAGATGCTGTAATTCACTATTAAAATAAAAGTCTCTTTTCATAGCCTATCTCAAGGAAAATAAAGAAACCTGTGCTAAAGGGAATATTTATTATTAGAACAAATGGTTTTTCTTGTGCTGACAATGTATTTTAGTCTTCTAAAGAAAGAAAATAGTTCAAACCATGTTGTTCTAAATGGTAGGATAGTGTATTCAATGGTATTTCAAGCTCTCTGGAGGTCACTAGGAATATCTATGTTCTAAAAGTCAACTTCAAGACTTAGAAGTGATTTGGAGAAAGTGATGGATGATCAAGTTTAAGAGATTCTTCTCTATGTAGAATTCAGTCTCCATATGTATTTTGAATCTGGTACTAATTTTCATAAACTACAAATGTGAACCATATATGCTAATATTAATATAGGTAATATATGAGATATCAGAAACTAATTGAGAGGTAACTTCTCCAAATTGGATTTAGACTTACAAGGTTCTTAAATATATGTAACCAAGAGAATCTTAAATGAAATGAAAATATATCTTTATGAATCAATTAAACTAAAACTAAGCTACAAGTTAATTTTATAAAGTAAACTAAATTGAAAATAAATTTGTAAAACGTAAATCTGTTTTCCCCGTTGACTTTTATTAGATCTAGGCAGTTTGCAAAAAAACAAAATTGAGGACTTTGGGCTCTAATGAGTTAAGTTAGAACTAAATATGTTTAAAATGTCTAATTTTTACAATAGAAAATTAATCCTGCTACTAACAAAATAATATATTTAAAGGTTTCTTTTACCTTGCTTTTCTGATTCCCAGTTTGTTGTGATCTGTAACAGAGTCAGAAAGTAGGAAGTGAAAATTTAAGGGAGGTTGATGATGATCAGAATTAAGCAACAAAAACAGATGATGGGCTCAGTTTGGGATGTGTGAAGTAGAGTGCTTAATGTTGCCCAAGTTTGATTATCTAGTTGTTAGAGGGAGGTGCCATAAATTGGGAATAAAAGAAAGCTGAGAAGAGGAAACAGGGAAGATCAGCAAATGGAGAATCAGCCAAACTGGCTACAGATGAGAGAAATGAGGCTGATATTGATTTGGCTGGACAGCATTGCTCTCACTTAAACAAATTGGCATGTCCATCAACTTATCTTTTAACAAACATTCACCTGTGCCTGTTCTTATTTCTCAGTAGCTTAGTTCAGAAAGAGAGGCCTGCAACTTGTGGACCCAGTTGATGTATAATGACATTTGTTCAATGAGCATGGATGTGACAAAGATTTTCCTAGGTGTGCTCTATCCACATTTAACTAGAAAGCAAGAGTACTTTTGGGAGCAGCGAGTGGGTCTGACATTTATGCAAGAAAGCCTAAATACCCATCTGGTCAAAAGCTTATATTTAAGCCCTGCTGCATGTGTTATTCTGCTGGCCACTTGAGTAAAGATTTACTTAAAAAGCAGACGAGATACCAAGGTTGAATGAAAAGCATCAGTGGATCCAGATGTGTAAAAAGGTAGAAGAAGCAGCTGACAATAAATTTGCCCTTGCTATCAACTTCTATAAATCACAAAGTCAGAGAAATTTGTTATGTTAAAGTATATGTTAGTAGATTTGTTATGATAAAGTAGATTATAGCTGATTGGCCTTATTAGTAAAGGCAGATATGATATTAACTGAAGACAAATGGAAACAATAGGGGGAAAGAATAGGAAGGATTTTCTGCAATAAATGATAAGGAATAAAAAATAGGTATATACTATTTTGAGCCCATTTTAAATATTGTGCTGTTGGGGTAAAAATAAGCAGAGCTTATGCAAATACAGTCGAGAGTTCTGTACAGACCACCAGACATACAGAATGAGAAAACCTAGGTTTACCTGGATATGTCAAGCAGTTTGATTATAGAAGAAAATACTGACAGTGACACTGAATGATTGATAAACAAAAGAGACTTCCAAATAGAGAAATAGGTAAGAGAAAAGGAAAATACATGGGGACAAAAGAGAGAATGGCCAATATGAAATTGGGAAATTCATTATACGTTAGAGTCAGGAAGTGAAGGAGAGATATGCCTGGAAGGAAAATGTAGTGGAAAATGTCGGAAATGGATTAGATGGTGGAGGACTTTGCTGGTGTGGCTAAATTACAAAGGACTAGTTTCATTAAATGGGCTATGTATAAGATTGTTTGAGCAGAAAAATTATATGGTTATCTTTGCAGTAGTAGCAAAAGTGATGCTAAGCCTGTAGCCTAATTAAGAGTAATTATAAAAATTTAGGTTGAAAAGGAGGGTTTGAACTAAGGTACTGATATTTAAGATTAATCTTAGTATAATGCACAAATTTAAAATAAATGATGAAAAATAAGGACTACAAAAATTTTCAGAAATACAAGGGGTTAAATAAAGAAATAAAAAATACAATAAAGAAATACAGTCATTTAGCATTTAACCATTTTAACGGCTTGGATGCAACAGACAGGTTCAAGGGTACAAAACAGAAATAGTGAATTTATTTTTTTATATATGACTTTGAACTTAAGAAAGATAGGTATTATTTGCAAATACAAATTTGTGAATCAATAATATATAGCAAATGATACTATATCCCATCCTATTTAGGCTACCCTAAATGAGATAAAAAGATATTTTTGAATTTTTTAATTTCTGTTATTTTTTCAGCTTCTAAGTGTACACTGTAATATATGTATATCAATACTCATGATATATAAAATTAATGCTATATGGGGTTTAATTTTTGAGTGTTAAAGAAGTAGGTCATAAACGAGACAGGCTTATTAATGTGGTTTGTATTTGTTTCCAAGTAAGAAAGAAGACTTATTTTTGAAAGACTTGATATTATTAGAAATAATAGCAATTGAGAAATCTCTAAGGGACAGATGAGAATCAAATATCTTGCATTCAGTTTGCATTATTCCCACACATGGGATCCTTGTAAGCCTGGTGCAGAGAAGGATAGAAGAACTTGCAATAGCCTTTAGAAACCTATCCAGCAGGAATCCTTTAACCTCCATTCATATGCATCTATATGCTATGCTTTAAATCTCTTATCACCTCCTCAGGAAAGCATTTCCTAGACACTTCTGAAGCATTTGCTATAACCTCCTCATTGTCATGTAATTGTTTGATTTTAAATCTAGCCCTTATTTTCTGGATCAGAACTCTTCTTGGGGAAAATGGTCTCAATGCTTTCAGCATTTTTACCTTCTAACATAGTGCAGAGCAAGTATTTTAGAATCTTCTGAAAATTGTGTTCAATCAATGAATGGACAGTAAAACCCACACCAAACGAATAGCCAGAATCCCACTTGGTTTAAGGATAGCACACTACCTGAGTGATGACTCTGGTGTGGAAAGATGCACCACACTCTACAAACTCCATTTTCTCAACTGTCAAAGGTGAAATTCCATTTTTTTCTCAAAGATTTACTCTGATGGTTCATTGAAAGCAAGTAGTCAAAGCATGTAGCAGATAGCAAAAATGCAGTAAAATGTAATTATATTTTGTTTTTCTAGTCTCTCTTCCAGATCCTCAAATTCAATTATACATGTAAACTTCCAGACTTCAAAATATGTGTGTAGTGCAGGGATAGTATAACAGCCAAGTGTCATCCAGTATATACAGCTTTAGTGTTACAGCCCAAAGCAGATAGTCCCTGAGAATGGAAGATGCACCCAGAAGTTTTGGAGGCAAAGTGTACAGCTTTATTCTTAAAGCCTGCAGGCCAGTCTGGGACTTCTCCACAAAGAGATTGACTGTCCAACTCATTCAGAGCTGGATTATTATACATTTAGGGAAGGGCTGGGGTTGCAAGTTTCAATCCTTCATTTACAAATGGGCCCAGCAACCTTATTGGTTACAGAATTTCACATAAAACAAGTTCACTGGTTAACATAGTGCATTGAGTTTTATTTTATTTGCATATGACAGGAAGATAGAACAAAGAAAATTCCTGAGATGTTTGAGGGAGCTGGGGCCTGGCAGGTCTGGGCATGTTAAAAGTAATGGAGGGAAGTCATCTTTGCCTGTTAGCAAGTCAAGCTTTAGCTACAGAGAAGTTTATTTGCCTTTCAATAGCACAGTAGTTGAAAATTGTCTTTTATCTTTTAGTACTTTTGTTACTAGATTCTGAGGGCAGATGGGTTCCTATGGGACTTCTTTTCACATTCTTGGTTCTCAATCAAATATCTGGACAAGATACACAGAAGGTATACATTTATTGAAGGACAAAATGAGATACACTTTGCAAGGCAAGAGTAGGCATGAAGAGGAAGAGAAAACACCCCTCAGGTCCAAAATTTCTGTAGAAATAAAGCATTGGGAATTTTTCCTATCAAAAACTCACTTGGCTTCATGCCCGTGTAAACTTTTCTATGGAAAAATTTGCTTCTCATCTGATGTAAATTAAGGATTGGATGTGGTTTTGGTTTGGTCCTGTTAACAGTGCCAGATTCAAATGGGAGATTATGAATACTGCTTTCTGACTGGTTCCATAGTCAGTGCTAAGGAGCTGTGGAGTCATTTTAAGTCCTATGTCTTGCCCACATCATCTCATTTTAGGAAACATCATAAGCAATCTGTTAACCATGTGTTTTTATGACGTTTGACATAATCCATCCAGTTTGGTGTCCAGATTGCCCTAGCCTTTCTGTCTTTGATGATTTATGTGTAGCCTGTAGGAAGATTAAAAATATATAACATGAGTTGTGATGATCTCCAAAATGATGTTCAAGGGTGGCCATGGGAGAATGTCTCTGAAATTATAAATAAATGGGTATTATGGGAAATAAAAATGACCAGGGAAAAGGCATTAATTGCAATATTGATGTATTCACTACAGAATGCCTTAAATAATGTTCCAAGGTCTTACATAAGGAAAGTCAAACTTATTATGCCATTATATGAATCCTTATTAAATGCTTGGCAGAAATTTAATGCCACTTTGATTGTTGTGGATTTTGCTGGGAGTAACAGAATAACTCATAGGGGACAGAGGAGAAGGGGTAAAACAACAAAATTTATTTGCTAGCAGGCCAGCCCCACGGGAACATCCTTTTAAGGATTGACCCTGGGTCACATTGGAGGCTTACGTTTATACTTTAAACTAGATCTAGTCATGTGATTTACAGAAAGCTTAGGGTCTATGTGTACTTTTGCTCCTGAGGCATGGTTACTGTTATCTTGGTACAGACATCTGGCCTCACCTGGGTGGGTGTTGCGGTCAGGCAATGTTGCAGGCAGTTGCTTATCTTGTGCCCACAAACTTGTGGTTAATGGCGAAGCATCTGGTATTGCTATTCTGAGAGGCGAAACAATATTCTGAGAAGTGAAACAAGCAAGCAAAGCAAGTTACAGAAGCAGAATGAGACAGTTATTTTATATTATTTTATACTTTCCTTAACATAATCACTATTATTTTGTTTGTTTGCCTGGA
The DNA here is from genome assembly GCF_000247695.1 of Heterocephalus glaber. Next base: position 26,589,934 of record NW_004624749.1, read on the forward strand.
TTTTTTAAATGGTAAATAGTCAAAATCTCATTGATCAAAGGAGTAACAGAAAGATTGAAACTCAAAATATTTCCTTATTGGCAGATAGCTTTTGAAGGTAAATTACTTTGTTCTTATGTCAGACTTACACTTCCTAAGTGTGAAAATGGGCATGTAAGCAAACTTCAGTTTTCCCACCTATTAGATGGATAAAATCATTCTCCCTAGGGTTTACATGACAAGCAAATTAAGACATGTCAAAAGCATCTGCCACATATTGTAGGTAGTGCTGGATAAGTAATATACTTCTATCATATCAAAATTATGTTAAACTGCATATATTTCATTGCTTTGCTTTCTCATGCATAGATATATTATGAATATTTCACGTTAATATCTTCTACAACATAAATCTAAGTTTTCTATGCTGTTAGTACAACACACTATAATTTTCCTAACCAATACTCTATTATGTAGCATTTAAATTTTTCCCACTTTATTAATCATATCTGCACAATATATAAAATCCTTTTATGAACATCTTTTTATGAGGATCTTTGCACATATCCCTCATAATTTTCTTAGAATAAATTATGGAGTATGAATTAGTAGGGAAGAAAGTATAAATATTGTCAGAATATTTAATAACTATTTGGCAAATTGCTTACATTGAAGTGCCAAATTTGCTCTTCCGTTAGAATTTTCTTTTCTTTTCTTTTTTTTTTTTTGCTATGAAACACCAGATACCCTTGTGCATATGTTTGCTACTGTTTTGAGTGGTTTTATCATTATGATTTTAGCTGATTATTACTGTCTATAGAACATCTTTGAATTTATATTGTATCTAGATACATCAAGCATCTGTGTTATTATTATTGTTATAAAATGCAATCATCGTTTGCTTCTTTTTGCAAATGTGACAAGTGCAAAATGAATATTCTTTATATATAAACATATAGAAATGCAGCAGGAATTTTCAAAAAATGAAAGAAAGATAAGGCACAAAAGAATTTCCAAAGACCAAAGAAAAATTCTCAGGTACCAGAAATAAGAAATTGAAAATTACTGCAATTTTGAATTGAAAGGGGTTTGAGAGAGTTACTGATTCTGGCAATTTAAGATCTAAGTTTTAATAGCCATGTTAATAAAGGAAATAATTCTTATTAATTGAATAAATGTGGAGTTGGGATGAAAGCCCCAGATTTGACCAGGACTATCAAAATCCTGAGTGCACCCTACATGAAAAGTGATAATGAGAAAATTTACTCACCCACGCTGAGACACTGTAAGATTGCAAGAAAAACATTTTATGTTTTGGTATATTTGGGTTTTCTGAAAAAGAGAACTGAAATTTGAATTAAAGGATGGGGCTTGGGATTTAAAAGATGATTTTGAATTCTCTAGAGAACACATTTTCCTCCTGGAGGTATGTCTCTGTATTTTGAAAGGGAATTATACCTAAAGCTATCATTTAAATTGTAAAAGATTTATTTGCATTGGAAAAGCCAGGATTCTTTCCTTCCCTTGGAGGGCAGGAAAGTCTACTGTTGAAGCTATTTCACATAAACTTCCAAATTATTCTCTCAGCGTTCTCTAATAATGATAATATGTGTTGATCCATGAAGTTTACTTACTTTCAGATGCAAATATAGATACTAAGAAATTATCAGAGCTGACAAAAAATGTCATGTATCTTTTCTTGAGCTCTGGATGTAGAAATATCTGCCACAAGGATTTAAAAACATGAGCATATAATTTACCTAAATGTGTTTAATTTATGTTGAGAAATTTTGGAATACTTAACCTAAGAAATTAATACAGTGAGGTTATCAAATTAAAAATATATAAACATATTTATATATATATAAACATTATTTTGTCAAAAACACTGACAATTTAAGGATAAAGAAATTTGAAAAAAAGAAATAAAAGCTTAAGTAAATATAAACTCACTCATAAATTATAAAATACGATAAAAAAGATACATTATTAAAGTAAGAAGATCACAAATAGCAATTATTGAAAATATGAATATCAAATAATGCCCGAATAATCTGAAGGAGAATATGATCTATCTTTTTACAATGATTAGAGAAAAAGTATGAAATCATAAGTATAGGTTTTTTAAAAGGAACATTTATATTTTCAAAAGCTTAACAGAATGTCAATATCTTTATAATATTAATGGCTCTAAAATCCCAGTAGATGTGTTATATGGGATATTAGACATGTATAGGGGTAGAACTAATCAATTTTAAGTTAGATATAAAAACATTATGAAGAATGAAGCAGTCAAGTGCTATGAAATATGCAACTAAAGGATAAATCAAAGAGATACTGTATGTGAATAACAATTTTTTAAAAAATTAAGGGAAAGTAAGCAACAGAATTTGAAGCAGCTGAAAATTTTCCAACATTGTTGAAAATTTCAAGAAAAATACAAATTCCCAAGACAAATTGAAATGAATCCGAATGCAGATATAATAGTGATCTTAGAGATCCAAGCCCAATCCTAAAAGCAACCTAAGAATAAAAGAAAACACAGACAATAAGTTGTTGGGTATTAATCTAATCTATCTATCTACAGAGAGAGAGAAATTCTGGTGGTGAACGTAGGGCACACTACTTGTTTTTCTTTTAAGACAAAACATGTTAATATATTAGTTGTTTTTTCTAAACTAAATCCTCTGTCTTCAGGTTTAATTGCAGTGTGGGAACTTTGCAATAAATAAGTGAGTTTGGGTTTCAGTTTGGGAACTTGCCTCTAAAAGGTTTGCTAACATTGACTTAAAGAGATACAGGAAATTATATGTGGTGACATATACTTTGATTATCAAAATTTGTTTATAGTAAGTTCAAAATGGGCTCACTTTCTTGTATACAAATTATAACAGGGAAATACAAACACAGTATTATGAAATAACATTCTGTATTCATTAGTATGTAAAATTAAGGATTGATAGGAATAAGAGCACTCTAACATTCCCACTAGTTATGTTGGAATTAAACATATTATAAAACTTTTACATATATCTTCTAAATGGCATCTCTATGGCAACTTTTGTGTATAGGTCAGAAGGAGACCTGTAGTTATTCATGTAACTTTAAAGAAGGAGAATATTCACATGATAAAATAGTTACAGAACTTAAATCAATTGACTCCCTAGAGCAATATGAAAAATCTTAAAATATAATGCCGTATAGTTTTCCTTAAGAAAACAAATATATTAATGTAAATTAGGGAGACAGAGAAACACCCATGTGTATACATCCAGGTATAATACATTTGTTCTTTGGTTTTAGAAATAATACTGCATATAGTATATTAATCAGAGGGATTGGCTAATATTTATTTTTTAGTGATGAATATTGAATTCCATCAGTATGCTAATGTTGTAAGCAAGAAAGTATAGTTTTTATGTGGTCAGAACCAAATAGCTTTCACCAATATTCACTCAATATAACTATAATTCATGTGGGCTATGCTGCTGTTTGCTTATAAAATGTTTGCACCCACTTCACAAATAAATTTTGGAAATGAATTAGGTGAAGTAAGTTAAGCCCCTAGAACAGTGTCTGGTACATAGTAAATAATGCAGAAAATGGTAGTCATTGTTATTTTTGATTTATTTTTTCTCTTTCACTTATTGATGATAAAGAAATATGACCATAATATTTATTGAGAAATTAATGTGAAATACATATTGCTATAGTCCCGGAGGATAAAATAATTAAAAAACAGAGATCTTTCTTCTACATAATGTAATTTGTACAATAAATTATATTATTCTAAAATAATTTGAGCTGCTTTAAATCTTTAAAGTCCTTGAGCAGCTAGAAGAGTATAAACAAAGTTTAGGCTATGACTCTGGTTCAGAGGTAGACTACTTGCTTATTGTACACAAAGCTCTAGGTTTGATTCTAAACACTAAAAAATAAATAAAATAATAAAATTTTAGAAAGAAGAAAAGACAAAGAAAAAAGAATTGCAATTAATTTCCACGAAATGTAATATTAAAATCTTGCATTAAAACAATTTGCACGACAATTTTTTTTGCTTAATTCTTTGACAACTGTAGGTTTCTTTTATTATTATCCAGTTTTATTATTGATTAATACCATTGGACTTATTAAGTGATGCTTTAAAATTATAATTGTAATTAAGGATACACACGGATGAAATTGCCTAATAACATATTTCTCGGATTGTGTTTCCATCGCGTTTCATATGACTGTACCGATATTTAAATTAGTGAGAAGTTTGGCTTATGTGGAGTCTGCTAGCTAACTGGAGGTTTTTTCCCAGACCACTATTTGTTCAATGTTGGTTTTGGGGATCTTTCTGAAACAAATCACATCTTCTGGTGTCTTGTTGGTCCTTGAGATTTTTTTTAAATTATATGGAAAAATGTTTAAGTGTTTTTCAGTTTTGTTTTGGTTGAGTTCTACTGTATTTGAATATTATTGTAGGTTTTTCTCCCCTTACATTGTTCTTCTTTGAATGGTTTTAATTTCTGTA
>NW_004624749.1:26596872-26610854 GCF_000247695.1 Heterocephalus glaber
AGATTTTATTTTGTACTTTTTTTTACTATTGAGTTGTATGTCAATATGCTTCTCCATAAGTATTAGAGGAATAAAGTTTCTATACAATTCTTCTGCGTAAGATTAAAAAATTAGGAACAACACTAAACTCCATAATCTATTGAAATAATCTGCGATGTCAGATAAAATTTATTAATTATTGGTTTTATATAACATATTTCTCTGTATTTTTTATTATTTAGTAAAGAGTTAGTGACAATCCTTTAGATGTAACTGTTCATTTTATATTTTCTTTAATCTCAGGTTTTAACTTCGTATCATATCTTCGTTTTCCACTTGTTATTTTTAAATGTCATGAGTAAGCAAAGAATTTGTTCATTTACATTTCAAGAAAGGCAATATATGCTCTTATGTGGCTTATATTTTAACAAATAGAACTTGAAAATCTTTCTATAAAGTTACTATATGAATTTTAATTAGTCTTTGTATAAATTTATACCAATCTATAAAATTATTGCTCAATATCTTTAATATTTTGCAAACTAAGTCTGAATTAAATACACATATTCTATATTTGTAAGTGATGTGTATTTTGCCTATTTAAATAAATGTAATTATGTCATTATTTGAGAAATTTTAAAAACAGAATTATATTTCATTTTGTCAATGTGCCTGTAACTTTTTATCTGGTAATTTTAAGTGCTCTTCTAAATCAAACACACTAATCTGTCCATGGAATTTTTCTTCTAGCATGTTGATTATTTATTCTTTCTTTGTTCTATTTGATGAACACCACTTTCATAGATTTTTGTATTTTTTAAATGCTTTGCATACTTATTTGGTGCTCTGTTTATTTGGTTAAAGAAGATTTATCATCTTATTAGTTATGTATTTTGTGTGATACAATTAATTAAAAATAATTGTATAAAGTTTTACAAATAATTTTTAAATGGAGTTTTTTTACATATTTTCTTGGAAATTATAACTTCACAGTCTATTCTTGGGAATAAGTCTGCTAATTTTTATCCTGATTTCCTCCTTCTAATTGAAGAACTCAAGTGAGTTACTTTATCTCTCTGTACAATACCAAGGTTTTATCACTTGATAAAATATAATAATTCTATTATATTAAGCTATATGAGAGCCTCAGAAAGATAGTGATATAAAGTAAATGGACACAATCATTTATTATTATTATTATCATCATCATCATTTTGTTATTTACAATTATGAACATATGCCTTGAGATTTTCTTCCAGTTACTGCATGTACTTAATATAAAATTGTGGACAAATTAAACTCATATGCCTCAATTTTGTCATAGAAAAACTAAAATACATCTGATGCATATAATTGGATGAAAATTTTAGTCATATATAATTATAAAATTTTTATTATATATAATTCACTGTGAACATCTGGCATAACATATTCCATAAAAATAATATCCTTCAAAGAACTCCTAACACGCAGTATCTGGAACATTATCAGTTAATGGAATATCTATTAAATTAAAAAAGCAAACAATTTCCCTATTATAGGGTACTTATGCTACTTTTAATCTAACAGTAATTCAAAAATTCCTGGTTTATCACTCTAGATAATTAAATATATGTCAACATTAATAACATTGTTAATTTTAGAAATGAAATTATGACTTCCAGGAGGTTATTCAGTTGATATTCTCCTCTGTATTCCATGACAAATCTCAGTTAACTGAAAATGATCACTTTTAAAGCTCTTCTATAACAAAAGTTGAGAACAATTTTATCTTTTAAAAATCATTTTTCTATTATGGTTAATTTTTCAAGCTGTCTACTTGCCATCTATATATCTTTTGTGAGTCAATGATATAGGCCTTCTTGACTTTGTTTTGAAATATTGAAGTTTTTTAAAAAAAATCCTTCTTATATAGCAAGAATATTGTTCACTGTCTTTCATAAATATTTAAAATCACCTTCCCTAGTTTATTATTTTCTCTTTCATCTTACATATTAAAAGCCTTGTATTATTCATATAAAACATAATTATAAATTTTCACATTTGAGAACAGTAACATTATAAAACAAGTATATTTCATTTCTTTTTATAACAGAAACAGTTCCCACTTTTTCCAATATGATTCTTTTGTTTAATATTGTATTTGTATCAGTGTTAATGTCCTCTAGGTTGCTGCCATGCTGAGGTCTGGACCGTGATCACAGCTGAAATCACTTATGCTTAGGAATATCTGGACCTTATGCAAGTGCAGTTCAGACATGAAGCTTTATCTCCCCACCCAGTGCCACAGAAGCCATTATTTTCACTTGCTGAGACCATCAGGTATATGTTAAAATGTTCTAAACCTAGCTCAGTTAATTTAAGATATGATGTGCACGTGAAGTCTGTTTCTCTATACCTGTAGTCATCAATGCCAAGAGATTATTAGTGAATAAGGGCACAAACTTTTTCTCTGGTCACAGATATTGAGGATGAAGAAGGGCCTGTGATGCATTGAGCTTTTTGAATCTATGGTCAAAAAGGACATCTCTCAAAGGATCCTTGTTCTGGCAGGCAGGGTAGCTGTTGAAAGCTTCAAGGTAGGAAATATCTTTCTTTGACTTTCTACCTGAATCAATGCCCTGAAGTAAGCAGGTCACTTACTTGTATGTGTGAGCACTTAAGGCTTAAGCTTTGAAATAAAAAATATTGCCCATGTCAGAGACATTTATTAAGAGGTAGGAGTTTTTGTTTCTCCACACTTGCTGAAGATATAACATTATAGCACATAATAAAAGGGAAATTGTGACTCTGAGGAACATTCCAGAAAAGATTTAGTAATTTCACAAAAAGAATTTGATTGAAGGTCAAAGAATGTAGTCATCATTGGAACCATTGGACTGGTTCTGCGTGCACAAAAATGAATAGGTTTGAAAGAGTGTAATCTTTTTTGAGTGTTTTATCTTTTATTTTGAAGACAGAAGAGTAGTTTCTTCTCTATGTTAATCTGAGAGTAACTCTTTGTCTTCATTCTCTAATAAATATTATAAATAAATTTTGTACTGTACACTGCATAATATTCTTAAATATGTCAACTCCAAATTCATTTCCCAACATGGATAAATTGCCTACTATGTGTAAAACTTTGTATACTACAGTTAAAATTGATGTGTAAGATATATATGTAAGAGTAATGGAAAGTGAAGTTATTTGACTTATTCATGTGGTTGAGATTGGCTTTCTTTTGAATTGTCAGTGATCAGGTTAAAGGGACCTGTGTCAGGTCAGAGTGCCCAAACTCTAAAGCCCCAAAATAGTAGGCAATAATGTATCAATAAATCTACACTATTTTGTAGAGACTTTGCTGTGAATGTGTCCTGAGGTGAGCTGCCACACTGCTGGATGCAACAGCCCTGATTATGAGAAACAACAAAAGAGTTTTGTCAATGGAATTTTGATAGCTTGATGATAAAAACATGCTTCTCAATTATGATGAACGGTAATAGTTTTCATTAATATTATTATCATCTGTACTTGTGAAACAATGCAGGCATTCTATTTACTTTGAGAAACTACACAAGGTTGATTGGTATCATGTTTTGTATGTAAAGTAGTTTAGAAGCTTTAGCAGCTGAATAAGAAAAGAAAAAGAAATTTAAAATATTATAATTATGGCAATATCATTATTTTTAGAAATGAACTTACACCTGGACAACTGAAGAGCACCACAGAGAAGCAAACAATCTGTTGAGATATATAAATCAATATATTAAAATCCATTTAGATAGGAAGAATTGCAAATGATTCAGAAAAATATACAAATAATTAAAAGAATGAAAAAAAGTGTGATAAACTAGGCATTCTTACCATTTTGGATTGTTCAGACTATGTTGAAGAACAGTTCGGCAATGCAAAACAAAATTCATCTGCTTATTCACTGCATAACATAGCTATTCAGAATGAGTATTAAGCAAAAAAATTAAGAAATTTTGCAGGGTTTTATCTATATGGAGTTTTACTGAGTTACTGAAAATTGGAAGCAGCAAAATATCTAGAGTTAAGGGACACGTAAAATATAGGGTTTCAGTAAAACGAAGCCTAATGCAGCCTGAAGTTTCAGATTTCAGTAAAAGTCTTACACTGTGGAAATATGATCACATACTATGGAAAAATTACCGTATGTCATAGGTGCTATGACTTAGTTCATGGATGATTCATGAGCCAGATATTTGAATATCTAATAATCATTCCAAACATTATGTCATTGCAACATAAAGTAGTTTTAAAATGCATCATCCTTCCTTCCTATAGAGGTTGAGCTCTAGAAGTTTAGCTGATCACAGGCTGCTCAGCTAACTGTATAATTTACTCTCCTTTGTAATATGTAGTATGTCCATGTGACCTAGCTCTTCCACCCTCTTCTCTCTTTCTCTTCCTGACATTTGGATGTGGTCATAAAGTATTTTCAAGAAGGGAAGAACAAAGTAAACAAATTCTGGTTCCCCAGGGCTATGGTGCTTCCACATACATTCAGAAATTCTCACACTCAGACTTTTAGAGTACAGTGCATGCTAGTATTGTATTCCCTCTTTGCTTCAAATTCATCCTTTTTGCTAATCAGCATAATGTCAACTATCAGTAAAGGGTGTAGCAGTACACTTGATGTGGAAGACTTTTTTTGTTGTTTTGTTCTATGTGATCTTGTGACCAGGGTCCTGCATTGTACTGTTGCTAGTAGGGCCCAATGACTAACAGACTCTGTGACACCTCAGTGTGGAATTTCAGCAAGTCAGATACTAATGTCACCACTAAGGTGGCTTACCTAATTTAAATAGAGTTGATAGTCTATCAAGAGTCTATATAGAGCAGAATCTATATGGCATTATTTAACCACAAGACACAATGAGCACATCTACTTGAAAGAGAAGAGGGGACATGTTGTTAATCTGAATACCTTGGCCCACAGAAACATTTAGTGGTGGGTAGTTGACCATAGTGTCCTTAGTAATGAAATAGTTAGAAAGCCTGCTCGAGTATGGCTTGATAAATAGAACAGGAAAGAAAAAATCCCTCTACCTGGTGACAAATTTCTGACTTAAATAATTGCAGTAGAGAATGGCAGGCACTCATCTAGGTCTGTTATAAATCAACCCACAGACCATTTGTGGAATTCTTGGTCCCTTTCAGAAAAGAAGTTGTGCTGATTGCCAAAATTACCCATCATAAATGTTCCTCCAAATATTTCTTCAAAAGACTCATTTACTAGAAGAACTATAAAAAGGTAAAATATAAAAATAACAGAAGATAAACATCGTAGAATATAAAAGATAAAATAACCAAAAAGGTAAACACCCAGATAAGAGATACTGAATGCTGACTCTGAATTGATGCTCATATACATGGATACACACTGTCCCAGTGAAGCCTAGTTGTAAAGTACGTGGATAGACTTCTCAGAATGGCTGCAAACTGTGACGATGTCCCTGGTATGTTCTCAATTCCCAGTCAAAGGGTGTGAAATGCTTAGAAATCAGGTGGACAAATAACATGCATGCTCTGTAGGTATCAAAGAAAAGTAAGGGTGTAATCATACCTAAATCATATTGTGGGGGCCATCAGTAAGAAATAGGATCAGGAGAGAAATGGTTGCCAAGTCATGTAATGCCTTGTGAATCATCATGAAGATTTGAAGCTTTTACTCTGAGAAAGAGGGAATGTCCCTGGAAGGTACTAGGCTGAGGAGAGAAGTGATCTGATCTGTATGTTTTAAAATCACTATATGCCATATGGATAGATTAGAGGCACAAAAGGATCAATTAGCAAGCAGGAGATCCAGCCAAGAAATTTTTGTGGTGTAGGCCAAAGAAATAGTTTTGGAAATAGTGAGAGATCATTGGTTCTGGATGCATTTTAACAATGAAGCCAAAGCATTCTGCCTTTGGGAAGATAGGAGTCTGAATCATAAGAGCTCAAGGTTGCCAGGACAAGAATAATCAACAAGAGAATTGATTTCTGACTGTTTTGGTAAAAGGAGACACAGCGTCCATTGATTTTTCAAGTCATGTATTCTGGCTCTGGAAGGAAACATAATACTTAAGGCACCTGATTCAAAATATATGTAGTACATTATATGAGACAGAAGATCATCATTTCATGGCATTGTCTTCCAGCTGAAGCCATAACTGAGTCTTTGGAAAACCATTTCATCTTCCATGAACTTAGCTGCTTCTTGGGGATGAGGAATGTAGTGAATCAGTTAATTCTATGGCTATGAACCCACTGCTGCACTTATTTAGTAAAGTGATTTCCTTAAATGGAAAGCTACATGTTAAGGAATATTTTGAGTCTGTAGATAATGGTGCTGGCAGAAGTGCTGAGGGGTATTGAAGATAGTCCATTTCCAGAAAGAAAGTCTGTTCTAATGAAGTGGAATATTCCTATATAGTCAAGTTGCTACCAGATAGCTAGCTGTTTTCCTCAGAAAGTAGTTCAATATCAGGAGCAGCTGTGGACAGATTAGGCACTCAACAGTAGTATTGCGCAGATTACCCTCATGAAAAAAAATCATGTTGTTGAGTCCTTTGTGTGACTTTCAGCCTCTCCACCATAGTTTCATTGTTCATTTGTCCATGTGAGCCAGTATGGGAGTGAATGTGGGAAATAGCTGATTGATACCTACAGAGCATGCATGTTATTTGTCCACCTGATTTCTAAGCATTTCACACCCTTTGACTGAGTTTGTCTGGAGTTGTTTCTGTATCTTCTAATCTACTCCACTGATTCTCAGATCTGTTTCTTTGCCAGTACCATGCTGTTTTTATGACAGTGGCTTTGCCATATAGTTTCAAGTTTGGGATTGTGATACCCCTCTGGCATGTCTCTGTTGCCTAGAATTGCTTTTGCTATTCTAGGTCTCTTTACCAGTCATATCTTAAGAGTCCCCTTTGGTCTCCCCTTCTATGCTCCTCCAGATTATATTTAATTTCTCTCTGGCATTAAAAATATTTAGGTTGAAAAGTTCATTGTCAACCTAATGTAGACAATACAACCTCCTTCCTTTGCTCTCTACAAGATCTTCTAGTCTCATATATCACTATTACTCAGATCACTATTCTTATTCCTCAGGAAAAGGTTAAAAAATTGCATAACTTCATAGTACATAACTATTGTTATTTATTGTTAATGGTTATTAAAAGCCAAAGGTCACTTTAAAAAAAGGTATTTTAGCCATTAAAATTCACATAACTAGAATCCTTTGACTCGCTAAAGAATAAATGTTTTGATTCACATAAAAGGCAGAATATGGCAGTGAGAAAATGAATCTGAAAGACATAATAAATAGAACTACATGATATCAGTGAGGGCTTACTTTCCTCTATAAATAAGATTTGATCATTGCCATCTCATTTTAATCTTTATGAAGTTGTTAAAAATCTATTTTATTTGTTAAATGTGCAAAGTACTCAATAGTTATTTAATATTTAAAATCACTTCTAAAAGTAACCATATTTTCTGTATGTATTATTTATTCAGTGAAGGTATTCCTATCCTTCCAGATTATACTCCTGTCCTTTTCCATATTCAGATCTGAAGCATTGGTGCTATCCTTCTCTGAGCCTCATCTGCAGTGACAACTACATTCTGAGCATTCTTCATATCATTATAGCTCACTTTCTTGTTTATTCTGCTAAAGTTACTCCATTTCAACATTCACCACTGTAATCACTATCTTAACCTACTAAGGACCACTAATTTTAATTCTTTTTTCTTCTAATTACACCACAGCATGTTAAGCACACCACTTTAAGGCAGAACTGTCTGCTCCTCTGCTCACATCAACAGTGGTGTCATTGTGCGACTAAGATTTTTTACCACCTTAGCCAGCCTTTCAGGATCTCTGCCCCCTCATCTCACATCTCCTTCACATGCTCTACAAACAAACACATTTTTATGTTTTCTCAATGTTTTGTATTATTTTAAAAAACTCTACCTAAAATGTTCTTTTTCTGCAGTCTCTTGTGTCTTTCTTTCATATATAAATCCTACCTTTACCTTAAGGTCATTCAAGTATGCCACTCTCTATGATGCTTTGGATGCTTTTCATGACATATAATCAGCATCTAAATTTCTACCATCATTTACATCATATCATTTTCACATATCTTGTGACTGTTGTTAATTTCTACTCAAGTGCATAGACATCAGAGTACAGGCCTTAGTCTTCAAGTTTCTGAAAGTTTGCACATACATATAGACTCATCTTATTATCCCAAATAGCTTCTGAATAAACATAGTTTATAAATAGAATCTGGACCTAAAGATCTCCAGTAAGTATTAGGGTTTCATTTGTATTCATTTTTGTAAAATCAAATTGGCATTTCTTTCTTTTACTCAATCATAAGTAGAATTGGCCTGACTTCTGTTGGCTGCAGTTATTACCTTTGAGCTCAAAAAACTTCAGAGGCAGAAGAGACTATAATCAAGAGGAAACTACACTATATTAAAGTGGACCAACTCTGCTTAATAATGCCATTTTCCAACATTAAGATATCTAAAAGTCCACTCTCTAACTTTTTATCTAATATATTTCAGTCTGTCTCTCTGTTTCTGTTATTACCTTAAATCTAATACCTATTTGCTTATACCAGTAAAATCCCAAAACAGTGCTTAGCTGAACTTCTGGGCCTAGATTTATGCCATGTGCACCCTATGAGTTGATATGATTGTCTGATAAATTCACAAATACAGCTCATACCTTAGGGAGGAAATCTAAATATTGTTGGTTGTTCATTTTTTTCTGTTTTCGTCATAAGTGAATTACCTTTAAATAAAATGAATTTACTTCAAAAGGATGTTCTGCATTTCTAAGATGTTAGGCAATATTTATTTGTATTAGATAATTTCTCTTTGTGATAGTGCCAGGTGCATGTATCCTTTTATTTTTTTCATGCACTTTTATACTGAAAATGCTTTTGTGAAAACACTTATGGCAGTAAATATAAACAAACCCCATTAAATGTATTACTCATCACAAACCACTACTATTGTTCTTCTCAAAACTTAACATTGATTCCCACAACTAGAATATACTGTGTTATAAATGTCATAGTGAAATGTATTTCTAGCCTGATTATGAGGAAATCTATACATAATTCAATGTGATCAAGAAGTTTACAGGTTTTCCAAATCTCTCTGTGATTATACTTGAAAAAAATGACTGAAACCTTCACTATTCCGTATTAGAATTTCTGAAAGCAAGACCTTAGGGAAAGCTAGGCTCGCAGAGATCAGTACATACTTAGAGCACAATCATTTATGCCAACCTCTTCCAAATTTTTATTGAAATAAATAATGAATCAAAGTAAATAATAATATTATTTTTCTTAGAAACAGGTACCATCTATATATCCCTAATATTTTTGAGCTTCTGTATATTAATATACATGAGACAAGATCTAGGCAAAAATAAAAAAATAAAAAACCTCAAAATGTAACACATAATATATTGCAAACTTGTGTTTGCAGACAACCTAATGTCTCCAGTGAAGTGCTCAATATTATAGATAATTCATATGTATATGACTTGTGAGATACATTTTTTTCTTGTGATGTATATCAAAAGCAGTCAATTGTTTGCCAAAATGTATGCTCCCTAATTAATAGAGTTATTGCTCACAACTAGTTGTTCAGCCAAGAACAATATTTCTAAATTTATCCTATCTTGGTAGAATTGTGGAACTGGTACTCTCCAGTGAAACATGGAAAAAATAGAGAATGTACCTCAATTCTGGATATAGAAATTTCAGGAGAGTATGTTCCTTCTTCATTCTTCTTTGAAACTAAAAATTGAATTAATAGAGACATATAAATTATATATATTAGTAACATGCAACATGTTTTTACTATGTATACATTGTAAAGTGAGTAAATTGATCTTTAGCATGCATAATATCTAATATACTTAGTATATCTTACACACTTACCTTATCATCCACACTGTATCTGTGATAATGACTCATAGAATCTATTCTTAGCAATTTTCAAGAATACAATACCTTGTTATTGACTCTAATCATCATATTTACAACAGATCTCTTGAATTTGTTCCTCCTAACAAACTAAAATTTTGTGTCTTTTGGTCAACATCTTCCTAAATTCCTCTTTATCCAGACTGTGGTAACCACCATTCTATTCTTTTCTTCTACAACTTCAATTGTTTATCCCACATATATGGAAAACTGTGCAGCATTTGTCTTTCTTACATATTTCATCTAGGCTAATGTACTCTAGGTTGATGCATGATTTCACAAATGACCAAATTCTCTTACTTTGGTACTAAATAATATTTCACTGTGTGTATCTACTACATTTTATTTATCCATTTAATTATTGATATGCATTTAGTTTGATTCCATATCTTGTTACTGTGAATAATGCTATAACAAATTTGGGAATACAGATAACTCTTTGAGTTATTGATTTCATATCTGATGTATATATACCCAGTTAGGGATTTGCTGCATTTTATAGTAGTTTTAATTATAATTTTTTCAAGAGCAAAAGTACTGTTTCCCATAATAATAAAAATAATTTACATTCCTATCAATGGTATGCAAGTTTCCCTCTTCTCTATATCCTCTTCATCACTCACTATCTTTGTTTTTTTATAACCATCCAACAGATGTGGAGTTATATCTCATTGTGGTTTTAATTTCCATTTCCCTGGTTAATAGAGATATTTAAAACTTCTTTCTATACCTGTTGGCAATTTGTATGTTTGTTCAAAAAATGTCTACCCATCATTTTTAAACAGATTTTTAAATTTTCTTACTGCAGAATTTGAGTTCCTGATATGTTTTAGTTATTAATCACTTATCAAGGCATGCTTTACAAATACTTTCTCCCATTCTATTACAAGTTGTCTCTTCACAGTGATGATTCTTTGGCTGTGCATAAGCTTTTTGGTTTGATGTAAGGTTATCTTTCCATATTTTTTGTTGCTGATGCATATCATATCTACAAACCATGCCCAGATGAATGACAAGTAGTTTTTCCATGTGTTTTCTTTTGGTCAGTTGTATGTTCAAGTTTTTAAACCATTTTGAGTTGAAATTTTTACAAAGCTTCAGTGAAGAGTCTAATTTCATTCTTCTGCATGTGGACATTCAGTTTTCCCAGCACTATTTATCTAAGAGACTGTCTTTTCCCTATTGTGTGGGTTTTGGCACATCTAAAGAAAATCTGTGGGATGTAAATGTGGGATTTTAATTCTGGTCTATCTATTCTGTTCTGTTTGTGTATGTATTTTTTGTTTATACCAATTTCATATTCTTTTTATTACTATAGCTTTGCAATATATTTGGAAGTTATGCAGTGAGATCTCTCCAATTTTCTTTTTTCTCAAAATTTATGTGGCTATTAGGAATATTTCTTCTTTACTTCTCCCCCAGAAAGCTGTATGCTTAATCAAAGAGAGTTACTCACACACTACTCAAAATCTTCAATCAAATCTTCCCCTAAAGGGCAGAACCATTCTTTGGTCAAAGACATAAGAATAGCTACACTGGCCAGGGGGTTAGCTCAGCCACACAATGCTAACCTAGAAAGTGTGAGGTCCTGAGTTGGATCCCTGGTACAAGAAAGAAAGAAAGAAAGAAAGAAAGAAAGAAAGAGAAGAAAGAAAGAAAGGAAAGAAAAGAGTAGAGTAGCTGCACTCCTCTGTTATAACTACAAACAACCTCTCAAGTTTTATTTTCATTTTACTAATTTGACCTCCACCTCCTAAGGAGATGCAGAAGACTAGGATAACCGAGCTAAAAATAAGTAGATTCTGAATCTCTAAATCATAGTAGAAGGAAAGAATTTCACTGACCAGTAACACTTGTATTGGTCCTAAATAAAAATCCATTTATTTAGTGTTAAGACAGATACATTTCTAGATATTGTTATACACTCCAGCTGTTGCTTCATACCTCTTACTGAAAGGGTAGGAAACTCTTGACACAGCAAAATAAAACCACATTAACCCTAAAAATGAATTATAAGGTTATAGAGACTCCTTGGTAATTTGTGCCTTACATGCTGGCAAGTCATTAATAACACAAGGTTGAACAACCAAATAGATACCAGAAATGTAGCACTCAAAGTAAGTTGGAGAGTATAGATATTTTGCTGAGAGTTCTTAGGGATATGAAAGGAGGATCATACTTTAGGTCAGAGAACTTTTAAAAATTGATTATGCATGCCAATGCCAATATCTACTCTTTGTGTGGCAACGACCTTGCTCTCTCTTACTAATTTTTTCCTCTTTTGGACACTGTTCCTTGCCTTTCTTTAACCATGAATTCCTTATTTCTATAAACCTATTAACCAGTATTTCTTATGCTTGACACTACTGACATTTCAGACATAACCCATGCTGTGTTGTTAGACTGGATATTTATTTGTTGTGGAGAATAGTCTGTGTATTGTAGGACATTTATCAGCATCCTTGCCCAATACCTAGTAGAAGCCAGTAGTTGCTGCCAGTGCTGACATTGCCAGACTTTGCCTGGCATTCAAAATACCCTCTGCTATTATAACACAGAACTTTTTAACTCTCTTTGACTCCTTCTCTCCCCTCTCACATCAGTCTTCAATTCATATTCCTAGGCCACAGTGGTTCTTAATTTTTCAGACCATGTTTGTTATCTGGACAAAAGATAATCATAGAGTCACACAATCTTAGAGAGAAGTGAACTTCATGTTCAAAATCACAATATCATATATGTGTATGTTACTATGCATGTGATATGTTACAGTATATGAAAGATATTTAATAAAAATCAAGTATACAAAAAACTGCTAGACATGAAAATATGTATCAAATTAAAGAAGATCAATTGATGGAATAAAGTAGAAATATTCTCTTTCAAATTAAGCTTACTCAAAAAAAATCAAATGAAATACAGAATGATGTTAATTTATGAGGTGTGATCAAACAATAAAGTGAATAAATTATAAAAATCATTATATAAGGGACATATTGCTATTAATTGGCATCAAAATACTTATCCTTGCTTCAAACACACTTATTTCATTATTCTCGTGACTTTCTGAAGCAGTTCTGGAAATCTTCTTGGATGAGTGATTTTAGATCCACTGCTGTGGCTGACCTTATGTCCTGATTCAATTCAAAATGTTTATTTTCATGGACATTTTGATTTTGGGAAAGAGAAGAAGTTGCACAGTACTAGATTTAGTGATTAAGTGTAATGTTTTCATTTTACAGAAATTGCTGTACCAAAAGTGATGTGTGACAGTGAGCATTGTCATGATAAATGATGAAACCGTTTGTCCATTTCTCATACCATTTTTATACATATCATTTCTTAAACAATATACCATTGTGATAGAGTTTACCATGGTGCTCCTGGATACAAACTCAGTTCACATAATCTCATCAAGGTTCAAAAACACAATCAACATCACCTAAATGTTGGATCTTCATTGCTTTTTGCACAAGAACTGGGTGATTTATACTGATAAGGCTGAACCTTGGTCCCAGCATCATAGCACACATCCTAGTTTTACCTCCAGTGGTGACAATTTTTAAAACCTGGAATCTGAGGTGGCCTGACCGTACAATTCCTTTGAAATGCATTTGTTGCTGGTGATCCAGGATTTATAGTATGTCTTAAAATATACCTTCTCTCAACTATAGCTCATAATCATTGCACTAAACAAGCTGAAACTTGTCACACCCTGTCATAAGTTTGAAAGCACTGCTTTTCATATTCATGATGCCTGCTTTTCCACTGTATGGTATTCAGTGGCCTTTCCATTGGATAATACTCATTAGCAGCGTTCACTGTGTGTGTTGACCATACCACAGGTAGCATAAAAAAGTTTTATCTCATAAGACTGATTGGGCTCAATGAAGAAACAGGAGAGAGTGGAGATGACATAAAAAATCTCTTCACAGAAATAATGGCAGAAAACTTACCAAGCAGGGGAAAAGAGCTTGACATACAGATAAGTGAGGC
>NW_004624749.1:26619937-26637195 GCF_000247695.1 Heterocephalus glaber
TCTTCCTTCCTTCCTTCCTTCCTTCCTTCCTTCCTTCCTTCCTTCCTTCTTCCTTCCTTCCTTCCTTCCTTCCTTCTTCCTTCCTTCCTTCCCTCCTTCCTTTCTTCTTTCTGGCATGTGAAGAGACAAAGAAAAAGCATCATCACTGAATTAGGAAATGAGACCCTGCCAGATCCTGAATCTATCAGCTTCTAGAGCTGTTCAAAATAAATGTCCGTTGTTTACATCTATAGAGTTTAGTTTTTTGTTATAGCAGCTTGAACAGAGTAAGTCACATGACTGAAGAATAAGGGTAGATGGGTCTGGAGAGAAAATGAGGAGGAACTGAAGTGGTTCAGCACCCAGAAAATATTTTCTCTTTTCAGGTCCCTAAAATATCACTGCTGTGCAGATTAGTTAACATTGGTTTACTAAATTACTACTTTTACATATAAATTATGTAATTATTATAAATTATTTTACATACTAAATTATTACTTTTACATATAATGTTATTACTGTTATTATATAAATATAAAATGGCAAGCTAAATATCTGACAAAGAGGCAAATCAAGTTTCACTAATTGGCAGGTTCTAATGAACTTCCCTTTCCACCTCCAGGATCTCTTTTGATTTGTATCA
This sequence comes from Heterocephalus glaber, assembly GCF_000247695.1. The sequence continues at coordinate 26,620,560 of NW_004624749.1, forward strand.
TCATCTAGACTGAAACTAGCAACAAGTCCCCTTGAGCAAATTTTAACAGACCCTTTTCCTTTGCTCAGAAACCAGATCTTTAAAATTATTTCAGTCACTTATGTAATAATAAAAATACTAATTATTAAAATGTTTATCATTGAGAATTTGTTAAATATCAAACAGTTGCAAAATTTCTATAATCCATTTGCCCATTTATTTTATTAAGGTTACAAACACAGGCATGTCTAGAAACATACACACACACACACCCACATACACATATCCATCAGTAAATTAACACCGTGCCCTGGATAAAATGTTTTCCTCTACATTGTTTATTTCATGTTATGCTATCAATACTTTCTTGTAATAAACATTATTTTCTCAAAACAGTACTTACAGACTTCAATTTAATATCATCATATAAATATATCACAGTCTACTTATCTATTGCCCCAATAGTGAATATATTCTTTTCTCCGTGAGTTTTTTATGTCTAATTTGTAATTTAGAATTGTAAGGACTTTTTCTCCAATATATAATTTTCTCTCTAACATGAATTGTTTTCTAATTTTACATCCACCAGTGTAACTGACTAGTTCATTTAGAGGGAAAAATCTAGTGTGTGAGTTTTAAGGTGTCACCCTAGACAGTTATAAGGCTCTGTGTGGTCAGCCCTGTAGATGAAACAGGTCCTTCCCTCCCTACTCCAAACTCTGTGCACAGCCGGGAGCTGAATTGTTCCTCAGGGAGTTACAGACAAGCACCCAGGGCATGACTAGATAGCATTGCTCAGGTGTAGATCTGCACTCCTAACCCAGGACCCCACCCAGACCTCCTTACTGGGGGCCTTGCTTGGGGCCAACCTGATGCAGTGTTTTTCCGATCCTATGTTTCCTCTGTTCCTGCTCTCCACCTAGGACCGGAGTTCATAAAGATGAGAGACTTTTGCTTAGTGTTCTTGAGATAAATTTCTCTTTACCTCACCTTTACTGGGTGCTGTTCCATATGGAAAATGGAATACTGGGAAGGTGGTATTTATTTTTGCCTCCTCATTATACTATCTCCATTCATAATTAAAAACTTGATTGTTATCTTCAGTTTGATTCATGCTCCTAATTGACTACCTGGACATCTGGCAGATCCACATTATTAGATATTTTCTTTTCCATCTTTCAGACTTGCCAGTTGAAGACATATCTCTGTCTGACTTTTTTTTTTTTTCAATCTCCTGAGGGAAGAGAAGAAAAAGAAATATATTGAAAAGTAGAAAAGAATGGAAGGAGATTAATATATGTGGGGCAATTTCTCTGTTAAAAGAAATAATTCAGGCATTTTTTCATCTCCATATCACATTCATTTTACATTTATTTTGTCTCATAGTCCCCAAAAACATTTGGAAGGAAGGTATTATTTGTCCATTTCACAGATATGAAAATTCAGATGTCAAATAAAAATAACAACCCTCTCTCTGCAGGTATAAAACTGAAAAAGTTTCCTGCTGGTGTGCAGAAAATTTTGTGTTCAGAATAGGTTAAGTATATATTTCCTATTATATTTAATAATAGTATGTGCAAACAAATACTGAAAATCACATTATCTACTTTCAGTTTATAGTACCAACTAAAACATCATCTGCCTTAATGTTTTCTCAGAAATATGTGTTTTCCCAGAAATATGTGTTTGCTCTTGGAGAGATAAAATTTCTAGGGGATGCAAAATAAAATCTTGGCTTTCGTTCTTACATTCTGCTCCCTCCTATGGAAGTGACGGTTGGGAGAACTTGATTCTTCACAGGAAATAAAGTATATTTAATTCCTGTCAAGTTGAACTCAAAAACCTGGGCCTATGGAAAGAACACAGCCGAGCAATGTAATAAATGCACCTGCTTCCTGATCTCACATGCTTTGCCATTTTCAATTATTCACCCAATGGAAAATGCCAACAATAAGATGTAACTTGATTATGCAAGAGAGAAAATGCAAAATAAGATGTGATTTTTCCCAACCCTTTTACAAGACACTCATAAACAGAAAACACGAATTTGGGGCATGGGTTTTGGAGAAGCCAGTGAGATAAAATATAAAATTGGTGCATTAATTATGAGCAAACATGTTTACTAGTCTGCAGTGAACAAATATTCATCTGTGCACTGCTTCTTTGTGCTTGTTCTTCTATATTAGAGATTTATATTTGATGAAGTCTCAGAAAAATGACATAGAAATGATTTTAATAACTATTGCTAAAGGAAAACCACTGGAGATACATAAATGAAGCCTATATCCATACTTCATTAATTAATTAAATAAGCCTCTTTGTCAGTGATAGTTTGAATGTGCTTTATTTAGTATGAGAGACATTCCAGGTGCTTACTGGACCACTTAATTTATCAATTCTTTAAAAAAATGTTTGAGAGGCAGTATTTGCTATTTATTTGGCTAACTTCTGGGATTCATCTACTAATTAATAAGGGAGAAAAGAAACACACCTTTGGATAATTGGGCCAATGATGTAAAATTGGGTGTTACAGCAAATGGCAAGAATATAAGAATTATAAATGCTAGTGTTTTGAACCTTTCCAGAGTAGTCTTCCGTGGTTTAAAATATGGCAAAATCAACAATATTTAAGTAAGAAAGGAAAAATTATATGAAATAAGAAAAAGCAACTTCAATAAACTTTCTCAACATGTAGGCATTTCGAAGACATTCATCGTAAAGTGTATATTTGATGCTTAAAAAAAGTGCTAATTTGTATTTGCAAGATAAAAACATCAAACTACTTATAACTCTAATATCAAAGTTCCTTATGTTGTCTTGATGCTTAAAATACATTGATTAACAAAAATGCACATGAATTTGCAAGTGCATTTGTACTTCACACATTTTATATTACATAGGAAGAAGGACCTTTGTTTAGTCAAGATAATGTGTATTAATATTTGTGATTAATAACTCTTGAATGCTAACATGATTACAAAATAGTTTCTATATGTGCTAAATTCATGAATACTAGCACATAGCTTGTGAATCATAGGACTTTTAAAGGAAATGTGAGGGAAAATGATAAGATAGATAAATAGATAGATAGACATATCACTTTAGCATTTCCTCTAATGCCCACACAGTTTCCAAAGGTAAAACATTCTCATAAATTGGATGTTCTTTCTCAGTCAAAAGTAACAGCAATACCTCTACAGACCGGGATGGTCCATTGTTTGTTAGTTGGATTTTTTAACGCCAAAAATATCCAGGGTTCCTGTTGACTCTTAAGCCATCTTTGAAAAAGGCAGAACTGCTCTGCAACACCAGCAGTCCTGGCTGACTGTAGATCCTCTTAGGACTCCTGGAGTTCAGTTTGCAAGTTCATCACATGGCTTTGACTCACAGTTATTACATTAGAAATGAGATTTTTAAATAATTTATTTCTTCATGATATACATTTGGAACAGAGAGGGATCGACCCAAAGGACTAAATATAAGGGTGGATGCTTTCTTAATACTACAAATTCAAATATTTGAATTATGTAAACTTGTAAAACATCATCACTCAAGACTATATTTTATACTAATTTAACATATAATGCATTATATTGATTTATTCTGTTTTTGAAAGGCAGAACATTCAAATTTGTAGGGAAAATAGGGGCTTTCAGATTTGGTTCCTTCCTCAGTACAACAGAAAAGAGAAAGTGAGAAGAGAGAGAAGGAGAAGGAGGAGGAGGAGGAGGAGGAAAAAGATTTCAACTTCTAGCCAGCATGCTGTAATATCAGCTACTCCAGAGCCTGAGGAAAAAGTCACTAATTAAACTGCAGAGCCTGGACAACTCAGTAAAAGCTGGTCACACACACACACACACACACACACATACACACACACACACACACACACACACATATTATAATTCCTATTATTCCTTAACTTTAGGTAAGTGTTGCAAAGATGAACAACATTACGCCATCATATTTGGTAAAATAATGATTAAAAGTCTATGTGCTCCCAAAAGATGAACGCAATGAAAACATGTTTCCAGTCTTTCTTATTATTGATGTTTCTAAAATTAGAATTGAGAGGTAATATAATTTTTAAAAGAGGTGCTACTTCTGTGTGGATGAAATTCTTGTTAAAGTATTGCTCTAAAATAAAATTATTCTAAACTATGCAGAAATATGTCATCTAAAATCTTCTGTATTTCATTATTTTATTACTTTTGTTTATTTCTAAAATGAAGATCAGCTATATGTTTCATTTTTATGATGTTTTAGTTTACCAAGCATAGTATAAATTCCAAATGTTTACTAACAATATTAATATGGACCTTTCAAAGATGAAAATAGTTTAGATCATATATTCCTGTAAGGCCATCAGTCAGTTTTATGCTACAGTGAAATAATCTTCCTGGTATGTTTCCTGCGAAGTGAACTACCTTTTAAATCATCTCAATTTAGATGCCCCCCCCACTCCTTCCCTTTGGAATGCATTTTATATCAGCAACAAATAAATAGTAATGATTTTTGCTTTTGTTTTGCATGCAAATCTTGTATGTGACACAGAGAAGAAAGAATTCTAATGATTCATCACAACGTATTTGAGAGATACAAATGCTCACAACAATCTTCCTAATCTATAGTATCGGCGCACAGAGAAATAACTGTAAGAGTAAAGGTTAGCTTTAAAAATAAGAAAGTAAAGCTGAGCTGTAACACAGGAAATCACTTTGTGCTACTGGTGGGAAGGAAAATGGACAAAAGTACTTATTATACTTTTATTGTGATAGATGCATACCCATCAATATTAAGAAGTACACAACGGAGGAAAGAAGAAAGGTGAAATAAGAAACATTTAAATGACAAAATAAAGACCTATTTATGTACGATATAATTATCATTATAGAACGTGAAAAGCCTAAAAACTAGTAAATATACAAAATAAGAGGTATGGATAAGAGAAAGAAAAAGAAATTTTCAATATATCAATTTTGTGTTCTTTCATGGGAGAAAGTTAGTATTGGAAATGCCGGAAATGTTGAAAATATTTGGTAAAAATTTGAACTACAATTATCCCAATTTCAAGACCCTGCAATTTAGAACAATGTTTAAAGAACTAATATAAACTAAAGAATTATTGACCTTTAGTTAAAGCTCATTTTATCCTTTTAAGTGCGTGTAAACATTTATACATTTAGTTGAAAATATCATACAATGCAGTATGTTTTATTTATCCAACTATCACTCTACTACTTTTTCCTTGGTCCATTGACTGAAATAAGTGAAATATGGTTAAGTAAATGTTAACAATTTATACGTGTTGTATGTATTTCCCCATCTTCACTTTTTTTTTTCTTTTTTTGGTACCGGGGATTGAACTCGGGTCCTTGCGCTTGCGCAGCAGTCGACGAAACCACTGAGCTAAATCCCCGGCCCCATCTTCACATTTTTAATTAGTATTATTTCCATCAATAGCAAATTGCTACTTCACTATTTGGCTACATTTTAATCTAATTGAATAGTATACTAAAAATTGCTTAGTTTTAAAAATATTTAATCTTAATACCATGTTAATTAGATCCAATTGGGTTGACAAACTTGGTATTTCCAGACAAGTTTAATTTTTATCAGCAAGAAATTTAGGTGTATATAGTTTATAAACTGGTTAAATTTTAATCATTTCAAAAAAGGGGAAACAGAAATTAATATACGGATGAAATTACATAAGAATAAGCAAGAAGTTTAAATACAAGTACTATAGTTGTAAGGTTCAGAAAAACTACTAAGAATATAACCACTATTCTCACTTTTTTCTCAAGAGAGATAAATATCAACAGCAATTTCTAAAGTGTCTTTTAATCTTGATGTCAGAATAGAAATTAATGATTCTAAACTACTTTCATAAGAAAAATGACAAATAATATTCAAGAAACATGTATTTTTTGTTTATCTCATATTTTTATCAATATTTTATTGCTCCTAAAGAACATAATCATGTTCTCTCCTGTGGTTAAAAATATTGGTCACAAAATGCAACCGATAAAGGTAAAACTAGTCCTTTAGTGTTTTTTCCATGCACATAGCTCTTTTTTTTTTAGTATAATGAGATTAACTCTGCACATACTTCAGCGGCTGCTTCCAATACCCTATTAGAAGAAAAGATCTCTATGAATAGTTAGCTAAATGCACGAAACAGATTGGAACTTTGGGAGGAGGATTTCTATTTATTAAGTTCTTTTCTCTGTTGCTTTAACCTAATGTTTTTCTGTGCACTTTTCAGGCTATTAGAAAGTTTCATTTTGCTGTGGTAGAAAGTGAATTTTAGAGTCCTTAAAGGAGATCACAGGCACATGATCCATGGAAATTCAGTTTAAACATCAAAGAATCATAGGACAAACATTTAAAAATTATTGTTGTTGGATGAGAAAACATGGCAGAATTTACACCCAGGTAGAAGAGGAGGGAGAAAGAATTATATGGCCAAATAGACACAGAATGACTTTTTCTTAAAAAAAGATGAGAGAATGGGAAAATTTATATTAGGATGCAATCAGAAAAGATAAACAGAGAATGATGACTTTTTACCAATAATATTTAATGTCCAACTAATATTCTAACACTCTCAAGTTACATTATTTCACTTAATTTAATACTTTCCTAGGTTCTACTAAGTTGGGAGAAGTTCAACAAAGAGTAGTGATTGACAGAGTGAAGCCTGTCCAGTACACTATAAAGGCATTACTGAGAAGCAATTTATAAATTAGATCCAGTGTGCATGCTTCTTGAAGAGAGCGAGAATGACAGAAGAGCCTCAGATATTTCTCCATTCACTCTCATGAGCAGGCCTCCACAATCTTACTCTCTTCTATACTCCTTTGTTCTGAATTCTTGTTTTTTGATTGATTAATATTTCTTACTAGTATCTGACATCATTCTTTTCCTTCCTCCCAGAAGTGTTCAGTCCATGATAATTTGGGATCTGAAAGGGCTGCTTAAAAGACTTCTCTTGTGCAATGGAATAGATATCCAGAAAGGAAATGTATGAAAAGTATGGTGCAGACTCATGACTAAGTAGCCAAATATCTGATCTTGGAAAGAATAGTAGGGCTAGGGAATGACTAGCAGGGAAATTAATGTTGAGGGCCTACTTTCAGTAGCAATATTCTTTGCTCTATTTAGTTTTTTTCATGAACAAAATTTAAAGAATTCAAAGATTTCAGGAATTCAATATGTACTCTCCCAATCTTAGAAAAAAGGAGGTATTCTTATTTTTGTCTGTCAGGAAAACAGCTATGTGAACTATCAGGGAGGAATTTCTCAAGGTAATAAAATATTTAAGCACTAAAACTAACATTTCATCATATTATAATATATACACACATTATATATATAATGCTGTTTTATTATATATTAATGTATCCTTCCATACTTAGTTTGAGTAATACTATGATAAGCTGCTTATAGCCAAAGATAATGCCCCATGAATGATGTTTTTGTCCAAATGCCTATGGGAAAATAACAAGAGGTGGATTCTCATAGATAATCCTTAAATGGTTTTCTTGCGTTAACAAAACTAAAAGATACACACATAGCAAAAATATTCAAAAGTAAAACTTTTGGGCTGGGGATTTAGCTCAGTGGTTCTGCCACCTGCCTTGCAAGCGCAAGGACCTTGAGTTCGATCACCACTACCAAAAAAAAAAAAAGTACAAAAGTAAAACTTTTAAGAAATTATTTTTATCTTCAGTTTTATTCTAAAAGCCCCAGTATATCAATCTGAAAGACAAAGAAAAGTAATACTACATTGGATCCAGAATGAATGTCAAGATGAGTTAAAAATTGAGCTTGAATTTTATGTATTCATATCTGGTGATTGCTGTGATTGATAGCCTCTGATAAAGAAGAACTTAATTAACCCAGGCTATACATTATCTTCAAAACTTTTAAACTTAGAATATAAAGAAATTAAATTTTAAAAATTCTTAATAAAGTAGATTAGCAGAATTATGCATATTTATATCCTTTTCCCAAACCAGTATATGGATCACAAAGGAATGTCATATTTTAGCTAAATATCTACGCAAGAAAAAAAGATAGAGTTTATCATCAAAAATCAATTGGCAACAGCTAGATGAACACCAGCTATTTTGTACTGAGGAGTAATAAACAAGGCTATGTAAAGAATGAATCATGTCAGATTAATCTAATTTCCTTACATGTCAGAGTGACTTAGGAGATCAAGGAGAAGCAATAGATTAAATATATCTTGATGTTAACAAGATTTTCAATGCTGTATCATTTAACACCATCAATCACTAACAAACAAGGAAAAATGTGGCTGAGTCTATACATAATGGATGGGTTGGCATATATTTGGAAAGTGTTTGGTATAAGGTCTGGTAGCAGGGATGAGAAATGGAGTCTCCCCAATCCCTAATCTATCCCACGCTGTCTAACATAAATGAACAATTCTCTGTAAATCAGTTCTCTTTTCAACAGGTCATATTTTCCTTATGAGGACAGGAAATAGCAGAACATTTTTGCTTCAATATGATCTTACAAATTTACAGAAAATGGGAAAATGTTGCCATAATCTTCACAGTTATACAATTGGGATATTAATTGGACCTACTCACATTGTTAGTGTGTAAATAGTTAAGGGAGTTTATAAAGAATACTCATCAAATTGTTTGACATAGTAACACTGAAATACATGGTACTTTTTACAAGTGATATTATTTACACCAATGCATAAATTGGAGGATTTTAAACATGAAAATTACTTTGCAGGTACTCTGTGGCTTATTTTTTACATTTAGTTCACTGGCCACTTAATGTGAGATGGTCTTTCCTATGGTCTGGCAAACCCAGTAAATGGACAAACCTCAATATGATTATATCACAAATATTAAATCAGAAAAAATTAATAAATTTAAAGTAAATTATTTCTGGACATGTAAGCAAACTTCAACATTATTGAAAAATAAATGAGAATTATAATTTCCATTAAAATTACTGTATAAAAATTATATGATTTAAAAATTATAACATTGGCTCCCATATCTAAGAGGGTCTAATAGGTTTTTTTTTTCCTGCATCAGAATTGTTGCATAGGTTTATATTTCCAGATATAGATGCAACTAGTCAATATTTAGTTTAATATTCTTTAAGTAATCTATTTTAATTAAAAACTACAGCATAAAATAATATATGTTAATAATTTGTTTGAAATTAACTCACTCTCAAGAATTTTTCTTCTCACTTAAGCCTAACTTCAACTCTATACCTCTTTGTATAACTACATAATAAAATGAAATTATTCATGCAAGTAAAATTATTTAAGATGAATTTAGTTAGAAATTTACACTATGTCTTGTTTTTCTATACACACTCAACTCAAAAGAGCTGCAAGCTTAAACATGCTCATGAATATAGGGAAACCAGAATGTACAAAAAACTTACTAAATTTTTGCACTACATCTCTGCCTTTGTCCATTTAGGCTGCTATATCAAAACACCATAGACTAAGTGCCTCATAAAAAATAGAACATTATTTCTCACAGTTCTAGATGTAAAAGTTCACTATCCAGTTGTCAGTAGATTTAAGTGTCCGCTGAGAGCTTGAGTCTTCAAGTTAACAATCATCTCACTCTAACCTCATGTGGTTGGAGGAGAGAAGGAGTTCTTTAGGATTTCTTTTACAAAGACATTAATCTCATTCTAATCTTATTCACCTTCAAGACCTAATCACCTTCCAAACCATGGACTCCTTCTCCTCAACCACACACAATAGGATTACTTTGGAAGTCAAGATTTCAACATGTGAATTTGGGAAAGGAAACAAGCTTTCACACAATAGCATCCTTCAAGATTAATTCTTATACTAAATTTCTACAGGTAATGATTGTTTGTTCCTAGAAATCAAGTCCTTTTTCCACCAAAACTTTCTTCTCATTCAGAACTCTGTCTGAAAAGTTTCAGTGGCTTCACAACTTGAGACCATATGTAAGTCTGTCACAAATACAAAAATAAAATACTATTCTTCCCCAGACCATATTCTACCCTCTAATTTCTTCCATTTTATGTGAAATTGTACTAAGAAGAAGTACAATTAGTTGCAACATTACTGTGAGTTCTAAGAAAAACCTTTCCAACCTCAAAGTAAGTACCTTACCTTCATTAAAGCAAAGCTTTTTTTGAAACACACGGGTATTTCTCAGGGGAAATACCATGTTAGCAGGTTGAGATGTTATTGTAATTTGTTCAGGTAGAGCTTAGCTCCACAGTCCTCAGTCAACTGCTTCTATTTGTGATCTGTTGAGCCATGCAAGACACACTTGGTTGAGGAAATAATCTTATTAAAACAGAAGCATGAAAATGTAATTAATTATAATGGGCCAGGTATTTAGCTCAGTGGTTCTGCTGCCTGCCTTGAAAGCAGAAGGTCCCGAGTTCAATCCCCAGTACCAAAAAAAGTAATTAATTATATAATTATGATATAATATTTTAATACCATTAATTTTTTATTATGGAATTGAACATTATGAAAATAATCATGTAGAAATTCATAGTTGGTAAAAATGATAGATGATACGATCATACCCACTAAGATCCCACTGATAAAATAAAGTCACTTACCCAAGTTCAAAGTAAAAGGATGTGAAATTTCACATGAGACTATGGCAGGAGTACGGATACACAATTTTCAAACAAGATAGCAAATAATTTTCAGTTATATTTCAATTTTCCACATGAGGTCTGGTGACACCACAGTCAACTAGAGATGATGCTGAAAAGTACCATTTTTCTGTTACTATAATGAAATATATAAGGCAGCCTCTTTTATAAAGAAAAGAAATTTATTTGGCTCACAGTTCTAGACGTTCAGTGTTGAAGAAGCACAATTAGTGATGATTCTCTTGCTGGCAGAGTTCCAAGGTGGTACAGAGCATATCATGACAAGAAAAAAGAAGCGCGTGCACGCATGTGTGTCTTCCTATCTCTCTACCTCATTTTATAAAACCACCAACATTTAGTCATGGTGGATTCATCTTATTGACATTATTTAAACCCAATCACCTCCCAAAGGCCTCATTTCTAAACATTATAGTGGGATTACTTTCCATTCTCTTAGTCATAGGTGGGGTTAACTTTAAATGCATGAAACTTTGAGGGACACACTCAAACCATATCTAAATTGTATCCTGTACACGAGAGAGCATTCAAAGTTACATGGTGTGTTTGAATAAAAACATTTATTACAATTCAAAAATGCCATTAATCTCTCTGAAAACATTTCCCTGTGCTTTGAACACACTTATCTCACTGTTCTTGCAAATTTTTGCAGAAGTTCTGAAAATCTTTTATAGATGTCTTTACATGGTATGATCAAAAATAAGGTGAATGCTGCTGACAAATGCTATCTAACAGTCAGTCTTGTAAAACATTATGGTGTATCTTTTTCCAGTGAATTTGACACCATGAAAATTCTGGCTCTTCCCCAAAGTCAAAATGACCATAAAAGATAAATGTATTGAACTGATTCAGGACAATGAAGCAGCTATAATAATGCAACAAAAGACACAAAAGAGAACCTTGAAGAACTGGTTGAGAAAGTAATAAGAACAATAGGATAAGTGTATTCAAAGTAAGGGGGGTATTTTGAAAGGGATTAATGACAATGTGTCTTTTACTGTAATTTTCAAAAAATTTAAACATTGTATTTTGTGATTACACCTCATATTTTATCCCCCTATGTTATTTTCTTCTCTTTGCATTAATCATTGGTTTCTAGAATCACTTCCTCACAAGCAACAGCTATCCCTGCTTAATGAGACTCTAGCTGTAAAACTTACTTAATTGCCCTCTACACTATAACCTGCTTATATCTCATTCATATCCAGTTATGTTAGTAAACATATAAATTCTTATTTGAGGCTTAACCACCAACTGAAACTTCTAAACTTTGTTCAACAATATTTGCCTTTTACATACATACTCAATTTAATATACTAAATAAAGTCAGGCGAAAATAACTGGATTATTTAGCACAGTTATGTAATGTACAGTAGTTGGTGTAAAAGTATTTCTCCTTTTATCTTCTTCTGAGGATAATTTGATTAAACTTCACTTACATGTAAAATGAGTCATGTATTTATGCACAATTCCTTATCAACAACCTACCTTAAGCTTTTTTTCTTTTGATATGAATTTGTTACAGTAAATCAGTGATAGTCAATACCAAGTGTTTTACCTGTTCTCACATAATCATGTTGTCAAAGACAGTCACTGAAATTTGATTTTAAGATTTGGGTTAATTTATTTATCTAGGAGATGCTGTAATGAGAGGAAAAGGGGTATATCTCTTGAACTTACATTATATGACTATGAAGGATATAAAATTACTAGCTCTTAATGCCATAAAGGACTTTAGAAATTAGTAATTCAATATCTCCTATTTTCAGATGAATAAAAATAGGTTAAGTTACTTGTGTGAATCTCTTTGTTAATGGAAGAGGAAAGCTTGACTCCAAGTCGTATACTTTTTCCATTATGGCATGTTTATTATTCATGGTCATGGCAGATAGAAAAAGGTAATCCATTTATGAATAATTGTATCTTTAAATTCTTATAATTATTACAAAAAAGAAGTTGCCTGAAATAGCTCTGGGACCTCAGCCATTTAAAGGAATGAAGTATGTAACAGGCATTAAGTTTTTTCCCAGCTAGTGAGCTCAGTCCAGAAGTTGATGTAACTATGTGTCTCCTGCTATGAATAATCAGCCAGCTATTTGGGGGGCAAGTATTTTCTATATATAACTCCCCAAATGTAACACCTAGGAGAAAGAAACTCATTTCGCAATCCTCCTAGAGCTGTTGTCAGCAACAGTTAGTAATTGTAAAAATTAAAGAAAAAAAGACATATAAATACTTTATAACCAATGTTGTATTCCCAGTAGATATGTAATGTTTAGGCCTAATAAGTACAATCCTTTAACCAGTCATTCTATGGCACATTATAGAATGTTTGTGCAGGGAGTCAGCAGTTTTTCTAGTCTATAAGCAATGACAAGTATTTACTGCATATTTGTATTATATTCATTTTTTACTTGTCAAAATTCTAAAAGAAGTTGGTCTTTAGGTTGAATAGTTGCTATTTAGCTTGAAAAATGAATACTCACTATTGCATTTTGAAAACAGGCAGAATGAGAATTCACAATAATAGATATTTATTTGACTGTCTGGGGAGCTATTCAGAGCAATGGGAAATACAATGCTAAATTTGATACTCTGGGTATATATTCCATCTGCAAAGTTTTATTAAAATGAAATCTTTCCCCCCAAAGAAAGGAGGAGAAATGAACTAAAAATGATTGGTGTTGTCTGCAAACCACTATCCATAGTAGTCTTATTCTGTTATTTTGTAAGGCCAAAAGAAGCAGCTTAGAATTATATATATTTTTGTTCACCTTTAACCCCTTTTAGTAGGAACTGTGCCATGTCTGCTTGCTGAAACATTAGCCAAATGAACCTGCTGGCACTTTGTCTATTTCTTCTCATTACACTAATACGGAAAATTAACTAGGAAGCATGCCTTCTCTCCCATTAGACCACTGGCACATTTATAAGGACATCATCGAGATTGTTCCTTTCATTCCATCTCTGGATTCTCTCTGGGTAGTTGCAGCTTTCTAACCACTTGTAATTTCTCTTCATTATCCTGCAGTATGAGTCTATGGAGAGTCTTTTGTTGCAAGTGGCTCTAGACATGGCTGTCATTTTGTCCATTATTAGGTCAGTGGTGTGAGTTTTGAGAACAAAGGCAATGGACATAGAACTTGCTGTTAGATATTAAAGTCACTAAATTACCACAGAGGATTCAGAGAGGAAAGAGATCATTGCCCCTGTTTTCACAGATCACGAACAGGTACCAAATGACTTTTGCAAGGTCAAGACAGCTAGCGGTATGTGGAGAGAAGATTAAAACAACTTAAGCCTTTACAGCAGAATATTTTGTAAGAATAAGAGTTGCTAGCCTCATTCTTTTTTCTTTTTTCTTTTAAGATCCCCTCAGGTACACTATGGGCTGATTTTTCTCCCCCTTTAATATAAAGTTAAAATTTTAATATTGATTGCCTTACTTCCTCTTTATATGGAGACATCTTTATTTCTTTCAATTGGCAACTTCTTGAAAGAGAAGGTTTTGTACAAAGCACTGTTTAAAAATATGTCTTAAAAAAGTGATCTAGATTTAAATAATTCTTTTCTATCTCCTTTATTCTGGAATAAATACATCCAATCTTTGAATATGAGTGAATCTTGTGTTTCCCATGAATTTAGACCATATTCAAGATACGGGTGGTAGGAAAGATGGAAAAGGTTTCAGGACTCTGCACATTGTCCTTGCTTGTGTTTTTCATGATGTTTCCATGGCTGCGATATTCAGCTCAGCATAGTGATGACAGGAATAAACATTAGAATGGGCAGACTTGACTTTTAGAGCTTGGATGCCAAACGCACTCCATAAAGCCTTGCTTTAGCTTCCTGGATTCTTCATTTTCTAGATACCTTCTTCAAACCTTTCCTCAATTTGAACCCATTTAATGAGGCCTACCTTACTGCTCTATTTAATGCTGCTACCTGACCCTCTCTTCCCTGTACTGGATCTGACTGCTTCCTTACCAAGTTCCCAGGTCCTTGATATTTTGGAAGTTCTTAATATGGTATATTTTTTGTTTGGTTATCTATATTTTTATTTTCTTCTCATTTTGCTCAGCTAGAATTTAGTACTGTGAGGGCAACTTTCTTTGTTTTATATACTAGTACATCCAAATGCCTGATGAAGTTCTGACATATAGATTGTGGTCAGTTGATGTATTAGTCACTTTTCCATCTCGTCAAAATATTGGACATTGGTCATTCTGTGCATAAAGGAAGAGAGATTTATTTTGGTTCACTGTTTCAAAGAGTTCAGTCCATAGATGAAGGCTCCAAGAAAGAAATGGTATGTTGAAGGACCTGGGAGAGGACAGCTGGTCAAGCCATGGGGCCCAGAAGTGTGTGTGTGGGAGAGAGAGAGAGAGAGAGAGGAGAGAGGAAGAAGGAGGAGGAGGAGGAAGGGGAGGAGGAGGAAGAGGAGGGAGGGGAGAAGGGGAGGAGAGTTGGGAGGAAAGGAGAGGAGAGGGGAGGGGAGGGGAGGAGGAGTCAAGGGGCAGGGATAGAGCCTTCAGTGTCATACCTCCAGTGACCCACCTCTTCCAACCAGTGCTAACAGCTTAACAACATATTCACCTGTAAACTGGTGATTAGATCCATCCACTGATGAGTATAATACCCCCATGCTCCAATCACTTTCCCAATGCTCCATCTCTGAACAGATGAGACTTTTGGGGGACATTTTAAATCTAAACATAACAGCAAATGTTTGCTTAAATCATGAATGAATTTGCTTCTGTCTGCACTACTCTACTATTTTCTGACTTTAATAAGTGCTTTTTAAACTCTCTGATTCTAAATCTCCTGGGATATAAAGAGGAATTACTAGTTCCCTAAGATTGGCAATAGGGGTAAATAAGACAATCGCAAACAAAGTGCTGAAAGTTAGTATTTATATTTTTGGTCATTCATAAGTGAATATGTGATATATTTCTTTGGCTAAGGTGCAAAAGTTATAGAAGGAAAATGACCTGTCAGTTTTCATTCTTTTGCACCTTATTCCTCTCTAGAGACTTAGGAATGATTTTTTTCATGTTATGTCTCTGCTTAATCTATTTTAATATATGAAGAAATATGCCCATGTATTATATTTTAACATCATAAAAATTATAGCATTTTATATAACCAGATTGGAAAGTTTTACTGTTTTTGTCTTTTTTTCTTCTTAAATTTTTTATTGGTACATTTTAGGAATATAACACAATTACATTTCTCATTGGGAACCTGTACCTTTACATGATGCATCTTGGTTCTTATTTTTCCCCCATTCATAGCCTTCCCTTCACCCCTTCCACCCTTCCCTATTTACAAAGACTTTATTTCCATTTTTTCCATTTCTCATCATTTTCCCTCTCCCTTCTTTCCTTTCCCCTATCCTGCCCACTACCCCTACCCCTTTGGAACTTTTCTTCCTATTTTGCATTTTCGATTATTCATTCTAATCATTGGTACATTTAGCTGTATAATTAATGACATTCATCATTGGAAAATTGCACCTTTACATAATCTCTCTTGGTTCTTATTTTTCACCCTTGCCCAGCCCTCTCTTCAACCCTTTAATTCCTCCCTATTTGCAAAGATTTTGTTCCTATTTTTCCATTCTCTCATGCTAATTCCATTCCCTTCTTTCCTTTCCCCTACCCCTACCACTTCCTTCCCCTTTGCCCCTTTTCTTCACATTTCACATTACCTATTAAACATTTTAATCCTTATTTACACTCTCAGTTTCTCACACCAGAGAAACTATTCAGTGTTTATACATATGTGTCCTATTTATTTCACTTAAGAGTGTGACCTCAAGGTGCATCTACTTAGCTATAAATGTCTCTAATTTCTCATTTTTTATGGCTGAGTAGTACTCCATTTTATAAAAAAAAACCCCACATTTTCTTTATCCAGTCTCCACTTGATGGGCATTTGGGCTGTTTCCAAGTTTTAGCTATTGCAAACTGTG
>NW_004624749.1:26652547-26673046 GCF_000247695.1 Heterocephalus glaber
TGCATCATCTAGCAGCTGCTGGATTGATTTCTCATGTTCCCTTATAATTTTGAAGCAATTTTTCTTTTCCTGGTCACTAATTGCAATCTTGTCTTTACATCTGAAATTCTGCCCTCACATTGGCTCATTCTGCTGTGTAGGCTTTCAATGGAGTTTTCATCTCCTGGAAATGTATTTGCATCTGTTTTATGGATTCCATATTTTTCCTATGTTGGGATTCCATCATGTTTCTCAGGTCCTCTCTAGTTTTATTAATCATGTCTTGCACTAGGAGCACAATTTCTCCTGTTATCTGAGAAATTATTTGTGATTTCATTTTTTCCAGATCCCCTTTTGTTGCCAGTTCTTTGGGTCCAGGTGGTTGAGTATCAGAGTGTTCCCTCTCATTTCCCTTTGAGGTTGCTGTAGGTGATCTGTAAGTCTGGTATTGAGACTTCTTTCTGTGTTTTCTCATTTTGACTGAGAGGGGCACAGGGGGTGCTGTTGGCACCCCCGTGGCTCACCTCCTCTGAGCTGGGAAAAGTGGGACAGGGACCGGAAGCTGTGGTAGGGATGGTGGTCCAGAGCCCCTTCCTCTGGGCTGGGAGTGGAGGGACAGGTGGCGGCCCAAAAGTCCTTTGCTCTGTTCCAGGAATGGCAAGATGGAGCTGTTTTTTTCTTTTTTTTTTATGTTTAACAGTATTTCTCAATGATAATTTTTAAAATGTTTTCATAACATCCTCATTTATTGTAAAGTATCTGATGCATAAACATTAAAATAACATAAATATATATAGTGAAAAATTAATAAAGTATACACCTAAAGTTTTATCACACAATACAATAATTTGAATATCACTGCTAAAATTGAAATTCTCTGGGTGATTCTTTTGGAACCCAAGTATCATCATGCATTCCTCTTCCAAAACTTTTCTGAATTTTATGCTTCTACTAAGTATGTGTTATCCTTAAAACTCCATCAATGAATTAAGCTTTATATAAATAATATTATGGCATATATATACTCATCAGTGACATTTTTATGAATAATTTCATTTTTGAGATTTATTAAAGTTCATGTAGTGTTATTTCAATCACTGGCTTCCAATAATGGAATCTCATTTTTTCTCAAAATGACCACAAACACCTAGATATAAGGGAGTATTTGAAGGTATAAGGACAGGCAAAGATTTCCTGAATAGGAGACCAATAGCACAAGAAATAATACCAAGAATCAACAAATGGTATTTCATCAAATTTAAGAAATTATTCACAGCAAGGAACATAATTAGGAAAGTGATGAGAAAACCAACGTAATGTGGGAAAATCTTTACTGGCTACCTTTCTGTAGAAAAATTAATAACTAGAATATACAGATAACTCAAAATAATCCCCTCAAACAAATAAAAATGTGGAAATAAACTGAATAGACAGTTATCAAAAAGAAGAAGCATAAATGGTCAATAAGAATGTGAGAAAACTTCAACATCTTGGCCATTAGAGAAATGGAAATCAAAACTACCTCAAGATTCCATCTCATACCAGACAGAATGGTTATCATTAAGAATGAAAAAAATGAAAGCTGGTGATGATGTGTGGAAAGAGGAATACTTCTATATAGATAGGGGGAATATAAAATAGTACAACCACTATGGAAATTAGCATGAAGTTTTCTCAAAACTAAAAAGAAAGATAGCATTTGATCAAGCTATGTCATTTCTGTGTATATTCCTAAAATAATTAAAAGGCAGCATATTAAAGAGATAGATGCATACTTATTTTATAGCTATGTAGTTCACAATAGCTAAGCTATGGAAACATCTTAGATGTCCTTTAAAAACATGGACAAAGAAAATGTGGTATATATATGGTAAAATATTAGATAGATCTAGAAACCATCAAGTTAAGTGAAATGAACTAGTAAATGGATAATAGAAACAGTGAAAACAGCCATCTTGCCTTAGTTCTGATTTTAAGGAGAAAGCTCCTAACATTGTCATTAAATATATATTTCCTACGGGTTATGGCAAATATATTTTATCAGGTAAAGGAAATTCTGTTCTGTTCTTATATTTTTATAAAGTATTGGTGTTTTGGCTCTCCAAAAATCATTTTCATATTGTTCATTTGGCTTTTCTTTTTTGATATAGGTACTGTATTTCTAATGTTACTCGCTTCCTTTATATTTACTCTTTGCTTAAAAATGTCATATCTTTACTGAATTTATACATATGGTTTTATAAACAATGTGGCTAATACTTAGTGATTCACAGAAAAATATCTTTAATCTATTTTAAAATAGTATTTTCCCAGAAGAATATTAGGATATTATTGAATATAATTTTTTAAAATGAAACGCATACCTTAATTTTTGTAGAATGTATATACCCATGTGTTTGTGTGAAGAAACAAGATCACTATTTTGTTGTATTAATTTAGAAAGTAATTTTTGATGGTTATGCATCAGGAAGCAGCATGGGCTATTAAATGTAATGCCAAATTTGTCTTCAGAATTATGCATAACTGGCTTTCAATAAATTTTTGTTAAATATTTTTAGAAACAACCACTTGATATAAAATTTCTTCTTAAGTAGCACTGATGTTACCTTTATGATATGAGTTTTTGAGAAATAAATGATATTTCCATTTAATAAATAATAACACCCCTTTGTCTTCCCTTAATTTCAATTGCCTGAGCAATAACTACATAATTTTAAAATCTTTGCAGCAATTGTAGAATTGTATATGTGAGTATTCAATTAGTACAGAACACCCCTACACAGAGATGTCTCAATTTAAAGTAGTTTAACTTAAATTAGCCTGAAACTAAAGAGCTTCTAAATTAGAAAAATTTTTAAAAGAAAGCTTTCATTCATCTCTTAATTCAGAATTATTTTTTTTGAAAGTTCACCAAAGTTAAGTTTAATCACTTTCCATTTGGGAAGTATATATTATACCAGAAAGCAGCCTTGTGATTTTAATGTCCATCAAATTACATACATCTCTAGAGTTGGTAACCCTGGATGTGACTTTCTCCTGTGTTCTCATGGTGCATTGTATCTAACCCTAATAATGACACTAAGGTTGTGTTGTAATTTATCATTCTTTTTCTCACCCACAGTTTTTTGAATATGACTACATCATGTATTTGTTGACTTGCTTGATCTTTTATAATTTTCATACCTCATTGAATGATAATAATAGCTAGTAATGATAAAGCATCTATTCTTGAACCAGTCATTCTTTTAGAGCTTCATATTATGAATTTATTTTAAAAGTTCAAAAATCTTATGGAGTACTTTTATTACTATCCTATTTTTGTGAATGATTGTATGGATGACTATTGTTTTTATTATTCCTTGATCTTTCCATAAGCATTAATGTTGAGCTCCCCAGTTTCTTAGAAGATGAAGTAATATCTATTTGGCTCTTTGCCTAGATGTTTAATCACTATTTACTGAAAATAACTATTGCAAAACTTTTGTGTTTTTAACATATGACATTTATGTCTAATAAAGATTGATACCTTTTTGTCAACATATGAAGTGCCTCCATACATTGTGCTTTGTGCTGTTTCGATACCTTTAAATATCTTCTTCCTTTATTTGTAATGCTATATATGCATTCCTAAAGAGTTCATGCGGACCCTAGTTGGTTTCTCAAAAATGTCTTCCCATTTACAGTTTATTTGTTTTATTGTAGCTCACTGATCATTTAACTCTCCAAAGTTCACTATCATCTCCTCACAATCTGCCTTACCCCACTCTTATTTGCTTAATACTCTCTTTTTATTCTAATAAATTTGCCTTTAAATTTGACAATCTCCAACTATATAATCTTTGACTTGGAGAGTTTGTACTCCATTCTTGTCCTTTATGCTCTGTGAAGAGTAGACCATATCCAAGACTCATCTCTGTGCAGATAGGGATAACACTCCAGAACTAGGGGCCTCCAACTACCACTGCCCTAAGATAAGAAATTTGGTGGCATCGGGTGACATATGAGCTCCATTAAAGCCCTGAATTCTAAACACATTTTGTCTATTGAAGCAGTTTTGGACTTCTGGCTTAAGGCTTTTGCATAATTAACTCTTGACATTTTCTTCTTTGTACATGTACTATAACTATTATTTACTCTAAGGAATTTTTCTACACAGACTTAAAACTGACCTACTTTCTGCCTAAAATTTGTCTATGAGAAATTGAATATATGAAGGAACAAATTGCTAACCCATGAAATCCCATTATTCCATTTAATTTTTGCCTTTTCATTCAAAGGTAATAATTAAATGAAATTTCTCCATCATCCTCTAATTGATGCTGTTAAGAAAGAGAAGTAGATAAATCCAATTCTTCTAGAAGATAGAAATATTGTAATGTTTTAACCCTATTTGGTACTCTGATAAATTCTTCTGTCCTTGGCATATTCCAGCTCTACTGTCTCCTATCCTTGAGTATATACCATTAGGACATATTTATGAGAACCAAGTATTAGATGAGACACAGTGGTTAAAAAGCACAGTCTTGGAATGATGCTGTCTGTATAAAACCCATATTTGCAGTTACCAGTTATTTGGTATTTACCAAGCAGTTGGGTAAGTAATTTATACTTACCATGCTTCCCTATCTTCAAAAATTGAAATAATAATCTCATCTACAGAATAGGATTCTGGTGAGAATTAGCTAAGTAAATTAATGTGATTATTTGAAGTCTGTCTGCCATAAACCTTCAATAAGTATTAATGATAATGATGACATGGCATTTTGTTCAGACATTATTATTCCAAATGGAACAAAAGACACCAAGTATCATGACAAATATGCAAACACTATTTTGAAATAGCTGACACCTCAATTAACATTATCTGACTTTGTAATCTATGAGTTTTGAAGCAAAAATTTATTATCTTTTTCTGTTTGACCTCAATATTTACTATATGTGGCATCAAGTGTTTCTGTCATATAAATGTTATTAATCTACAAAAACACTTAGGAAAAATGCATGCACTCTGTTTCACACATGAAAGTAGCTGTTTCTGGCTCAAGCAACACTGGCATTTGCTGAGAGCATTGTCCTTCTGTGTAGAGTTTTTAATAAGAATCAATTTCTAATAGTAAATGCCACCTTCTTGATTTTGATGTAATTGAGTTTGACACTGGTAAACAGATCTGACTGTCTCTTTTTTCCATGGAAGTTCAAAGACCAATAAGCTTGTGTGATCAGTAAAAAGGACACTGCTTTTACTTCTGTTTGTCTTTGTAAATAGATCTGTGTTTAATGGGCCTAATCATTTTTAAACAATGGGAGATAATGAGTAAAGGAAGAACAGTCTCATGTGGTGCCATGCAGAATAGCAATTTCACTGGCAATACCTACCTGCAAAATTGTGTCTAGAGTCATGTTTCATGTTGGTTTTGCAGGAGAATATTTATACCAGATTCACTTTAATTTACATGGAAATTACATTTCAAAAATTTCTTCAAAATAATGTTTTTTAAACTGTAATATTTAGAGGAAATGTTGATAGCTTACTCTTTCAATTTATGCATGATTTTTTTATGTTTGCACCATTTTTTGCTCTTTAGTATGATTCATTCATACCACAATTACAAAAATTTCTCCTTCCTCTAGAATTTAACATAATTTTTTCTTTTGTTCATATTTCTGTCTCCATTTCTTTTTAGTCTGTTTGGTTTCCTTCCTTGTCAAATTCAAAATTCATTCACTGACATGGTTTAAAAACTCACCTATGAAAAATTACTTTAAAAGTATATCTTCATTCCTGAATATTTCAAATCTGAATATACAACTACTCATTAGATGCATCTAAAACATACAAGTCATTTAAGCAGATATTAAACTAAACATGTCCAAATTGAGTGCATCCTCTTATACTGTCTATAATTTCTTCTGTCATATTGATGTCTTATGTGATTTCATCCACAGACCATCAAACCAGAACCTCAGGACCCATCCTAAACACTTTTCCAGTGTGCACGAGACACAATCTGACACAATTCTTAACAATATTTCTAAATTCTTTATACAGTCCTATCTCCCCTATTCTTCCACATATTGTCTTTGATCTGAACAGTTTCTTTGTGAGACATGACACACTGCATCCAATCCTCACCCACTCCCAGCAAACCATTTGTTGTTTTTGCTCTTTTTTTTATTAAGTTTATTATACATTTTAGTTATACAATGCAGTTATATTCATCATTGGGATCTTGAAACTTTACATGATGTATCTTGGTTCTTATTTTTTCGCTATTCCCCTGTCCTCCATTTACCCCCTCCACCCTTTCCTTTTTACAAAGACTTTGTTTCCATTTTTTCCTTTTCCCTTTTTTCCTTTCTCCTACCCCCTTGAGAGCACACCTGTTATTTCTTTTTATGTCTATTTATTGTTAGTGGTGGTGTAGTGGTCATATCTGGGATTGAACTCAGGGCCTTTGCACTGATCTATATTCCTAGTGCTTTTTTAAAATTATTTTAAGAAAAACTTGTTGTCTATGTCTTTTTTAAAACCTATTAAACATAGCTGAACTATTATTCTCTATTCCAAAATTTTTCTTTCCCTTCAAGTACAGTGTTTTTCAATGGATCACTCACAACATTCTGGAGAAAATAGTTATATAATGATAGTTTTATTATAAAAACAAAAAATTATCAGTGATTCCATATTATTTATAATAATTATATGATTAATAATAGTAATTTTAAAAACTAAACTTCCTGACAGTGATAACCATAATGACTCCAGCTACGATCACTTAAGGAACAGATAACGTATTTTGTCTTTCACAACCATTCCTTTATTTAATATTTTGTAGAGCTTAATAAGAGAGGGATGATTTCTATTTTATAGATGAGGAAACTAAAGCAGACTGAGGATGAATACCTTGCTGTAGATCACAGATTGGAAAACTACAACCTAGTAATATATCACAGAGCCTGCTTTTATGCAGTATTCTATTTTTGTATGTTTAAAGGGCTGTAAGACCCATAGAATGAATATGTGACAGAGCCTGTCTGTAGTTCACTGAGCATCAAATATTTACTATCTGATCCTTTATAATAAAGCCAGCACAGAGCTGGCTTTTGTGGCCCATTTTGACTACACTGACTACATGGCGACCATACAACATGTATCCTTCTATTATAACAATGTCATTATATACAAATCTTATATTTCCTACTGTCTGTATAGTAAATTATTAGATACTGGCAACAAAAAATTGATTAAATTATACTATGACTGAACATTTAATGACTTGAATCATGTTATCTTTCTTCTGGTCTTATGATTTTAAGTTATGATTATTCCCTGTGACTAGAGTACCATATTTTGATACATATCTACATATGTCTTCTGTAAAGCCTGCCCAATTTATAAAACTTTTATATTTTAAATGCACACTACTGTGAGATGGGAGGGTCTTCTTTATATTGTAAAATGCCTATACTACTTCTCAAGTTTACCTATGTACAAGGTTGCTCCTGTGTCCTGAATCTCTGTTGAGATTTGCTTTACTTGATTGTTTAATGTAAATGTAATTAGAGTTCCTTAAATTTATCCTACCGCACTTTGATATCTATTTTTCTCACTGTCTTGATTGCCTATTAGTTTGGTATATAAATACCTTCCAAGTGAAATAGGCTGCCATTTGTAATGAGTTACAGATCGCTTAGACAGCATACTTACTGTTACTTACATGAATTGCATTCTAGAACATTAATGTCCATTTGTATTGAGAACAGCTCCTTTCACCTTCCTCTTCATAAGCATTTAAAGTAATTAAATTCTGTGGAGTTATTATTCTAAGCTAATGACTTACATCTAGAATTTCTGATAGGCTTGCCAAGAAACAAAATGTGCCAGCATCTTGTAACATCACTCATTAGGGAATGAAGTACATTCTGAGCTAGAAGAACTTACCTGCAAAACCCACAGTATGATATATACTTGCTATTGTTAGTTTGCTCCTTCTGATAGTTTGGCTTAATTGTCAACTTGGTTGGCTTAGAATTTGTGAAGCACACTTTCGAGCATATCTGGGTAGATCATGGAGGCATGGTTTTGGGTACTATATCCATTCCCTGAGCCATTCTTTTCCTGTGCTGTTCCTTGGCTCTGTTTCCTTGTAGCCATGAACTAAGCAACTTTGCTATGCCGCACCCTTCTGCCATGATGTTCCTGCCTTGGAACCAGCTGACTATGGACTGAGTCCTCTGAAACTGTAAACCAAATATATTTCTACTCATTTAAGTATTAGATGTTGAGTATTTGTTTCCAAAAATGGGAAAGCTGACTCCTGATCTTAAAAAGTGTGTTTTCTCACTGAGCTTGCTACAATGTTTGTTATCTCAACCTCTTACCTGCTTATATTATACATTAAAAAATAATTGTGGTACAGTAATAACTAAAAGCAAATAGAAAAACCCCCAAAATAGAATGAGTACTTTCTGGGAAAGAACCATTATTATGAGTACAAGAGAAGTAAACCACAGCAAATTTTTTTTAAATTCATGATAATTTTTAAAAAGTAACTCCCTTTTCTCATTCTTTCTCTCATTTTTTTCTCTCCATCATCAGGATCTAATACCTTCTATTCTATTCATGCAATTATTCACTGTGACTGTTGATTTTGTAAAAATTATTTGGTACTATGCTAATCATTACTTACTAATTTTCAAATATTAAGCCAATCATTAGCTAAGAGTGCATAAAATTTTATTTGGTCTGCATTTTGCATTCAGAAACCTTCCAACAACCATTTATTGCTGCATCAAATTCAACAAAACATATAAAAGGAGACATTTTGTTTTATTTATTCCTATAAGCAATGTTTCTTTTTCTTTCTTTTTTTTTTTTTTTTGCTATCTTACATGAGATGTCTTTTTTTCCTAATGGTACCTCCATGAAATTTATTACTGCAGATTCACTGTATATTTGTTTATATGGTGTACACATAAACTGCCCTGACACATAACACCTAGGGTTTTTTTCACTCCAAAGAACAAATTTTTGTCTGCTTGCAGTGTGATGTCACCCCATTGACTAGGACAACTCTGCTAACAAGTATCACATCTAAACATAATGTCAGGGATTACCATGCAGATAAGGATTATGTGACTCATTTACAAGAAAGAAGAAGGAAGCAGCCTTCATTAATACTATGTGGTTGTGTTATACTACTCAGATATTTGATCCTCCCTCATTTTATGAATAACACAATTTACACTTCCTTCTTGTATTTTGCTATCTGCTCATATCATTGTTCTTGATGACAACAGAGAAGGAATGACACGGGGAGCCACTGCTCTGGCACAGAAAACAAAGGAAAAAGTAGAATTTGTTTTAGAGCTTGATTAAATGTTCATATTCACATGATAGGTTAGCAAAGGGAAAGAGAAAGAAATTAGATTAGCTCAACTTTTTTCAGTTTGTATTTAGGGTTGAGATTTCTGAAATTTTGCTGCCTATGTTTTCCAGATTAAGAAATCCTAAAATTTCTTTTATAATCCCATATCTCTCACTGACTCCAAAAAGTCTTTGTTAGAAAATCACTTAGTATTTTGCATTTTTGTAGTGGAAACATCACAGATTTTTGGCATGAATATAACTGACTCCAAAACTCTGCTCTAATGATCTTGAATTATGTACTTGCTGAGATTTACTTTGTTTAAACTCTTAGATTCTTATTTTACTGAGATATAAATAGCCATAAAGTATTATTTCTACTCTCTTCCAGATGGCTGTAAAATCAAATTCCAAAATTTATGTGGAAATTTATTGTAACCTCTGTTATGAAAATAATGTTAGTCTAAAGTGTATTTTAATAGGTTACCTCATGTGATAACATGAGCAGTGATTTATATGTGTAAGTTTTAAGTATATTATGTGGTTGTATGACAGCTATTATTTGACAAGCAAAGAACAATAAGATTGAGAGCCAGGAAGACAGTTGGCTAGACAGCCTTCCTATAAGACAATGTGGAAATGTATCCAAGGAAATAGTATCACCAGAAATGGGATAATGGGATCTGTAGGAAAGCAGAAAACCAAACAAAGACATCTTTTTGTTTTTTGCATGTGTTTGTAAATAACACTTAATGAGAGTTTAGGAGACCACAGATTTAAATTTTCTACTCATGCTTTCAATAATGTATTGCTAAAATTGAGCATAAACAGGAGCTTCTCCCAAGCTGATCAAGTGCTGTCACTAGCACTTTGTAGTTTGTCTTGCTTCTGGCATCATCAAGATACTCCAGGTCTGGTGTGATGTTCCCTCTTAGGGCCATCAAGTCAGCTGCTGTCCCAGGGGACAAATAGGTCAGAGACCAGAATTTAGGACCCAAGGAACCCACAAGATTTTCCAGGGAGCAGCTGGGCTGCTGTGATGACAGAACTGAGAACAATATTCATTTTTTAGAAATATACTTTTACTTTCTACATTTCAAAGATTTTGTTTGTTTGTTTGTTCTTGTTTGCTACCAGGGATGTGACTCAGGACCTTGCATCTGCAAGACAGACACAATGCCACTGAACTAAATCCTCAGCTCCCCAACAAATTTTATCTTTCTAATTTAAATAATCCAGTTATTATATCCTGTTTTCCTTATAAGAAATTTTGACAATAACTAAGTCATTATTCTGAAAAATAAACAAAAGGTGAATATTAATTTTTGCCTACCAAGCATACAAAATCAGTCTTTGGTAATGAGTTATTCCATGATCTTCAAGTCTAGAAATTTAATTCTCCTTATACACAGTGACTAAGATTTCTTTTCAATTGTAATGAAAAGTGTTTCACTGAACTAACACAATTTCATGACTGATAATAATATGAGGAAGTAGGAAAGGATGCAATTTAGCCTTAGAAAGGTAATTTGAAGACATGCAATGTAAAACCAGCTAAGATAGGAAATGAGATATAAATGAGTAAGGTAATTGCCAACATCCTAATTAAAAACTAACTTTGTTTGCAATTTTAATATATTTCTTTGACTTCAAATATGAAATAAATCCCAAAAAGGAAGAACAGCTGAAAGAGCACCCACATATATTTCAGCAAATATTTTTTGAATTTTAGAACAAATGCAAAAATTATTCCAGAAATAATGTGAATTGTTTAAATTCTATTTAATTTAAATAGAAAAGAGCCAGTCCTGTATAGACATTTTCTTTAATTTCTCTTTGCTCATCTTTTAACACTGGGCAGATTTGCATGAAAATAGAATCATTGCTACTTGAGGCTTTTGTTTTATTATAATGCCCTGATAAAAATAAAAGTTATAATAGGTACAATATTATCTGGTTTGGCATATAAAATAATACTGTTTAAAAATAGGACAGGAGGAGATGAAATTATCTTTCTTACTTGAAGCAAGGTATCTCATTCTACTACACTTAGAAACTTAATCTGATAAATCCCTAATGTGTAAAATACACTATTTGTTTATTCTGGGTAGTACTGCATCTGTTTCTGTAGCAGTGGGATATCTGCAGCTTATTATTTCAATTAAATTCTTGACATGTAGATTTGGCAGAGAGAGGAAAAAATTAATAATACATAAATGTATAGTCTATTTTTGTTTAAAATAAAAAATAAATATAAAAATAAGGCCAATTTTTTTTTTTTTTTTTTTGGTATCGGGGATCAAACTCGGGACCTTGAGCTTGAGAGGTGGGTGGTGGAACCATTGAGCTAAATCCCCTGCCTGATGCTTTATCTCTGTACCAAAAAAAAAGAAAGAAAAGCCAATCATATTTGTCTTACATTTCATTTTCATTTGATAAGGCACAAACACATGCATTACATGTTTGTATTCTCAATATGTTGCTAATTTTATTTTATTTTTTTCTATATGGTAGATATGGTAGATATTGCCATAGATCTAGACAGTGTAGGACCTGAAGCTTTTTTCAATTTTTTACCTCATGAAGGGATCAAATGTTTTAAGAAAAATGAAGTATATAAATATAATCAAGTACCTAAATAATTATTTCTTTGTAAAAAGAAAAAAGGAAAAGAATACCTTTATAAAAATGTGGCAAAGATCATGAAATTCACAAAATCCAGAAAATAAATAAATAATTTACCTATATTTTTTCTTACAACTTGACTGCTTATTCTATGATCACCTGTCCATATGATCATGACCACATACATACATACATATATGTTACAAATAGTGAAAATAGATAAATTCATCTTTTGTCCAATATGGTTGGCCAAGATCTGACAAAATGTTTAGTGCAGCTTCATATGTTTTATGATGATGTTTTATAAACTTTTAAGGTTACTGTCAATTAGGAAAATTGCAATTGTGTGAACTGTAAGATTTCAAGCAACTTCAAGAATTCCTAAGCAATGCACAAATGTAGACTCATAGGAATGGACTAGGCTCATTAGCAATTTGTCCTTGCTCTTTTCATGCCACAAGTTGGGAGACAGTTGGTCCTGAGGATGGTAGCAGTATTCATGGAAGACATTCTTTTTTTTTCCCTTTTCTCATATTTATTCCTTTCACTTCTTTCCTTTCTCCTACCCCTCCTACTTCCCCTTCTCCTTTGGAACTTTTATTCATATTTCACATTATACATTTTGATCCTTATTTACATCTTTAGTTTCTCACACCAGAGAAACTATTCATTCACGTGTGTCCTATTTATTTCACTTAAGAGTATGGCCTTAATGTGGATCCAGATAGCTATAAATGTCTCTACTTTCTCATTCTTTATGGAAGATATTCATATACTAAGACCAATATGCGTATGTTCCAATTAAATCCACTATAAACTTCCCCATTAGCCAAGTATTCTCAAGTCATCTTCCTATTAGATAGATCCCAAAGTTGTCCATAGCTATTCCAAAAC
The DNA here is from genome assembly GCF_000247695.1 of Heterocephalus glaber. The sequence continues at coordinate 26,665,413 of NW_004624749.1, forward strand.
TATAAGTCAGAGGACAGTATGTTATGCAGGGAAAGTCAGAGTAAAAATATATAAACTGCAGTTAAAATGTCCTATTTTGAAATGATCATCTGAACCAATTTTAGGTTCCCCAGCAAGGACTCAGAAAGAGATCATACCATGCAAAGGCTTTTGAGACTTAAACTTCATTAGTTTTAAGCAAAACCATTCTTTCCTGCCTCTGTTTGAGAGGCTTGCAGATTACAGATACTATAAAGGAAAAGCAATATTTGGGCTCAGACTTAGGTCTCTTAAATTACCTTATATGAGCTTTATCCAGAAATAAGCATTCACACAAAGATGACTAAAGACCAAGATTGGCAGACTGATATAAGACCTTCAAAAACTGGAGCACTTGGGAGTAGTCCCTGCTGGAATTTTCACTGTAACTGTATAAACTAAGAAAAATAATTTCTTTCCTCTTCCTCCTAATTTGTTTGTGTGTGAATGTGTGTGCATTCACACTCCTGTGTGCATACCCATACCTGCATGAATGCTCTTGTGTGAGGCCATGATGATTTTAATAAGATGGTATCGAGGGATTAAAGTATAATGGACTTTCCAGATGAAGAAATAAAGTCTTAATCAGAGGATATGCTGAAGAGTATAATTGACATCCTACATTACTTCATTGTTCCAAACAAAAGATGAACTGTAAAAAAGGAGTTCATCAACTTGAAATTGAGATGGAAGTCCTGCACATTGACCTGGCATCAGTTGGAGATAGGAACAGCAGGTCCTTCCAAGGAACAAAGAGGAAAAAAGTGAAATTAAAAGAGATCCAGTGGTTAGTCAATTTTCATATCAATAAGAGCTCAATCTGTTTTCAAATTAGTGAAAATAATGAAAACCAGAGGCTCATGAATAAAAAGTTTCAGAGTTAGAGAAAGTGAAAAGTAGTGTGAAGAATCAGAAGAAAAAGTGCATGAAAATAATTTTAAGTATACTCCAGAAGAAAATGTCAAGAAATTGTGTTCATTACTCAATATAGTGTGAAAAGACATGGCTTCCATGAAAAGAGAACAAAACTTCAAATAAAATGACAGATTGGGATGATAAACAAACTAAATTTTAAATGTCTGATATAAAAAGGAAAATCATGTTCATAAGAAAGCACAAGAAAAAATTTAAAATGCAGTGATAATCTAGATGAAATTTGACTACACAGTGTGATATGACTTCTGAAAGTGTAGTTCCACGGTACAGCTCTTGCCTGACATTTTTGAGAACCTGAGTTCACTCTCCAGCACCAGAAAGAAAAAAAGGAATACACAATAAAAATAATTGAAAATGGATTGTTCCATATGTCAAAAATTTCTTAAAGGTTAAGATGAAAGCACAGGAAACACTGAAATAATGAAGAAAATGAAAATATACAGCAGACTAGAAATAAAATTATTAGTGCTGCTAAAGGAGAACAAAACATATAAAACAAAACAAAACAAAAGTAGTGTATTCAATAGAAGAAATCTTTTTGAGTGGACCATCCATACCCAGATAAGAAAAGAATCACCATACCTCAGGGAAAACGTGAATATCTAGGTATAAGTTTGTAAAAGCTCCTTACTTCAAGTAAAAGGGGAAAAAAAAAACCACATTAGTCCCTCAGTATCCATGGGAAATGGAGTCCAAGACTTCCCATAAATACCAAAATCCATGAATGTTCAATTCCTTTCTAAAAAATGGCTTAAAGTTATTATATAATATATGCATCCTACCATATACTTCAAGTCATCTCTAGAGTATTCATGCAACAATATAGTATAAATGCTAAGTAGTTGTTATACAGCATTGTCTACAGCAACACAACAAAGAAATCTGTTCATAATGGACACAACTTTTTTCTAAGTATTTGATTTCTCAGTTGGCAGAATCTGAAGATGCAACACCCACAAGTACAGAGGACTAATTATAACCTATAAATATTTTTAAAGCAAATAATGATGAGCAAAAATTGTATAGGCCAATGACTTTTCTTCTTTACCCTAAATCACAAACCTAACTAGAGAAACATATTATAATACTCTAAAATAACATCATTGTGATACTGTATCACTATACTCAATTTCTTTCATATACAAAGATATGTTTTTGTATACAAGAGTTCATAGAATATAGACTTACACAGCATTCCTGCAGAATACTCACTTGTATATGGAAGTGAAGTTGCTGATAATTTTAAATACTAACTACAGACATTAATAAAGTATTCATATAATTGCTATATTTCATTATAAGCACACTTATAAATAATGTTTTAAATATATTAAATCCAATGATTCAACTCTTGAGAAAGAAACATGTAATTCTTCCTGATTTAAATACAGGTTTCATAAGGTTTATGCAAATTCATCAAAAAGGGCTTAATATTAAACATTAGAAAACTTCTGACAGGATGTCAAAATAATGAAATACATGATTCTGAAATAATGATTTATTTAAATAATCATTACCCCAATTTTCAATATAAACAATAAAGAGAAATGGATATCATGTAATCAGAGATCACAGGATACTTTCAAGATTTTTAGTTGGACTAATCACATGAAATTGTCAGAAAATAAAATTAAAAACAAAGGAAAAATTAATTAGAAACTTGGTTTTTAAATTTTTTAAGGAAAAAGGTGTTTTTAAAAAAGTTCTCAAGCAGTTGTCAACAAGGATCTAGATCCATTCGATGCAGATTGGTCGGAGGGGCTCCAGAAAACTCCCACCTGGCTTTTCACCTGCCCTGGATGAGGACATCTGAGCATATAGGAAGTTTCAGTGGTTCTCTCAAAGTCAGTGGGTGTCTTGGAGGGTCAGGTAAGGGGCACAAATTTTTTAAAAAATTTTTATTAGTACTTAATTTTTTTTTTACTTTCCCTTCTCCTCCCTTCCTTTCATCCTTCCTCATCATGCTCAGATTCTAGACCAAAACTCAACTATTTAAAACTGAGCCAAATTGGTAGAAGGCAAACTTTTCTAAGCCAATAGAGCCATCAGCTCCTCCTTGGAGCTTCTTTTGAACCTCTTTAGAAGCCTTATGAAATTCTGCTCTTGGATTTAGGAGAGGGGACCAAAGACCCCAGGTCAGGCAATGACCTGAGTCAGGAAAGGATTCCTTGTTTACACTCCTATTTCTATGACCCAAGCAGTGTCTGTCGGTCTCAGGTCCACAAAGAGAATGAACTCAACCTGGTGGAAGAAATCTGTTTAAAGGAAGATAACTCTGAGAAGAGCATTCATATGCTGTGGGCTTGAGTTTCAAAGACCTTCCTATCCCTTTTGTTCCTTGGGTCTCTGAGGCCAGAGTATCCTGGCCAACAGCTGGGTAGCTGCTAGGCTCCTTCTTCCCACCTTTATTCTTGTTCTAGAGAACCTTTGGGGCAACCCAGGCACAGTAGGGCTATATTCCAAACTGAGACAACCTGAAGCCAGGTTTCAAGTCCTCCATCATCACTAAACAGCTCTTTGAATAAGTTATCTAGCCACTGAGTCTCTATTTCCTCATCTGAAAAATGGGAATTGTAATATATTTTCAGGACAATTAACAAATTAGTTCATGAACAGTTTTCTGATGTTTTAATACTCAAAGGAAGGGGCAATTTTTTAGACATAATTATATATCCTTTAAGCCAGAAGCAGAGTCCATCTTGCTATTATAATTGTATCACTGCCACCAATGCAGCAGGCTGGAAAAGGATTCATGGTATTGGGTATGGTGATGGACGGTACTTATCAAGAGGAAATGGGACTTCTAGTCATGGATGGCTGCATCAGCACAGCTGGACAACTTAATCAAAGACCAGAACAGGCTCACAAAACCACCATGCTAAGTGGGAATTAAATGGATTCATCATCAAATCAATCACAGAACATTCTATTGTAAATAATAGATACCTCAGTCAATGACAGAAGTTACTGGAGAGATAACAAGACCTCCCACATTTGAGGACAAGCTGAAAGACAAAAGTTTGAAAGTAGTCATGAAGGTTTTCAGGGCAAGAAAGGACTGTAATAACAACCTGTTAGAAGCCATTGATATGGGAGCTGACAATGGGCTTCCCAGCAGTTTCTCATTGGCCACTGACTGGAAGAATAACAGTCTTCACTGTTGGTGGGAAAGCTCTGCATTCCATCCAAACTTCATGTAATTGGGAATTATCCATAATTAGAAATTGTGAGACAGACATGAGAACCCTGCACAATGATAAATGTCTTTACAGTTACTTAGGGCATAAGGAGCAATAGCCATCTGAGGTGCCCGTTCAGTGCAAACATGGAGAATCTAGTGTGAAGGTGGAGAATCATCAGTCCTCAGAGGCTGCATGAGAACACAAAGAAGTCAGTATCTTTTTTTTTTTTTTTTTTTGGTACCGGGGATCAAACTTGGGTCCTGCGCTTGCTCAGCAGGCAATGAAACCACTGAGCTAAATCCCCGGCCCTAAGAAGTCAGTATCTTTATATTAGTACATTTTGTAGACTATTTTGCAAAATCATTTTTCTTTTGTATAGTAAAGATTTAGAAGTTATCTCCCTATAAGAATACAAATTATCTATTTTGGTAAATTTTTATTGATTTTGAGTTGGTACTGAGTGCAGGTGTTGTTGACTTGCTTCTGATTTTCACACATGTTGGTGAGCTAGAGTTAAGCAGTGTGCTTTCTACACCATCCCCCTTTAACAAACAATAGGGTAAAACCATAGCACTGTGGTTAACTTGCCAGTCCATACTCTTCCTGGTACCGCGATAAGACTTATAGAGAGTAAATTTTACATTGTGTAGGTTAGAGCAGACAGGCTGTTGGATGAGATTGCCTGGGTCCAAATCCCCACTGGACCCTTATTGTTTACATGACTTTGGACAACCTTCCTCTGACTTGGCTCCATCATTTTGGAAATGAAGATCAAGATGGTACCTATCTAAATACTTGGTGTGGGGTTTGAGTTGGTCTGACATGATGACCCTAGAGCTGAGTTCTGTACAAAGTACATACCTGAACCTTAACCATGTTTTTCTTTTGATGCCTTATTTGACGTTTTTGTTACCTCAGCTTTCTATTTATTTATAATGTTTTATTAGGACTTAGTCATAATTACTTGAGACTATAAGAGGTTCCTAGTTCCTTGAGAAATGCAATTCACCTATAGGTTTACTATCTCTTTTGGGAAAACTTAGTTACTATGTGGATTCTTTCCCATTGTGCTGATCATTTCCTCCTGCTTTTCTTTTAGTTCTGTTACTTTTGATATCTATTTGATTTAACCAAATTTCTCTTTAACCTTTCTCTGTACTTATACCCACAAAAAATGAGTATTTATGAGTCATACGGATAACATAAAATGAAGAGAAGCTATTCACAACCTTTAAATATTGATGGAGAAATGCATATCTAAACTTTTTATTATATTTCATAGATGAAAAAGAAGATTATACATGCTTATGTATGTTGGTGATATTACTGGTTTTTGACATCAATACATGCATATGATTTGTTGAGACATAGAGTCAACCTATGGGCCAATTTGATTAGACCATATAAAATAAGCTTGGATATATAACAGCTTAGCCACCAAAATGTGCCAGTTAAGAGATCTGACCCCTAAAAGAGATGCTAAGCCAACCCAAATGGAATCAGTCCTTATGTATATACCTTGCCTTTGAGAGGTACACATCCAGAGTTTTTGATAGGAGAATAAATTCACTTAGCCCAAGTGTACTCAGTGATATCCACCAGCATTCATATCTTGTGTAAAACTTTATTTGTATGTCTGAGTTGGGAAATACAGTGATAGGCCATAAATAAAATAAACTCTTCAATAATCTCACTTTCCTATGCATAATAAAGTTATTATAAATAAGTAATAAATGTCTGAAGACTATTATGCATAAAACAAACTAATATAAATGGATTTTCTCAAGTCCTTTTAAAATATTTCAACTTTTCAATTTGTTGATTAAACCCTTGAATTTATGAATATTCCAGATAAAATAATGTAATACATGTTATTTGTATCATTCAAGAAAGGAAGTTTCTGTCTTATGTGGTTTTATTTCTGTTGAAAGGTGTGAATAAATGACAGGCAAAAGAAAATGTTTACCCAAAATTATGTGTAAAAGGTAGCATCAGGTCTTTCATTTCAGATTTGAAAGCATCATTTGGATGTGAAAATTTGAAATCTAGTGCTTTTATGGTGTACAAATATGCCATCCTTTGGGAACTTGATGAAACTTATCTTTAAAGCTGTTTCAATTTCTATGACCTCAATGTCCATCTTTGACTTTGAGAAGAGAAGCTTTCTAACTATTTGATGCAAGGAGGAGTCTTCTTCCCTACAGGAAAAATCAGTTTTTCAGTGCTGCTAAAAACATACACTTATTTGTGAATCATTTGCTTAGTAGAGAGAATTGAAATGCTGATTCTCTCTCTCTCTCTCTCTCTCTCTCTCTCTCTCTCTCTCTCTCTCTCTCACACACACACACACACACACACACTCCAAATTCATTTTCACTGTGCTTCTCATTATCCACTTCACCAGGCCAGAACTATTTGGTAATTATACTCCTCCTACAACTCCTTTGATAATCCTAACTGACAAATAGGAGTGGCTGCTACAACAGGGCTTCTTTATGAAATGTTCAATAAAGAAAATGATACTGATATAATAAAAAGGGAGGAAAGCTGCTTTTGAAGCATATCTAGCCACTCCCTCTTCAAAGGTGATTTAAAAATACATTGACTATAAAATGTGGCATGCTTTCTTTCTCTTTTGTAGCTGATAACAGGATTAATGGAACAGTTCAATGAGAGTAAAAGATTTCAAAAAGAGTAGTCCAATTGTATTGAAAGTGATGACATCCGGAGCTGGTTCAAAATAGCATCTAATTAGCAACACTTAATGAGATAATTAATTAAAACAGTTCACAAACTCAAATATGCAGGGTGCTTTGTTTTGCTTTATTTTGTTTGCTTATTTATCTAAAAACCAACCTAATCTCAAACAGACATTATTAATGGATGACAAAGTTTTTTGCTTTTTCTCTTTCCCCAACAATGTATCAAATTATCCAGAGGTCATAAATGATACACACAAGTTGAGGATCTAGACTAAGGTCAAGGTTAGGGTTGCCTCTGATCGGGACAGCCTCTGATTTTTGTTATCCTGTCCATTTGGGCATTGCCATTTTGTCATTTTGACATGCAGACAATGTCTCACTTAATTTTTTGTTTGGATCCATACATGCCGATCTTCAAGTACAGTGGCTATAAATTCTGAGCCAGTATTAATTACATGAATATCATTCTATTATTCCTATACTCTGAAATATTGAAGGAAATTGTGAAACTTTCTAAATATTTCTCTTCTATAAATAGTTGTGTAACTATTTTTTGAGGGCTTTTTTTTTCAGCGATTGACCTGAGATAGAAGCCACATTGTTTCTGAGTTCCATTCTTGTAAAATTATGCTTGAGGAAGAAGGGTTTAGTGATCATTTTGAAAACCTGACTTCTCTTCACATCTTGGATGATGTGTCTGTTTTAAAACTTGAAAGAGGGCCTGGGCATTTAGTTCAGTGTTTTCACCGCCTGCTGCGCAAGCGCAAGGACCTGAGTTCGGTCCCTGGTACAAAAA
>NW_004624749.1:26685063-26726145 GCF_000247695.1 Heterocephalus glaber
TTTCTGGAATCTTAACAATTATATGCCTATGTGTAGATTTTTTTTTCATCAAGGCTATTTGGAGTCCTATATGCCTCACTTATCTGTATGTCAAGTTCTTTTCCCCTGCTTGGGTTGTTTTCTGCCATTACTTCTGTGAAGAGGTTTTTATGTCATCTGCACTGTCTCCTGTTTCTTCATTGAGCCAAATCAGTCTTATGTTATTCTTGTTTGCACTGTCTAGCAGCTGCTGGATTGATTTCTCATGTTCCCTTATAATTTTGAAGCAATTTTTCTTTTACTGGTCATTAATTTCAATCTTATCTTCTATATCTGAAATTCTGTCCTCACATTGGCTCATTCTGCTGTGTAGACTTTCAGTGGAGTTTTTCTTCTCCTGGAAATCTATTTGCATCTGTTTTATATATTCCATTTGTTTCCTATGTTGGGATTCCATCATTTTCCTCAGCTCCTCTCTAGATTTATTAATCTTGTCTTGCACTAGGAGCACAATTTCTCCTGTTATCTAAGAAATTATTTCTGATTTCATTTTTTCCAGATCCCCTTTTGTTGCCAGTTCTTTGGGTCCAGGTGGTTGAGTATCAGAGTGTCCCATCTCATTTCCCTTTGGGGTTCCTGTAGGAGATCTGAAAGTCTGGTTTTGAGACTTCTTTCCATGTTTTCTCATGTCAACTGGGGGGGGTGCTGTTGGCATCTGCATGGCTCACCTCCTCTGAGCTTGGAGATGTGGGACAGCGGCCAGGAGTGGAGGTAGGGATGGTGGCCCAGAAGCCCCTTCCTCTGGGCCGGGGGATGTGGGACAGAAGGTGACCCAAAAGCCCTTTCCTCTGGGCTGGGTGTGGCCAGACCATTTGTCTACATTTATGGTGAACAACAATGATGGGTTTTTTTGGTACTGGGGATCAAACTTTGGAACTTGTGCTTGTGAGGCAGGCAGTAGAACCACTGAACTAAATCCCCAGCCCAACAATGATGTTTTGACAAAATCTGAATCATAGACTGGCTAAGTCAAGCTTCTTAAAACCTATTAATTCACATGTTTCTGTTTCTAAAATGAAAACATTCAAAATCTATACTCTTAGTAATTTTCAAATATACAACAAACATTGTTATTAATATCCTCATTATCTTGTACAATAGATCTCCTAAATCTGATCTCCATATCGAATTGAAATTTTATGTCCTTTCCTCAAGAACTCTCCATTCCTTAACACCACTCAACTCCTGGTAACCACCATTCAAATGTTTGCTTCCCCGACGTCACCATTTTTAATGAGACCAGGCAGTATTTGTTTTTGCTGTGCTTATATTTCACAGAAAACAATATTCTCAAGTTAATGTATGTTGTTGCAAGTGACAAGCATTTTTTTTGTATATAAAGGTTGAATAATGTTTCAAATTACATCTGTACCAAATTGTCCTTTTCCATCTATTAGTTGATGAACACGATGGTTGCTTTTCTATACTGCTTATTATAAACAATACTTCAATGAGCTTCAAAGTGCAGATGCATATTTGACATACTAATTTCACTTCCCTTGGATATATACTTGGTTATGGGTTTGCTTCATCACATGGTAGTTCCATTTTTAATATGTAAGAAACCTCTAGACCATCTTCTGTAATGCCTGTAGGGATTTATGTTCATCCCTACAGTGTATAAATATTCCCCTTTTTCCAGATCCTTAGAAATATTTGGTATTGCTTGTATATTTAATAATGTCATCCTCAGTACGAAGGGATATTTCATTGTGGTCTTAATTTGTATTTTCCTGATATTTAGTGATGTCAAGTATTTTTCATATACCATTGGAAATTTGCACATATTATTTTGAGAAGACTTTTCAATTCCTTTGCCTATTCGTTTTTTCTTTTTTGTGCCGAGAATTGAACTCGGGACCTTGTGCTTGCTAGGTGGTGGAACCATCGAGCTAAATCCCTGGCTTGAGTCCTTTGCCTATTTTTGAAAACCTGATTTTTTTTTTTGCCATTGAGTTCTATGAATTTCTCACATATTTTGGATATTAATCTCTTACTAGATCCATGACTTGCAAATATTTTCTCTCATTTTGTAGATTGTGTCTTAGTCTATTTGTTTTTTCCTTTGCAGTATATAAACTTATTAGTTTTATGCAAACCCATTTGTCTATATATGCTTTTGTTGTCTATGTTTTTGAGGTCATACCCCCCCCATCTTATCCACATGTATTAGTTGGCATTTCCCTAAGAGGAACAAAATACCTGGCATTGCAACTTAAAGGAGGAGACAATTATTTTGACTCACAGTTCAGAGCCTTCAGGCTATGGCTGGCTGGTTCCAAGGCAGAAATGACATTGTAAAAATACCTAATGGAAAAATTCTGCTCACGACATAGCAGGAAAAAGGCAGAAAAAGAGGGAGGAGCTGGAGATATGCCTAGAAAGGCATGCCTCCATGATCCAATCACCTTCTGAAACTCCTGGATGTAAGCATATGAGACTTCTGGAGGACGTGCTAGATGTAAGTTGTCTGGACCAATGTTTAGAAGCTCTTCATCTGTTTTCTTCCAGGAGTTTTATAGTTTCAGGCTTTACATTTAATTCTTTAATCATTTTCCATTATTTCTTTATCAAAAATAATTATTCCAGTTATTATTATTGTGTATAACTAATTGCACTAAAATGTGGTCACTTGATTTTATTTTAATCATGATATTGGAGTCACATTAAGAATTTAAAACAATGCATCAGTCTTCACTTGTAATATATTATGTAGTTGCTGTCAGATGTCCACTAGAGTTATCTGAACTTCAAAGTCCCATGGTCTGAGTGTCCAGTGCATCTCCCTGACATGATGGGCAGTTGACATTTGCTAGGAGGTTAACTGAAGTTTCCACCAGCTTCCTTGTCATCTGGATTCTCAGTAATTACATCTGCTAGGACAGCTAAGTTACCTCAAAGTTTGCAAGCCCAGAAACCAGTCAGTAGCTGCTTGTTTGTTCTGATCCAGTCTCAGAAGTAATGCAACCTCAGTTCTCCTGTGCGCTATTCCTTATGAATCAGGAATAGGAATAAGTTATGTTCAGACCAGATCATACCCAGTTAAATTTAGTTTTTTGTGGATAATTTGGATCCAGAGAATTTACCTGTACATGGGTGACTCTTCTTCAAACATAGGATGAATTTTCTGGATTACTTATGTATTTTCCTAAGGAATAAAATAACCCATAATAACATCAGTCACAACATTATTACCTTTGTGAAATCAGATTTATTGGGCTATCGAATTTATTAGCATATTTTAAAAAATAACAATAGCAATGTAGCATAATTTTTGGACAAAAGAAATGTATAGGAACTCTGCTTGCATTATGAATTTGATTTTCTGCAATAATGTGGAATGTACCTTCCTGAGAGATATGGTATATACAGAAAGAGATCTTACTGAGATTTATTTGGAAAATGTTAGCTCACAGCCAATATTGTTATATCTATCTTATGTTTAAGAAAAATCCAAAAGGGCCGGGGATTTAGCTCAGTGGTTTCATCACCTGCTGAGCAAGTGCAAGGAACCGAGTTTGATCCCCAGTACCAAAAACAGAAAAAAAGAGAAATTACATATTTTATAGGAGTTTATAGCATACAAAGGTCAAAAGATTTGAACAAAGACCAAATGATATACTCAAGTATGTTATTAGGAAAAATAAATTACTAGTGTTGACTAAGATAAAGGTAACATACTGCCAGTAAATAAAAATAGGAAAAAATCAAAAGAATTGGAAAAGCATTTCAGGAAAAGATAATAAAGAACATTTTATATGTTATTTTCTCTAACTTTTCAGAAATAACTACCAACTTATACTCCAGAGAATATTTTTAAACAATGAAATTCTTAATTTGAGGTATAACATCTCTGACATAAGAAGTCCAAAAAGGAAGGCAAAGGTAAATACAAAAATAATACAAAACGCGTAATGTTATATAAAGGGAAGATAGAATCTAAAGCACTACTCTGTTTATCTCTCAGCTCCAAGATGCTCTGTCTATGTAAACATGGGGGAGTCATTTAACATTTCTGTTTACAAGTTCTCTTATGTATAAGATTAAAATATTAACAATACATTTCACTTACACTAGTTGATTGATGTATGTAAAGTTCTTGTAGTATTTTTCTATTTATTCATCTATTCATGTATTTTAAATAACTATTCATGTCAGTTAATATTTTATGAGTGGTTAAATACCTATAGAATATTCTATTGTGTGGATGTATCATAATTCACTCTTCAGTTTGTTAAAACTAGGTATTTAAATTATTTTCAATTTTATTCTTTCAAGCTTTTGAAAAATTTGCCTTTACCTTACTCATTGGTGGTTAGTAATCTTACCTGTAAACTTATTTGGTGAAAGACAATGTAATTTTCACAGTATTTGATAGATATTCCTCAATTTTGATTTCTGTTTTGAATTAATATCTCTGATTCCTTTCCAATATTTGATAGTTTCCCCATTTTTTCTACTTTAAATATCTTGTGATTTTATGAGAACATATATATATATTTGTTGCATTCATTTTTCTTAGAATAAAATTGAATAACTTTGTATATTTAATATTTAATCTTTTGTCATTTATTCATATATGTATTACTTTATTTTATATTAATATATGTGAATTTTTAAAATTTTTTCTTTAGTGTTAGAGCAAGTCAGACATAAATAAAAGAAAGTACTCAACTCAGATGCACTGGAAATATTTTATCTTTTAGCACACATTTTAGTTTTTAATATTGATTATTATTACCTTTTAAATTTGTATTATTTTCATATCTACTAATTTTGACTTTAAGCTTATGTTATATAAGATTTTGGACTTTGAAAATGATTCTAAACAAGACCTGTATTTTCAAAGGAATTTAATTTTTGTTTGCTTTTATATCAGTATATTTAACTTACATAACCCATGGTGGTATATAGTATGGCATAAAATTTATCTTTTACATTTTTCCCCAAATCAGTTATACGGTTTTCTCTCTAATTAGATATTTCATCTTTACTAAATTTTTATTTATCCTATTTTGATGTATTAGATGCATTACTCTGGTCCACCTACTCACACTTCCTCTGTACCTGAAACACAAAACCACTTACTATATTTTGCCATATAATAAGATCCAAACTTCATCATTTCTAGTATCATGAGATGTTCTTCACTGATTATTTCTAATTTTTTCCTAATAATTTTTAGCAACATTTTTAGGGTTGCATTTTTTTAAATGTACTATAAAATGTTATAATTGTAAATTTGTAAAGTAACAATAAAAGTTATTATCATATTAGTTTTTTGCCAATATATTAACATTGAATCTCTGCATTTATTCTAGTCCTTGTACATATCTCTTCAAAAAGACTTCACTTATTTCATATAGGTGCTCACTCATTTCTTATTTCACTTATTCCTAGCTGCTTTGTAGTTTTGTTCATATTTAATGTAATTTTTGTCTCATCCTTTGTATTTTTCTTGCCTCACAGTGAAAGAAATTTCTCTTTGATGTGTTTCACTTCAGACCTACTCACCTTTTAAGTCCAAAAGAATTTCTTATGTTGAGTTTCATAAGCTTTCTAGTTAAACAGCTTGCCATCAGGGTCCAATCAGAAACTTTAAGAAGCTTATCAATCTGACCTTAACAATCATGGTAATTGACGAAGTAGACTCCACCAGATTATGTCCTCAGGTCTGAGGCTGGCACTTGAGACCCACAGAGCAGGCAGTGGGAAGGAAAACAGATGGGAAAAGTGTGAATGAGAAATAAGTCGAGCCCCCAAATGAGAAATGTCTGGTAATACAGAGAGACATCCTGGCAGTTCTTGTGTCGGATTTGATGATATAGTGTCCTGTGGCACCTAAGATTCTTCATCATTAATCCTGGCCCGGACATAAAGGAAGCTGCTCATGGAATAGTAGAACATCTACCGGCCAAACAAGAGTCAAAAACGAGCAGAAACACATGCAAGTTACAAGATATCTGATGCTGTATTTTTGCCTTTATGTGATAAAGGTAAAACAGGCTAAGTAAATTTTGGATCATTTTTCAAACAAGTATTTGTTAAATCTAGGCTCAAAAATGAGTCAGCGTAAGATTTACTAATAATTTTGTTTAAACCACATTCATAATCTTTGACATAAAATTTTCTTCAGTTTCTTTTTTATATTTAAATATCATTCAATAAATACATCCTCCTGGTGTTTTATACTCTCATGATTTTCCCAAAGGATTGAATAATAGAATATTCAAATATATATAACAACCGGAAGGACCTGTAAAACATTACGAAGGTCATGATAATGTTTCCAGGGGAAAAAGTTAAATTATTCCACATTTGTACATGAACTCATCGACAATAAAGGATGAAAGGTTTTGCCAAAGGTTACACAGGAAGTAGTGATTAGTAGAAAATTAAAATCCCTCTACTTTGTTTCCCTGGGCAACCCTTATTCCACTAAATGATGGTGAAACTGCTAATTTGGAGGGTTGGCAGGCAGTTCATCACTGTGGTCAGGAGGATGCTGGACTAAAACTGCTTGATTCAGAACACTTCCTTGTTCCTAACACATCTTTCTGTACTCTACTTTCATTTGTCAAATAATTCATAGATGGAGAATTGTGAGAATTAAATGAACTATGTACGTAAATTGTCCTTTAAGCAGCACCTGACATATCAGAAGCAATAAATAAATCTTAGCAATTATAAATAGGTAGAAGAGAAAAAACCTTGGATTGACTTCTCATTCTTTTTTAATTTTATTCTCAAGAAGGCAATGGAGATTCTTTTTGAAACACAACTTTTCCAGTTCATTCTTCTCCAGTGTACAATGGAATTTAGAGGTCACAAGATCATCGATTGTCTCAATCATATATTAAGACCTTATTGCCAATCTAAAGCTCACTAGCTCTCAAATGACACCAGACATAGGAAAATGGGAAGGGAATAGCCTTTAGGCAATTATTCATAAATTAATACCCCCTGGAAGATCTTAGAAAAATTATAAAATGACTATTAAAGTAGATAATGGTCCATATAGTTTCCACATTACACAGAAAAGAATTCCAATGAATTTTAATGTAGATATTTGACAAAAGATTAAAGTATTCTACATACATTGGAAAAACATGACTTTTTTACTTTTGATTACACATATGTTTTTCTAAATGCCTATATTCTTAACAGCATTGCAATTTTTATTCCTTTTAAAAATTAGTAATTGCTTATTTAAGAAAATTTGCAAAAATCAGGAAAGTACATGAAAAACAAAATGACCTATAGCTCCAAATCCAGTAATAAACATTTTAAAAGTGTTTTTCTGTGGATGTATAGATGTGTATGTTCACACACGCTTACACATATACTTTTTTTTAGATACATACATACACAAACACATATCTGCAAAATTTAGAAGCATAAAAATGTACTATTTTATTTGACATGACTTTTTTGTGTCAGGCTCTTCACTAGACCTGAAGACAGAGAATTAAAAAAACAAACACAGAAATAAGAAGCCTGCTAAAATAAAGCTTTCATTGTAAATCACAGACAAATAAGACCACATCATTTTAATAAATTCACATCATACATTCAGGTTTCAATTTCTGCAATCATGCTAGAATCAGTCACTCAGTTTTTATAGTGATACTTTCAACTACCAACTAATTTTATATTTGGCTTACTACAAATGTAAAACCATGTATAACTTTTTGGAGTAATCCATGCATAAAAACAATTAGCATTTTATAGCTGCAACTATTTAACTAAAAATGTGGTTTTGACCAATAGATGTAAGAATGTGATTGCTTTACCAATCAAAATGAGAAATACTACAGCAAAATAAAAAATATTACACTGTTCTATTGGAAACATGATGGATCATTTATACTTGAAGTATTTTAAAACATTTTCAGTTATTATACAATTAACTACATTTATACATGATATAATTACCAACATATTTGCAAATATGTTCATAGTTATACAGTTTTCTATCTTGCTAATGGAGTTCTGCAGAGCAGGCAAAATTATTTATGATGCTATAAAGTCCAGCTGTTTAATTATTTTATTCCCAAATATATGTATTGTGTGTCACTGTGCCCTAAACTATGGTTTACCTGAATGCAATATCTGCTGAGAAAGAACATTTTAATGTGTATTACCTACCAATATCTCTTTAGAAGAACCACATACAGTAACACATTGGCTGTCTGTGACTGGAAATTATATACTGCAAAGTAGGAGGCAAGGAGTTGATAATGTACCTTCTGGCTTCCCATCAAAATTTTAGAGCACTCACCTCCACTCTGTTTTGTATTAGAAAAATTTAAAGGTAAGATTTCTCACTTTTCTGTCACTTCCTCTGCCACCTACTCCTTAAGTCCGAGTGATTCTTCTATAGTATTTTCTCCTAATTCTACCTCTTTATCTTGGGTATTGCCATGACAGACACCCTCAGGTCATTTCAAAAGCTTAAGTGGGCACCACCTCTCTCTTTTTCAACTCAACTTTACTAAACATCCAGAAAAAAGCTTTCCTCATGTATTAAAAACAACACACAAAACAGTATAAATTTAAACTCCTCTTGCATGCATATAATATTATTAATTTACATGTGAAACATTCTATCAAAAGAAAAATCTAAATCTAGTTTTTTAAGCTATAATGCATTGTTTTTACATTTATGAATGAGGGAGGGTAATTAATATGAATTATTAATGGGCTTCAGAAAGAAAATTCACAGTATATTTGAGGATATGAAGCATCAAGTTTCTGGCTAGATAAGAATCAAAGCTAAGAACCACATCAGAGGGTAAGACCTCACACCAGAGGGTCCTGATCTCAGCTGGGATACCTTGTGGTTTACAAAGCTGAGAACATTGGTAAGATAAAGTAGAGATACTTATGCAGGAAGTAGGAAAGTAATAAAGTGGCCATAGGTTAAATTGGTCCAGACTTCCAGAGAATCATTAGCAAACGCTATGACAGTCTTGCCTGACAGGCTCAAGAGGTACAGGTGTAAAAGTGAAACTGCCTTGCACCTCTCTAAGGCCAGCAGGAAAGGTCTTCAGATAGCTACACCAGGGGGTACAGCACCAAATGGGAAAGCAAATATATCCTTTTGACTTTTATTATGAGCACATCACAAGTATTTAATAATTTCAAATCTAATTTCAAAATTTTTAGCAGTTAAAATGTCGAGTCAAAGGATACAGCATCTTTCTCTGAAGTTTGTTAGAAGACAACTTTTTGTTTTTTGCAATAACACATGCACAGATAATGTGAAGACACAGACTATTGTCTTCTGTTTTGCAAAGAAAAAATATTCTCTTAAACTTATTTTTAAATCAAGCAGTTTAAAGAACCTTCAGTTTTAAGTAGAAGGAATAGAATTACAAGTCAGAAAAGAGAGATAAAAGGAGGCTTGAAAAGCTCAAATGCACAATTATAGAATCACCATGAAAAGATGAAAAAGTGTAATATAAAAAAGTTATATTTTACGTCAAGAAGTTTTCTTTTATTTGATCCCTAAACTGTATATCAGCATTATATTCATTATTCTTTCATTATTGACGTATGACAGATATTCAACAACAACAAATAGCACAACTAGCAACAGAGAAGAATAAATCGTTGAATTGGTATAGTTATGTTAATCTTGACCCTTCCCTCCACACTTGCAGCATAGACTTTCACCTTTGCTCAGGTACAATCTTCTCTATATTGAAAGGACTTATACAAAATTCTACCCACTTTATCAGTCTTCGTTGACTTCTCCATATCTCAGATAATCTAGCTATTCTCTGTGCTATATATTTGGTATGACTTTTCTATTTTACTGTAATTCAATTCACCAACTAATTTAGCACCTCCTACGCCCTACTCCTAATTGTAATGAAAGTATTTTTATTCCCCAAGTATGAACCCAGATCTGTTTGTTTAACCTTGACCTAATAATATGGATTTCATCAATAATATGCAGAATTACAAGTAAAATGATTGGAATAGGGACAAGTATGTAGTAAACACTAAGTCAGTTTTAGTTACAAAATCACATACACACACAGACGCACACACACACACACACACACACATTCCAAAACATGAAGCATCTTTTCTTTTTTTTTCATCTGTGCTCGCTAGCACTGTGACATGGTATGAAAAACATGTATCACTTAAATGCACACCATTGGCAAAGTGGCATCCACTTCAAGAATGCAGTCTGTAGATATAGACACGGGGTCCAACTGATGGACTGAAGCTGGATTTTGTCCAGTGCAGAGAATATCCTGCACCCTGTGCAGTTTTGTCTTTGTAACTTCAGCTCTGAAGTATCTCTGACAGTAGTCAGAGCTCAAAGCAAAATCTGAGGGGACATGTGAGTGAGTTCATTACCCCATCATCTGTCTCTTTCTTTAGACGCCTTTCCTAACCTCCTATCCAAATTATACAACAAAACTTATGTGTGTTTATGAAACACTGGAAGATAAAATTCATGTGGATATAGGTATGGGGTGGGAGATGTTATATTCACCATCAGGATTTCAGTTTCATCTCTTTTTTTTGGTACTGGGGGTCGAACTCGGGACCCTGCACTTTGCCAGGCAGGCGCTGGAACCACTAAGCTAAATCCCCAGCTCAGTTTCATCTCAATAATGATAGAACAATGTTATCTCTTCTTTTCAGTTCTATTGTAATATTTCAATTTTTTTCACTGCAACCACTATCATATAAACTGATTTTTACATTGAAGTCATATGTCCCCAAGTTTGTAGAACACAAATTTTCACATAAAAGGAACTATTGGGCTATAATTTTCCTTCAATTTCTCACATTTTTGGATGTTTTATATCAAGTTTTGTTCCAGAATGTCTTTACGAGGATGTTTGTATAGCAAATAACTGTGGAAATTACAGTTAGAATCAACCTCCAGTTAGAAAGCAGGTGTATTTCCTTTCCAGGATATTAAATATAATGTCTCCATTCAGGAAAACGTTTAGTCAAGTTTTGTAACAATCCACTAAAGGTATTAGACTTTCCTAAGCAATATGTGATTCCCCAAGCTGATGCAATTCCAACCAGACCATTCTGCCTTGTCAGAGGATCAGGGTAAGAGGCAAGAAAATGACACAAATCTGAAGCACCTGCTATTTCGTACACTATCATTAATAAGTCCCAAGGAATCTTGTGGCTTCTACCAGCATCTATGACTTCTAACAGAATCTGTGAAACAAGTTAACTTGCAGCTAAGGGAAAGTCTCATCCTTCAAAGTTCTTGAAAAAGACACCAGCATCCTTAGTAGATTAGTTCATTATTCTAACCCCCAGGATAACAAAAGCTCTTTTTAAAAGTATTTAATAATTAAAATTGATTTATCCTTATTTTATATTACTTTTCACACATGAATGCAAATATTTCCTTGTCTTGTAAAACCATAGATTAGGGTACTGTTTCCAGTTATAGTACTTGAATTCACTCCAAAAAGTTAAAGAATTCTATTCTTTGAAAAATCAGAAACTAAAAGAATATTTAATTAACTTTCTAGTATGTTCTTCCCTCTCCCACTGCTAAGCAAACACAGTACTATTAAATAACTGCTACAAAATTTACTTACGTCATGAGGAAAAAATGGCTTGGTTGTTAGAGCTTATTATTCTAGTAAAAGATTAATCATAGAAGAGGTAATCAAAATATCTGGTGAATGTTTAAATTAAAAAAAAACCTTAATGCAATAAAAGACACATTGCCATTAATCCCTGTCAAAGCAAACCCCTTCATTGTGAACACCCTTTTTCTATCTTTCATGCTTGTTTCTAAAACAGTTGTAAAAATCCCTTTTCATGAGTGTCTTCATGAGAAGGGTTAAAATTGTGTATACAGCTGCTGAGTGCCGTCCAACAAAAAGGCAGACTTGTGAAAATGTTACAGTGCATCCTTGTATACCTTATTTGTTAGATCTGGTATTATGTGACTTTTGTTTCATCCCCAAATAGAAATGACTATGAATGGTAAACATTTTGAATCAGTTGAGGACATTGAGGCAGCCTCAATACCACAACTCAAGGTTCTCATAACAGAGGACTTTTAGTATTATTTCACTGTGTGGCAAAACAATGAGATAAGTACGTTCAGAGCAAGGGGCGTATTTCCAGGAAGGTTAATGGCAATGTGTCTTATACAGTAATGATACCTTAAATTTAATACTATATTTTTACCATATCTCATATTTGAGGCAATTGCTTGAATAGGTGAAAATTGGTGCCCTATGAATTATGACTGAAGAATGAAAATCTTCCAGGATCATAGAGTAATGTGCTGCTCTATGACATTTCTGTCAATAGTACAGTGTCCATTGAACAGTTGTCTCATAAGTTTCTACTACCTAGTGATGGCAGAGGTATCTTAGTTATGCACTGTTTATATGATGTTTGCATAATAATGGAGTGACTTAAGGATGTCTCTCAGAAAATATCCTTGTTGTAAACAATACATAAGTGAATTTCAAAAGTAACAGGTTGCTCAATTGTTTGATATTTGAGTGAGGATATGGCAAGCAATACACACATGGAGAACATAAGATTTTTACATTTTAGCACAAGAAATCAAGGCTGCTAATTGAATCACTACAACAGAGGTATGCATATTCTGAAAACATTACTCTTTCTTGTAATGATTAGGTTCATTTTCTTCAAGGGAGTTTTTGGAAAGTAGGTTAAAAGTCACTCAAAATAATTTTTTCATGTTGCTTTCACTATCAGAAACCATTTTATGGGTGAAACAGATCATTTCCACATAGATCAACCATGGATAGAAATGAACTTGTGGCGAAATACTGGAATTGTCAATAGTACTTACTATATTTGATTATGTTTTGTATAATTTTCTTCACAAAAATTTGTAAATCTGCTGATCAATTGTGTATAGTCTAAGCATGACCGAATGAAAGGTACAGAGATTTCTATTTGCTTATCTTTCACATCTACATTTGTTTTTTTTATTCCTTGTGACTATTGTTTTTCATGATCTACCTGCCCTGATATATCTTAATGTCATTTGTATGATACTCTATTGGCTGAATTTAAAGTAAATTCTACTTCCAAAAACAATGAGGCTAGAACTCATTGTTTCCTTTTACTTTGTGGGATGTTTTGGCTTTATAGGAAGAAAATAATCACCTTAGCATAACCCAAAGAGGAGAGGACACAGGTGTTTTAGAGATGTTTTTTGGTTAGTTCCACATGTGTGCCTTATGTTTAGGGCCTCTGCAGTAAGCCTGTCCTTTGGATAGACACCTGCTACCCTACCTGGTGTGAAGGTGCAGTCATACGTGCTCTCTCACTATCGTTTCAGCCAAATGCACGCTGGGCCACCAGCTGAGAATCAGACTAGATACTTGCTCACAGGTGCCTGTTGCTAAAATGCTAATTGAATGTTTTGAGGCCTTTGTGCCTAAAAGTAAAATGTTAACTTTAAGTATAAAGGGAAATTGGAAGCAATACTTCATCAGGAGAGCACTGGATTTGAAATTCAATGGTAGAGATGCAAGATGATTATGAAGGTAGATTTATCAAAAATTTTCAAAATCTTGATATGGATGAGGAAACTAGTGATTCATTTGTCTGCTTTCTTATCTTTAATGGCAGAAGTCATAGTGGCCCTTGCGAACAGAACCTGGCTACCGTGAAACTCTTTGAACCCTGTGACAGTCAGGGGCTTTGAGTTTCCTAGATTATAAGGCAGTTCAGATACTTTAAACAGGGATAAATGAGTTATGTACATGTACTTAGTCCCCACAATGAATATATTCTTTATATACTGCAGATGTGTCCTAACAAAAAAAAAATTAAAGATTTCTGTTGTTGACAAAATGGGATGAAATTATTTTAATAAACTGCATTTAAGATTATGGGTGAATAAGCAAAACACATACATGGTTGCTATTAAGTAAATGAATTAAGTGATTTTCAACATATCAAAACCTTAAAATACTAAATATTTTCCCATGATAAGAATGTTTTGCTAAATATGTGGAGTGTTAACCCATTTATCATATATTCGAGGATGAGCGCTTGTGTGTATTTTTAAGATACAAATCCATTAAACAACTTTGATTTAAACTAGAAGTAAAGTAAAATTTTCCCAGAATCCTTTCTCTTAAGTATCATTTTATGAATTTGGGATTGAGTAATTGATAGGACTGCAGGAGTAAATTGCTGCTTTCAGTAGAGAACTGGTTTCACTGGAATTGTCCATTCCCTTTTATATTACCTTCTCTATGGAAGATTATGTTGTGCTCAGTAATCAAGCTCTACTTCCCCAGCTCTAGTGGCTAACAGCTAGCCTTCTGATGAACTGTACTTATCATCTGGGACCCAATTATAGCTTCCCATTGGATAGCTGATAAAGGGAATCATATCACTTTCTCACACCCCAACAAAAGGTGTTTGGCTACTTTACAAAGTATTTTCTCAAGTATATCTACAGAGACCTCAGTAGTATATTGTTCATTTTAAGAAAAGACTTTAAGGGAAATTAGGAGTGAAAGAATAATTAAATGATATTTCTCACTTTCAGTTCAAAAATCCATTTAAACAAACAATAAAAGACTATTCAAATGAGAATGTGTCGAATAAAATGTTGTTTGACTTAAGTGTCACTAAATTCATTACATGTGACAAATTATATGTGTCAGTTTTAAGGTAATCTGATTTGTAGTGCTTTATTATGTAAATCATAGCTTTTGTAATTGTGGGCAATAATGAAAAAGGAAAAAAATGTTTTTGAAGGGTATAAGTAAGGCTAAAGAATACTTTATATAGATATGTACCTAACAGAGCTTATAAAAAACATTTTGCTCTCTCTTTTCATAGTTGCTCAATGAGTGTGACAACTGAAAAAAATTCTTTAAAGTGAACTATAATGAGAAAGGTGGAAGAAATTCATCAAAGAATGGAAATTACATGCTGAGTATACATATTTTCATTATTTTTCCAGCATAAAAACTTTATTCTTTTTATTTCCTTACTCCTTAGTAATGTTATAAGTGACAAACAAATGAATCTTATATGGTGCTATCCATGGCAGATTTTGCAATACTGGAGATGACCAAGAGCAACCACACTGCTTACATGTTTTCTTCCCTTTTAAGGCTATATTTCACATATTGTGCTTTAACTCATTTAGGACCTTGTATGTTATTTATCTGTTTCTCAATGTAAATATTTTCAAACAGGATTATTGTGTAGTCTCTTCTTTCCCTACTATATAGCACAATGAGTGGCAAATAACTAATTCGTGTTCGATACACACAGAGCCTATGGATAAGTGTGTATTTGATTCTTATAGAAAGCAGCAGAGCCCACAGTGTTGACACTAGCTACAGTGTCACATTGGCTGGGAAGCTCTCTACACAATGGCATATTGGATTTTCCCTTCAGTCTAACAGATATACTAATTAGCAAGTGATAAAAATGAATCTAATCTTAACAGTTATTTGATGATGACCTTGTTTGTTCTTATGTACACTATTAGCTTATATTTTATTGTTGCAGCTTACAGCTGCAGCTTTGTGATACGTAGGGCTTAATTTGGAGTTCAAACTTATTTATCAATTTTATAAAGAATGTGCCACAATGAATAAGAAGCATGTACATATATAGTCTGTAGAAAGAGAGAACATTCTCAATTAAAAATAATTGGAACAATGAAATAGTACTGAAAGATTCAACAAATGGCAAGGATTTTCAGCTGATGTGACAAATTATTCTAAGGGTAGAGAAGTCAGTGGTCATGATAAAAACCTCTGGGTATTTTAATCATGTTTGTGAAGAAATGTATCACAGCTGTTTTTCTAAATCTGTAGAAGACAATCAACAGCTGCAGTAAGTAGAAAATAGATTAAATATGAGGAGGTTCTCCAAGATACCTTGACCAGCTCTGCCAGAGGGCATTGGCTTTTGAGGTGGCATAACACACAATGGTGCAATGAGATATAATCCAGATATTTTCTCAAAAGAGCATGTTTCTGCCTCTGATTCTTGCTGGGGAACGTGGGCCTTGGGAAGAATTCGATTCTAACTTTGCTACCCAACACAGTATTTTCACAAATACCCTATAAATTGTATGTAATTGGAACCCACATGCTTGGCATTGTTTCTACCACATCAACTATTTAAGGCTCCTTTTGAATTTTGAAAAGGCAACATGCTGTGTTATTTGTTTCTAAGGTTGCTTCTTGAATTTCTGCTTTCTTCAGATAGGGAGAAGATTAAGTATTTTTCAGAAGTGATCTTAAAAGTCTCACAGGTATCTAAGAGTGTGTCTAAAATGATGTAAACATGAAATATTTCCAGGGTGGAGTCCTTGTGTATATACCTCATTAAGGTGTTCTTCATGATGAAGGAACTCTTAAAAATCATATTTTGTCTTTCAATATTTTCAAAAATCCTTCCTAGAAATTTAGAAACCCAGAATTATATGTTGCTTCATCTCTGATTTTCTAAATATCTTTTGTCTGTTTTCTTTCATTTTCATCATTATTGTAGTATATACATTTGTATATGTGGGTGTGCACACTAGTGAATTATCTCTATCACTGTAAGGTAAAGATGATTCATTTTGCTCTGAAATCATTACACTTTTTGCAACAAATTCTTTCGGACTATGATACACATTTATTTCCAGAATTAAATAGCAAATAAAATATTTTCTATTCTCCACTGCAGCAACACAAGAAATATAAGTTAAAAGGACCCTGAAATAGCAGGGGAATATTTCCAGAACTAAAATTGTTCCAAAGCTTTTAATTTGCGAGAATTGTAATTGCTAGAAAGATCATAGAGAGAAGAGAAATTTAAGTAACAACCAGTTAGTATACATGAGTTAGCCGTAATTCTGGACATCTTTGAAAATATATTCATATCTTTGTTAGTTTTTTGGAAAAGAAATAATGGTAAATATGAATTTATAAATATATCATGTTCCAAAACATGAATTTTCAATCATAAAAATAGAATGAGTGGAATTGATTTCAATTATGTATCAACTTTATTTTTAGAAAGTGCAAAGCCTGATTTGAGTTAATGACACATAAACCAAGATGGGATAAGAAAGTGGCTACAGCATGGGATGCATTTAATTCTCAAAACCTGAAGGATGATCCACAAGCAAGGAGAGAGCTATCTTTTTTTACCCTTTATTGCCTAAATGATAGTTTGTTAAGATATTAATACCTGAACTACACAATAATTAGACTCATGTAGTGATTGGTCAGTTGTTGCAAACCTTTCCTAAGGTTGTTTTTATAAGTTGTAATAGTTGATTATATGGTATTACTTCACTTTTAGGTCATCATTTTCTAATTTTTATAAAGTCTTTAAATGAAGGAACCTTCTCAAATACTGTTAAACAAAGGTACCTGAATCAGAAGTACTATAGTACATAGGAAGTTAAAGTGCTGATCCTCACTGGTAACCAATCCTGTTGCAACAGAAACCACTAACTGACCTCATAACTGCTCCCCCTGCTTTCTTTGGATGAAAGAATGCCCTATTTTGGCTAAATTCATGATTTCCCAGATATAGACATTATTTGTTAGCGTCCCTTGTTGTTAGGTGAGGTATTAGTGATAGAATTTGGACCAAAGGACTGAAACAAAATATGAGACTTATAGGCTACAACCTGCCCTTCATTTTTACCAACTGTCTCTTCATGGGATAAAATGCTGATGGGATGCTAGCATTCCAGATTTATGCAGGACAGTAAGCAGAATACTGCAGAAATGTTAGAGTGATAAGAAGAAATTAATCTGTGAGACTAGATGTCCTAATTGAGAAGAATTAGCCTAAACAATAATTGGACTTGTCTTTTTAATTATAGATATGTAATTCTCAAATGAATCTTTTTATTTTAAAATACTGTTATTTGATCTCTATAGCAGGCAAGTTGATATAATGTTCCAAATTTTAGCACTTTCCTAAGCTATGAAAAATGTTGTAGAACCTAGGAATGGTAGTTCTTCATGAAGTAACATCTTAGTTCTGTGAAAGGATACTTTATGGGCTCTATGCACGCACTAGTTGTGTACACTTTGTCATGGGGAAGATATATAAAAATTCATGACAAAACTTCTGAAAATATGATTGATTATAGGTTGGAAATCTCTTTTCCAAAAAATGGTTATGGAGATATCCCTAATTCAAAAGAAAACTTAGAGTAATAAAATTGTTTAACTTCAATGCTAGCCAGTATCGTACATAGAGAAATGTAGTGAGCTAAGAAGAAATATAAAGGAGAAAGTAGCTAGTGCAACTAATGAGGTCAGAGAGCCATAATATTACAAAAAAAATATTTAGAATGATAAAAGAATTTTCACTGAAAGACAGCCCAAATGTAGTCAGGGAGCAAATAGTTTATTGCAAAAAATGTAACTTGCAGGATATTTTGCTTTCTTGGGGTAAGATTTTGCTTGGATGCAAAAAGTCAGAGCTTGTAGATTGATTGTAATTCATGAAATTTTCCAAGTTTCTACATAGACTGCCTTATATATTTCTGATGCAGCATCAAACAAATTTCTATTGATTAAATATGTAAAGCAGCAACATTCCTTATCGTAATTAAATAAAATGTATTAATGCTATCACTGAAATATGAGTTTATAGTCCATCAATGCATAGAAATTAGGAAACATATTCTGTTTCATTTTGCTACATAATTAAAATTTTTACTTCAACATACATAAAACTGAGGACTATTAGATTGTACACAAAGGATTTTAAGTTGATAGATGGTTTGATGTGTGCTCATTAAATTGAAATTCCCTATTATATTGAATGGGATTTAATACAAAGAGTGTATTTTTGGATCCAAAAATATACAGTTATTAACATATAAAAGAGCATTTTATAAGTAACTTTATGTATGAACTCATTTTGGCATTTTTCTACTGACAGTATAGTACCTGTATGTTAATTCCAAATGAGAAGAGAAAAGAAAATATGCTCTAATTATAATTCACCTTATAAATTCTCCAAATACTTTCATAGTTACCAAGTCATTGATTCTCAAAAGTGTCTAAGCCCAGAAAGCCATAAAAAATATATTATGACCATTGGGAGATGAAACTTTGTAGAACTGGAAATATCATGTGACTTTCTCAAGATCACAGAGGAAATGATTGCCAAATGTTAGATCAAAAGCTAGATCTCTTAAACTTTTGATCTCTTGAACACAGTCAGATATGTTCCCAATTAATTTAACCAGAAGGAAAAATTGATTCCTCATCTGCTAAAATTTGAGATTATTTTAAAATAAATCTAGATTCTTATAGCTGATTCTTTATATCCAATCTCCTCTTCCTTGTTACTAATATAATTCAGATATTATTTAAGACACTGATAAGCTAAAGTGAAAAGTTCAATTTCCATAGGTCTCTTTTAAAGAGGAGTGGTCATATGACATAGTGAAATAGTTGGAGCTAATGAGATGCAAATGAAAATGTACCAAATGGGACTTTCAGGAGCACAGTTACCTTAATTAGAATTAGAAAGGAATCATGTTATGTGTCCTATTCACCTTGGATCTTCTCTGTCTGCCTGTAACATAAACATAATATGTTGGGGTACAGCAGTTATGTTTGAAACATAAAGAAAAAGGACTCACACTAAAAATGGCAGAGCAGGAAGTTAAAAAATGCCTTGCTGCTTTTCCTTACCATCTGCATCCGTTTGTGGTGTGGGCTCTAGATGTGATGCTACATTAAAAAATAAACCATTACGGGTTTTAGCTTCTGGAATCAGGTTTATATTGCATAAAGTTGTGTATTTTTAATATCAGAGAAATAATATTCTATTTATTCTTTTCATTGTTTCTTCTTTCTTCTGTAGATGTTCATTCAGGAAAACATTAAATATATTCTGGGCATTTGTTATGTGTCAGACATTGTCTGATAATGAGAATTGCAACTGTGAAAAAGATAACTTTCCTACTTTCATAGAACTTATTTTCTAATCAAAAGGTCACATTCTAAATATGTGAAAAATAATAATGCAATTTCAAATCCTATTAAGATTTTGATGATCATTGCACCTGAAATAGGAACTAAGGCATGAAGAAAAGGAAGGAGATAGGCCCTGAGGTCTGGATAATCATGACATCTTGTGGGGTATAACAAAACCTTCTGTGATTAGAAAATAATAAGAAAGATCATGTAGCAGATTGAGATGAAAGAATGTGCTAGTCTCCCCTCATGCCCTGCCTTATACGGTATCTGTTTGAGAGGCAAAAAAAGTGAAGCTGGAAAAAGGAAGTATGTATTAAACTTGTAGTTAGTCAAGCCTTCATGAAGATGACATATTAAGGCAGAGATCTTATTGAGGTAAGAGGGCAGAACACTCAGATATCCAGGAAAAGTCTCTAAGAAGATACAGCAAAGGCAAAAACCCTGAAGTTTTTTGATAAATTCAAAAAACTGAAAGTCCAATGTAGATAGAATGAAGCAAGGATTGAGAAAAATAGAAGAGTTCAAATAAGCTTTAAGGATCCAAAGGCCACTGGAAGCACTCCATCTTTTACACTGAAAGAGATGGTCATCCTCTGGAGAAATTTGGACACAAGAGTGAAATGAACATCAGTTTTAAAGGAAGCATTCTGGATACTAGGTTGAGATTATTAGATTATTGTGTGTCAAAGTAGTAACACAAAGTCAGCTAGAAAACTAATACAATAAAGCAGCCTTCCTGTAGTAACAATAATTATATAGGTATATTGTTTCCAAGTCCATCATTTTTACTTTTATAATCTTAACATATTTGTCCCTACTTCTGACTTATAGGAGGTCTACATTTTTATTTCAGATTGATCAATTAAACTTTTTGTTTGTTTGTTTGTGATACCAGAGATTGAACTCAGGACCTTGTGCTTGCGAGGCAGGCACAGTGCTGTTTTTTGGTTTTGTTTTTGTTTTTGTTTTTCTCTTAAGTGAAATAAGTAGAACACACATGTGTAAATACCGAATAGGTCTCTAGTGTGAGAACATGTTTTGAAATACCTAACCTGTCAGATTTTTGCTAGTAAAAAATCAAAATGTTTTTGTTCTATTTAAAAAAGTTGTTAAATTCTTCATTCTTTGCTTTTTAGTACACACTGTTCTTGTGAGATATTATCCCATTTAGCCAGAAATGATTTAGCTAAAAGTAATTTGATGGAAAACAAGAGAGTTAACAGTATCATTTATAATACTGATTTTATGGTTGATAATTTTAGTTAGCCATGGGATAATTTCACCTACCTTTTAAGTGCTTTAATAAGTTTTTATTTGCTTTGTAAAACAGTCAAGATTTCAATTTTTTTGAAGGTTTTTAAAAATGATATCCACCTGAATAATCTTTCCCAAGTAACTAGAGTTGAAAAAATACTATTAAAAAACAAATTTGAAGACAAATACATCTGCTTTTATCAATTTGTGGAGAAAAAAACAAATATTTAACATTTTCTTGTTTATATGAAATTCAGAAATCATTTTCTTTGAGTGACAGTTTAATTCATATTTTATTATTACAACTCTTTTGTAATAAGGACAGATATATTTCAGATTGTTTTTAGTTTTCAAGAATAAATAAGGGCAACCCACTTTCAAATCCCCCTCTGTCTCTCTTAGATGAAACCTATCTTTTCCTCAATAAATTTTTTGTACTCTTAAAGAGTATAAATATAAGCTGTTGTGGATTGGTTTAGGCATTGTGGTATCACATCACTGAGCTGCAGGTAGCTAAATCCAAGATGTAAAATCTTTTTTCATTCTCTTTCAGACTCAACAGCAGATGTTGTATGGCTAAAATAAATTTAAAAAAAATAAAGAACTACAGTGGGAATCAAAAGATAATACACAGCCAGCAAGGTGAGGTAGAGTTTGCTCTTATGATGCCATGCCCACAGCAAACTTCTACTGCTCCTAACCAAGTGGAAGAAACTCATTTTAACACTGCACTACAGAGCTGATCTTCTTCCCCCTCTGTAGACTCCTTTCTTTGAGATACATAGAAAATAAACTTTTTACTCTCAAGATGGTCTAGGCTATTTTGTGAATAAAGGAAGTCAATACATTTGAGAAAAAATAGTATACTAACCCTTTTGAAACAGTCTAATATAAAATCTTTTTATCTACAATTTTTAGATTATGGGAAATATAAACCAAATGGCCCTCACATTCTAATACTACAAATAAAGCTTTAATTGATATACATTTTGATGTAAAAGAAGAAAAGGAGAATAACTTTCAATTTTATATAATTGCAACAAATGCGATAAGTTTTAATACTCACCTCATCTTTCCAGAAAAAAAAAATACCACTGGGGCTGTATTATGCCTAACTTTACACCACCAGATTGCTACAAAGAATAGCACTAAGCTCAGTGGTGTGTGTACTCTGAGTAGTGAAGATATGTTTGCATATTGAATGTCAAGCAGGGTATTTGAGGAATTTAAGAAAAAAAAACAGATTTTAATTAAAAGATAGCATAATTGACAAGTAAATTAGACAATTACATGAGCATTCCCATTTATATTTAAAATATTTTAAATAGTAAAAGTAGAGTGTGTTAGTCACAATGCCAACAAATAGAGGTGAAAAACCTATCTGTCTCCACAGCCTGTGTGCTTTTTGCTCTACTGCTATGAACTTCAATTTTGTTGGAGATAGGATAGAAACAATATTTCTTCCCAGGTGTCTCTTCCATAATGTCATTATTTTTCTTTTTTAACTAGTGAAGAGATTTACTTTACTTTATGACAAAATTGTCAAATAGGAGAAGAAAGACAATTCCAATGTGAAAATGGATTAATGAAGACCTGGGGGAAAATTTAGAATGTAAAGAAATGCCATAGACCCTTTAAAAATAGAGGCACTTCCCTGTCTTGGGGACATTAAAGGTCTCATCTATAAATGCCACCTACAATAAATTGAGCTACACTCAGATCATTCAGCTTGGGAGAATGAGTCAAGCAAAGTGTGAAGTTCAAGCTGTCACTTTCAAAAATTGTGAGACCGACCTAAGACTTTACCTCTAGCAATCAAAATTGAGAAGTTAAAAAAATTAAATGAAATAGCTGGATGTTGCTTTTAGTGGAATTGATGCCTTTAGTTTAAATCACTGCTGGTAGAAGAATATAAAAAAGCACTATTTTTTATTGACTTGAACTAGATCTCAAATACAGTTTTGACAAGCTACAACTTATCCATGAAAATAAATGTAAACACTATTAAGGAATCTGGACTGTATTCTGTAGGTTAAAGTTGGGGTGAGAACATCATTTAGAATTTATAGTGGGCAACTCTCCCAAGGATAGATCCTATTCTACTCATGTATTTCTATGTCATCCTGTCCTAGTTCTTATATATTAACTTTTTTAACCATGGAAACTATGAGTTTTATCTTTTAGTGCATATGTGTGATACATAATGAATACATTCATGGTGTAGAGCTAGTGCATATACATTTCACATTTTAATCTTTTTCACACTATTAACTTTTACATTGTAATAATGCACTCTTCTAAATAAGCACTAGACTCCTAGTTATTTGAGGATTGGGACTGAGTCATGTTGATTTTTGATACCAGCATGTTCTGCTCTGGTGAGGTCCACATTGTCTCAATAAATACTATGATGGGTGATGAGATTTTTGTTTTCAAAAATTCTCCTGAGGATGTGTAACCTGATCAGAGTGAGGAAAATTGGAAGCAAGAAAATTTGGGATTATGGCTTTTGAGCAATGTTAAGATAATGCAGGCCTGATCTCATCCTGGGGAAAAGAAATTGGAAAGAAGGTCATGTATTTAAGTATTTTAGCAAATAAAATTAAGTAAAAGTAAAGTTAGATATAAAAATAAGGAAAAGAAAGATATAAATTTGTTTGTACCTGTATATAAAAATAATATAGGGAAAGGAATACATTGAGGTTTATACCTGTCTATCTAGATGATTATGTGAGTAGGAATGTAATTAACCAGCGTTGATGATGCACAGAAATAAGCAAGTGTGGAGAATAGAGTTAAACATTTTTAGCACTTCATGGTTTTATGTCTTTCAGTATTTAAATTGTTTTTGTATTACTTCTTATCTTTATATCTGCTCAAAGTCATTCTTTCATAGTTAAGTAGCACGTTGTTCTTCTAGGATGAGTTATTTTCCTTGTCAAATATATTTTCCTTGAGCAAGTCCTTCTGAGTTATTTATACAAATGTTTTTAGTTTTGTTGTCATGACTTAAAATAACTTTTGTTCTCAACCTTCTTAGCAGTTTTCAAGAGAAAATGTTCAACCAACTTCCAAAGAGTGCATAAGTCAATTACATTTGTTGACTCTTGATTTATTAGCTCAGTTTTTGCGTGTAGTTATCACTGTTGTCTTCCAGTGCTACAGTACAAAGAAAAAGGTAGAGATTTGGGAGGTAGACATAACGTGTTTAAGTCACAACCTCACAGCATTCCTTATTAAAATCCTTGAAGCTCGATTTCTCTATCTGTAATAATCCTTTTCTCACCATATTGCTGCAAAAAGAAATTAAATGATGTAAGAGAGAGTTTCAGCTAAAGAGTTCCATTATTATTTCAATTAAGGCTTATGCTAGTGCTCAAAATTTTTTTCTTGCATAAGTAAGATGGAGAATTTAAGAATAAGTGTGAACAGCATAGAATTACCAAAATAAAAGGATTGAAAACTTCATATTATTTTAATGTGTAGATAACACTAAGACTTTAACTTGTCAAATATATTTTATATAAGTGTCACAATTTGAAATAGCTCAACAGGTTGAAATAGTGAATTTTAATTGATAAGATATTGAATGGTGTAAAAGTAAAATTGACAGTTATAAAAGGTCTAGGGACTTTGAGTTGGTGCCTCATTTAATTAACCAACAATATGGCTTCCTAAAAAAGAAACTCTATCCTAACCTGCTTTGGTTAGGTTGAAGGATCCAAAAAAAGAGATGACAGCCTATCAGCTGGGTTGCAGACCAACTGGGCAAGAAAAGAGTCACTTCCAAGAAAGTTTCTTTACTAATAGATGTAGTGTTAGGGTAACCAGACTTTCAACATGGTAGTTATATGCTCCAAAATTGAGCAGTTCAGTGAAAAAAGCTGGAGCTTCATAGCCTTTCATGCCAAGCTTAGAAGTCAGAGTGTCACTTTTGCAGATTCTGTTATGTGAAATTGTTGGGGAGGCCATACACATTGCAAGGATGAAACACTTCTCAGCCCATTTTAAAATTATCTCATAGCATTACAAACTCTAAAATACTATAATTTTCTATTTCATATCTTGGTAAAAGAGGCAAATTTGACTCAAAATAAAATAAGAACTTATGTCATAAACTGAAAAAAGAGGTGATATGAACTTTCAAAAATTTTTCAGGTTGTTGAAGAGGTATGGGATTTAGGAGTATTTGAAGATCTCTTATTCTATGATCTCAGGGGAGATCATAGAATTAAAAAAAAAAACCCTTGGTATCTGAATGCAAGTACTTGAAGGCAGTGTTCTAAATAATAAAAATTAAATGAAAGTGTATTTAAAGTAATTTTCAAAGAATATATATGGAAGCAACTGAGAACGTATCACTTTTTAGCACTGTTTTATCATCAAGAGAACAGTGAGAAGTCAGTAACAAGGCAACATGTTCCAAATAAAGTATATCCTGGACTATTGCCAAATCCAAGAGGAGATTCATGGCAAGGAACTGAATATAATTCTATATGAAAAAGTCTGGATAATCATCCTTTCTGATATAGAATGATGATTAGTTCATACAAAGGGAAGAATAAATTAGAAAAATATCAGATTGTTTTCTATTGAAAGAAGGAAGAGCCGAGTAGCCTAATTTATAAATGGGGCATTTTTAACTTGCAACTGCGAACTCATAGAGCTCATGCTCATCTAAGAAAGATATGGAGAATGCTAAAGATGATGGATGAAAAGGAGTTTCTGGTCCCAGTGCGGTATAAGTTCTCAGTTCAGTGAAGGCTTAAGCTATGTTCCAGAGTTGACTTGTAAGATTGGGGGATCGGAAATTCTGGGAAAAAATAAAGCAAAAATGCTAGGTGAAAACTCAGTAAACTGGGTAAACATACACTTAAGACAGGCTTGTAGATATTCCAGGTGTGTAATCAGGACTGATCCCAAGCTTAGGCAGCAGACAGACACCTTGGAAATGGAACAGGATAGGAATGCATATCACAACAGAAAATATGGTTTACACATTCAGCAGAGCTAACTGAACCTACTGGCTGCATACTAAAGAAATTTAGCCATGAGGAAGAGAGCACCACTGGAAAACCCAGGTCGTGTTCTATATCCTGTTACTCAGTTATCAGATATAGGCAATTTTAAATAAAATGGTTTGCAGATCAAATCTTTGTGAGAAGCTTAGCTGCTAATATTTCAAGCTGCCTTTGTATGTGGATACAGGACAGAGCAGTTAAAGGAAGTGAGCTCCTCTCTGGCTTAAAGCACAGTGGCACTGAAGCATTGGAAAAGTGACAGGGCATTTAAAACTCAGAAACACTGGACCTGGCTGCCTCATATATATCAGAGAATTTGCTGGGAAATTTACATGTTATACTTGGAGCTGTTAAAAGAAAAGCAAAAGTTTGTATTTTCAAAAATAGAGCAGTATATATGGTGGGGAGCCCATATAAATAGTGACTGAATAACACATCTTTCCATAGTTGCTCCTCTTGGTTTCTAAGCATCTTCATCTTTTTCAGCCGTGTGTCCTTCATTACATGGGTTACTTGCTTCTGCCATATATGTTCTGGTTTCTATATTTAGATGTTTTAATTGACTCCTCTCACTGAGTAAGGTGTTTAACTCAATCATTACTCCCTATTAGCACATTGTTCATTGTAATTGGCTCTTCAGGGTTTAGTGACTTTGCTTGGTTGGTTATATTTGCCTAATACAGACAAACCTACATTTGCCAAATATGAGCTATGTAAGAAAACAAAGCAAATTAATAATGTATGTTTGCAAGAGTCTGGAGATTAATGAACAAGAAAAATGTGAGTGTAGTTTAAACTAATATGTGATTTTTTGATTCAAGTTCAATAAAATTGACATTATTTTAACTGTAGCTGGACAAAATATTTTTTTCTGTTCTCTGTTTTTTTGGATTTGATGTTGAATTACTCATGAAAATA
Organism: Heterocephalus glaber; assembly: GCF_000247695.1. The sequence goes on from NW_004624749.1 coordinate 26,712,278, forward strand.
CCTGAATCCAAGAAGAGTTTTAACTTTTAAAAGGATGTTAATCAGTCTAAGCTAATCAATCTAATTTAAATAGGTTCTTATTTTATCTTTTGTTAAAACTAGATTTTTTCAAAGTAAATCTATGGATACTGATGTTTCAAAATGTTTTTCTTAATTATCACACACAGGCTAATAAATTCAAATTACTGGGTTTTTCTCTTAATATTTTTTTCAGTTTGCATCAATATGAACTAATAGAAAATACCTTAGAAAATGAAGACATATATCAGGTAAAAATAAAAGTCACCTACAATTTTTAAATAATATGAATTTTCTTTCTTTTCCTTCAGATTATATAATGGTATGTCCATGTCTGCACACTTATATACACATATAGATATATAGATAGATATATTACATAGCCATAACTCTATATTCTTTTACAATGTGATTGCAAATTAATTTAATAAGTCATATTTACATATATATCATTTAAAAATAACTCTTATAACACTTATTTTTTCCATGTGTATGAGGTATCTCCCTTGTACTCTGGATACAAAACTACAGTTAAAGTAAATCTGTTTTTCAGTGCTTCTCTCCTATTAAAATGATAAAAGAATAATTATAATGGAGAAAAACCAATCTTATCACCTAAAACTTGTGATAGGAATAATCTATGTGCTAGGATAGATAAGAATATTCTATATTTTATAGAACGAAAGCATGAAAAAAAATCAACAACAGACTCTAAGTGGGGAATACAGAAAAGAATTTACCCAGTGACATAAAGCCTAGATGGGAAGGTGAAGACATTTCCACTCAAGGTCAGTATTGAGAACTTAGGTACGTGACTATCTGAGTTACAGGAAAGGCTGGGATTTTTCTAGCTGTTCTGAGTGGTCCTGTATTCAGTCACCATTCTCCTGCTATGGAAGAAGAGAGAAGATTTTAGCATTCATACATCAATGCTGTCACACTGTCTATCATTATTCATTGCAGAAACGTTTCAATCACTATGTTTTTCTGTATTTTAATTCTCTCCTTTCTCTATATCAAACAATGTGGATACAAGGCAAGTCTTTAGGAGACCAAGGGCCTATCAAAGGAAAATATTTGGAGACCTTAGAGCTGTTGTACAATAAAAATACAGAATAAATGGACTGTGGCTTGGAATGGACAATTTTGACCATACTGGAGATATTGTGTTAAGAATGATAACTTTGACCTCAAAATCGGAGCTTGAGATGCAAAGAGAGAACCAAATATTCTTAATAGAGCTATAAAAGAATCCCTTGTTAGCCTTGAGGCTGAACTTGTGAAAACAAAATCTACAGCACATTTTCTGTCATTTTCCATTTATATTTGGAGACAAATAGCACATGAATTTCTCAAGATTGTTGTTTTTTTTCTCAATTGTTGATTTTTAGTTCACTCTAATATTGTCAAATTGGTGAATGATCCTGTTTTTTCTGAAAATACTGGCTATAAGTTTTTAAAGTTTTCTGTCCTACAAATTTGCATGCAACCTTAATAATCTTTATTTTATTATTTCTTCATCCTTTCTGTCATGATGGAAGATTTTTTCAAATGTATAATTGTACCAGATTTTTTTATTGTTTTTCTCCTCTAATCTAAGTATGAGAAGACAGAAAAGTGACCAGAATAGCACCTTATTGAGACTTGATGGCTGACAGTCTTCACTTTGGGGAAATGGCAGTAAGCAGAGCACACTGTTCATGGCATTCCCACCCACCAGTGGTTGGAGTAATTTACTCCTGGATATTAAAACAAATCCTTGATTATTTACTCAATTTTTATAGCAGAAATTTTTAACATTTAGTTAGGACAAAATGCTTGTTTATGGGCCAATGACTGAGTGGAGATGGGAGAAAAACAGGAGATTATTTAAACTATATATAGACATTTTATTAACCTTCATTGTGAGATTTATTTCTTACTCAAAATCTCTTCTCTCTGCTTCTCCTAATTTGGGACGTCTTATTAAAATACTCAGTCATCCTGTGACATACTTCATGCTTCTGTATTGTGCTTCACCAGCGTTCTCTTCGACTAGCTCTCCTTCTTCCACAAATGTAAAGCTTTTGATTATTGATTCTGTTATTTTAATTATTTATTACAATTCTAAGAGACCTTAAAAGGCCGAAGTGATTAGTTCATGGGCTAAGTCTGCCATCTTGAAACATTTTTATAGTTATTTGTATAAAAATAGAGTATTATTGTACATATTGTTTTGAAATGCTCCTTTTCATTAGATAGCTATCAAAATGTTTCCACACAGTAAGTACTCTCCAATAAAAATATTTTCATAATTATACGAAATATGTTATAGATGTATAAAAATCAGTATACTTATTTGGGGTAAATCATTTTCTTCATTTTAAATAGTAAATAGGTAATTTTTGTAGTAATTATATCTTTGTCCTTTACAATAAACTTTTAAGATGAATGGCTAGAAATTAAATTACTGAGTAGATATATAGAGAGATTCAAAACTTGAGGTGCTGCCAAATTGTCATAAGAAAAGCTGCGACAATTTCTGTTTCTACCACAACAGGAAAAGAATAATAAAACTTATCTTCTGGGTATCATTTTTTAAGGTAGAACAATATGTGGTAAGTAGATACAATCTCCCATTGTTTACATTGACTTTCTCTTAAAATTGCACAGATAGAAACCACTTTTATGTGTTTATTGATTATCCACTGGGTCTGTTGGTGGATTTGAAGTATCTGTCTATAATTTTGCCTCTATTGCCATGTTATCATTTTTCTAATTGATTTCAAATACAGTTGTCTATGTTAAAGATAGCAACCTTTGTTTTTAATTTTTTCTTAAGTTTTTGAATTTGTTCTCTGCCTTTAATATCTTTGTTAATGTTCATTTATTCGTCTAGAAGTCATGTTTCAGAAGAAAAAATTCAAAATTTTCCTATAAGTTATCTCTATTAGTATCATGCATTAAGGTTAATCTATTTTCCAAATTTAGTAAGACAATTTTATTTTCTAAAGTATTTTTATTTGATAATATTCAAATATCTCATGAATCTATAATTTATCTTGGTATCACATGTGAATAATTATCTACCTTAATTTTTTTGCCCTATATTTGGCCAAATGGTCCCCAAATTATTTATAAAATAACACAGATTTTATGTACTGACTTGACCTGCCAATTACATTATAAACATAAATATATGCTTGGGGAGGTGGCGACTGTGCTCTTCAATTCTATCTCAACTATATGTGGGATGTGTGTGTAACTTTGTACTAGAATGAAGCAACATGTGGACACATTAGGTTTTTCTTTGGTGCTGTTTCTAACAGAGTTGGCAAGTGAGGAGTCTTTGAAATAGATCACTGTCCACTTCATGTATTGACTGGATATTCTTCTCAGACACATAACAATTGGACAATGTGCTTAACATCTGTCCAATTCCAGGATCTAAAAGACTTCATTTCACTTTTTATACTAACTTCTTGATTTTCTCATATTTCAAAAATATAGATTTTTAGGAGAGCTCAAACATTTAAAATGTATTGTTTTCAAGATTATCTGGGGCTATCAAAGACACAGAACTCTCTATTTCCTTCATAGAATGGTGCCAAGAGTCTCATGTGGTAACTTATGTTTTTCAAGTTGCTTTCCTATGTGCTCATGAGTCAGGAAAAAGAAGGGAAAAAATTATAAAGGAAATTGTTACATTTTTTCTCAGTTCCCTATTCCCTGAAGTTATATTGGGCTATAGTATAATATGAACACAGATTATTTCACTTACTAGTCCACTTTAATCTTACTCATGTAATGTCCTCATAGATATTGTATCATGATTGAGTAATTAGACTTACTTCATTAGACTCAGGGTCAGTTTATTTTTTCACTTTCTACTTCCTAACACCCATAATATTTTTAAACTTTAATAATAAAAATTTGAGTGAAATTTCAAAAGTCTATTCTTTGTTATTTGGACCAATATTCTGCTGTATCTTAATTCAGTTTTTGAGAACTGAATAGTATTAAATGCACACTGGAACAGTGCTTGGTATGTTATACAAGTTTATGTTATATAATTTCAATGCTTAACAAATATGTCTTTAAGAAAGACAAAATAATCTGCATTGAAAACCTAATGTAGAACACAGAACAATAATGATTGGTAGAAATCAGTCAAAAGACCAATTCCAAGCTTTTGGATTTGAACAAAATTAGGTTCTAAGGGCTCAACAAGTAGGAACCTTTGTTTGTATTATTCTCTTAGCTTTGTTTCAAATACCTCTTTTTTTTTAGTACTGCTGCCCAAAGAGTAGTTTATAGAATAACAACAATATCAATCAAGAGTTGGCAGGAGTATAAACCTGCTGACCCCAGACCTGCAACACTAAAAACTGTGAAGGTGAAGGTCAATACATAACTTAATAAACCCTCCAAATAATTGTGATGGCTTATCAAGTTTGAGACCCACTGGTTTACATCATACCACTGTTTTGTTTTGTTTTATTTTTTTTGATACCAGGGATCAAACTTGGGTCCTAGCACTTGCGAGGCAGGCGATGGAACCACTGAGCTAGATCCCTGGTCATATACCACTGTTTTTATGCAATGTTGAATAAATGTTTCTAGTGGATCAAAATTAAAATACAACTAACATCATTATGGCCATATATTCATTCTTTTTTTTTTTTTTTTTTGGTACCGGGGATCGAACTCGGGTCCTTGTGCTTGAGTTTGAGCAAGCGTTGAAACCACTAAGCTAAATCCCTGGCCTATATATTCATTCTTAATTTACAATTTGATAGTAGTACTTGTCAGAATAAGCCAATAATTGACAAGCATTATTCAAGCATTGGAATACTAATTATCAACACTAAAATTGTAGATCCAGTATACAATCAGTCTTTGCTACAATATTTTTGTGACTGTATGTCCAATATAGGCCAGTAGTTTGCAATTCTTCCATGTCACTATTCCTTCACTGTTTTTCTCTTCAAAGAGATATACTTTCCATTAAATTGTTTTGACCATGAGTCAGAAAATATTACCTGGCCTACACCTTCAAGTAGTTATCAACATATGGAGACAGTTGAGCTGACTCTGACCTCTAACACTTTGCTTCAGAAACTGCCCTGCTAGATATTTAATGTGTGAATTCTATTGCTTCAATTTCCCTGCATTATAGGTATCAGTTCAAGCTGACAACTGCCATCTTTGAGGTCAGCACCAGAATTAATAGACACATGGTTAGTTTTGCAGCTGTGGTAATGTGGTTTGAACCTACTGGTTTGAAAAAAATGGCAAAATGTATGTGAAACTTTCTGTAACTCCTCACAGTGTGAACGTTCACTCAGGTTTTCAAAACCGACTTCCTCCTCTATTCAACTCCCATACCCACTGGGTTTTTTATTTGTGCTTAAAAACTGTAGGACTCTATTGTTAAATCTTTATAAATTTTTTTTTTACTTTTTCAAGACATTCAAGTAGTGTGGCCTTTTGAAATATCATCAGATAGTGTTCCCTTCAGGGGACCATAAAGGAAAAAAATTTACTTTCTTTTCCCTAAAGCAATGGAATGGTTTATCATTCTCTTTTTAAATTTCTTAATTGGGGTCCCAAAAAGTAACTATTTTATACATATTGTCAAATATCTGACAAGAACCTACTTATTTTAAAGCTGTTAGGCTAGGTCTCAATATTCCTAGAGGATTTAAGTTTTGAAAGTTTCTTTTAATGACTGTTTCAAAACTTTGTTTCTCTTTGGGATACCGAGATAGCAGCTGTCAATGCAATGTGCTAGTTTCTCTGGTTACAGATTAGTTTGAAACCCTCAAACCATCCCCATGTAGCTTTTAAATAAAATGACATTATGACGGGAAAAATAATCACGTAAATGAAGAATATATTTCAATAGCAGGAAGGAATTTTAGCTTTTTTTATATTGTAAAGCCAACAGAGAAGCAACAAAACAAAAATTGGGTTTTGGAGCTATGAGAGATGATTGTTTTATCATGTGCTAGCTGCATTTCCTTGAGCATGCCACCTGAATTCTTTGAATCTTAGCTTTTTACTGCAGTTTGTAGATATAGCACCTGTATAATATGGGTTCTTTAAAATGAAAGTTAAGATAATATAGGCAAAATACCTAATGCCCTGGCTGGTTGACCTCAATAAACATATTTGCATTCCCTTTCCCCTGACACAACAATTCTCAAACATGGATCCACATTAGCATACCCCAGTGAACTTTTGTAAATGTGAATTGTCTCAGCTCTATTTCCCAAGATTCTGATTAAATTGCTCTGGTCTAGATCCTGGATATCTGGACTTTGTGAAGCTCCTCAGGTGCCTGTAACAATTGGTGAAGGTTCGGCATCTGCACAAAAGTATTAGTCTTCAGTTTCATAAGCTTCAGAACCTGTGGAGATATTTCAAATTTTATATTTCTGCCTTTGAGCCTTGGAAGACTCTGGTTCAATAGAATTGGCCAAATTATGTTAGATGTTTCTGGAAGACATCTTTTCATTTGACAATTATGTGAAATGGATATAGGAAAAATTGTTACTTCTACTTGACAGATTAAAACACTTAGATTTGGAAAACTGAAATAGCTTTACTCGACACTGCATATACCAAAGGCATATTTGGAGTGTTAATGATAATAATAATTATCAACTTATAGAGGACTTATAGTTGCTAGGCATTGTGCTAAGCAATTCGTATTAATTTTGTCAATTCCATTCGTCTTAGACAGCTATTATTTTACTTCCTCTTTATTGTGTAAGCAAGGAAACCATACACTAATGGTAGACAGTAACTTGCTGGAAACCACCCAGCTATTCAATGCCACAGTTATGGTTGGAGGTGAGTTTTCTCTGTTGCCACATCCCTGCACCAGACTAGCTACACTTCACTGTCTCCTCATGAAGTCCCAGTGCCCTCTCTGGTCTTTTACCTACTTTGGCAGCCTCAATGGCACCTCAATTAGACACTACCTGCAGAGAGTTTTATAGAATTTTAATTCCTAGGAAAAGTAATACAAAAAATAAAATCACTGTTAGCATTTTCTTGAACTATCTGATTCTAAATTTAACTCTGTTAGTTTAATACTCAATCTCCTTTCCCAACTCCAACCCAAACATTAGTTTTAGAAATTAGGCTTTTCTAATACTTTGGTTCAGGAAAATTTGGAGAAGTTCAGAGTTAGTGCTGGTTATAGATTTTGGTTAATTTCAGAAGAAATGAAACAATATCACCAGAACTCACTTTTGTCTATGTCATATCAGCTCATATTCTCTTCTTTATTATGTTGACTAAATTCTTAAAGGGACATCATTTTATGATTGTACAATGGTTATGTTCTACATGTAAGAGAGAAAAGGAGAAAATCTGCTTCCCACAGATCCAACAACTATCTATAACCACAATCTTGTTACTTGTGATCATTTAGGTCACATCCCTGAAGTAATGATTTCTACCAAGGGGAATGACTACCTGACTTGGATGCTTTCTCAGGGTATTGAGTAGGTTCCATGGGAATCATAAGAACTAAGAACAGAAGAGACATTTCCAAAATCAAAACTGAACTGTTGCACACATGGAAACATAATCCAATTGAGTAGACTGTCAGAATCCTGACTTGGTATTACTAATGGACCAAATTGAAGATTTACCACATTTATTCCTTTTGTTGGTTTTCTAAATTGCTGAATAAATTGTTAATCCATTAATTGGTTGATCATAAATTGTGATTAAAACTATCCAGTGATTTCTTCTTAATTGAAAGTTATTATGGAAAACATGTCTATACAGAGAGATAGCATTCTAAAAATATTAAACAAGTTAGCTAAAGTCTTTTAAGGTACCAGATTATATGCCAAGCAATTAAAGTGAATTAGAGAGTAGGAGTAAAGCATACTTTTCAATCAGTATTGGTAATTTCTTAATTTGGGGGATCTCCTATTTTAGGAGTTGGAATAGTTTGAGATTTTGTTTCTGTGAGTTTTCTTATATCTTCTTTTACCACATAAGTGCATTGTTTCACAATTATAAAGTGCAATTTTTCATGCTTTTGTGAATTTGATTGAGAAATTGATTGACATGGTATATTATTTGTACTAAGAAATAACTTGACCCAAAACACCTTTTATATTTGTGTAGGGTTTTTTGGTTTGTCTTGTACTATCTCTAAAGGTGTTTCTGTCATAATTCTAAACAAAATTAAACTATGTTAAAACATATTTTTGGGTACTCTATTCATGTATCTTTCATGCTCTGAAATTTTGCAGGTTAATTCAAAATGGCATGTTAGAGAATATTCAAGAAAAATTACTCTTAACACCAGCTTTTTAAATTCCAGTGGAGGTTTTGGTAAATATATTAGTACATACAAGAAAAGCATTGAAGAAACTAAGAAAGTTTCTTTCTATAAAATATAAATTACTCAATATCTTATGTCCAAATTAGGCATGAAAGATCAGTATTAATGTTGGATGTTTGTGTTTTATATTTTCTTTAATGTTCAAATGCAGAGAACATATTTAATATTTGTCAACATGCTTTTACAAAAGTAAATTTTAAAGTACTAAGCTTTGTTCATGTGTTCTCGTACTTTTTCAAAACACTACAAGAAATGACTTGTTGTGTATTAAAAATTCCCTTAAAACTCAAATCTACTTTGTAATTTCCTCAGAAACAAATATTCTGTAAAGCAGATCTGAAAATCTACACCTTTTATTCTTTTTATGTTTTAATTTGAATAATAATGTGTTTAGTTTCCTTGATTGCTGCTACAACAGTCCAATGTGATAACTAGCACATTCCCTTGCCACTGAGATGTTGTCTGCAGTGTAGTCTTTACTGAATATTTAAAGCATATGCTACATGGTTAAAGTTGGTTTAGTATAGTTGATTATTGACATTATATCATAAGAATGCATGAAATCTTATACCACATTTACAAAACATGACTTTTTGGTTGGTGTTCTACCCTTATAGCGTATACATCAAAAGTAGGCTGGTAGGGTCAGGGATTTAGCTCAGTGGTTCTGCTACCTGCCTCGCAAGCACAAGGTCTCGAGTACAATCCCCGGTACCAAAAAAAAAAAATATGATGGTAGTTGTGTACTTGTACATAAAACCAAGATTACAGCTGGGAAAAAACAATGTAAGTTCATGGAGGAAAATATTGAAATCATTTTAACAATATTATTTCCAAATGAAATATAAAGCCTTGTGAATAGTTACATTGGCAATTTATATGTAACGAGTAGAACTAAGCAAAGTTTCTAATATGCTACTTTTGGGTATAAACAAACATCTCTTTTAGCATCATTGTGCTCAACTTTGAAAAGAACAAAAATTTATACCACTGTACATGTGGTTGGATTTAAATATTCTATTTTGATGCTAATTTTGAAAGTTATATAACTTAATAATTTGGTAAAAATGATCATATATTAAAGGATCTGAATATATTTAATTTTGCTGCAGTAGCATTTGTAAAATAGATCTTTAACATTATATTGAGGGTTCTGTTTGAAATTTTTAGTTTTTTTATCTTTGCAGCCCATCTTGGCCTTCATGATGAGCAAAAAATGCAGTGAAGAAGAATGCATTGGGGCAGCAGAGCTTGGGTATTTACAACAAAATATACAACATTTTGCCTTAAGTATAAAAACGTGCTTTAGCATTGCTGGTTGGCATTTGTAATGCAGGTGGTGAAGGTGTTTTCTAGAGGTATGGCATAAAGTAAAGGGAAGAAGAGCTTCTGTTTTCTGGCCTTTTAAGATGTATTAGGTAGTAACAGTGAGTCACAGCAGGGAGCTTCAGAAAGAAAAGTGTAAGGTTCCTGAGATCTTTTCATTTTATCTGAGTGAATAGTATTAAGATGCCTAGAAATGGGACTCTATTATCCCCTCTCTTATAGGCACTTTACATTCCTTGCTGTGACCACAGCAACCACTACCGTAAGGACAACCTCAAAATCTATTTATATTAGTGTAAATAGAAAACTATAGACAATTTTCTAGTTTTCTGTACAGGCATTTTTTAGAATGTATCTGTATGCTGCTTCACTTTGTATATAAGGGATAGCAGCACATCGTACACTGTATGAACTTTGGGGTCTTTTCTCAACTGCCCATTTTTATCCTGGCTTAAGGATGGGTAAAGACAAAGTTTCTTCACATGACTTGACTTTGGCCACTCCCATTCTTCAAATACAATGTGGAGCTTCTTGCTTAAGGATCAACTTTCACATAGTTTAGCTATCCTCATTCTCCTGTGTGTTCATTCACCATTAGTGAACTTACATTTTTCTCTGCTCTAAAGATATGCTAAACTTTGCCTGTAACCTTATTCTTCAACCTTTAGTTTCTGAAAAGCTTCTCTGGTTCCTAACTATGCACCTATCATCAGCTTGATTTACTGATTTGGACTTTGGTCATTAGAGGGCATTGTCAGAAAACTAGATTAAGTAGACCAGAAGACTGGATTGTCGTATATCCAGTGTACAGGTGCCAGTAGTTGAATCCTATAAATTAAAAATGTATTTAACATTTTAAAGCTTCTTAATTTTAACTTTATATGCTGAAAAGTAGATTCAGAAGGATAAAAGAAATACCTAAACTTTCCCAGCCACTTGAGCTACTTACTAATTAGGCTTGGAGTTTGTTATATGTGTATTACCTGCCCTTTACCAAGAAGGATTGTTTTGGAGATCCCAGTTCCATCAGATTAAGATGGGAAAAGATGCCAAATGGAATCTGTGTGTAATGTTTAACCTAAGACTTCCTTAATACATTACCCTATTCCATTTTTCTCTTTATATTTACTGAAAGAACAAATATCAGCATTAGATGTCTAAAGGAATTAATAATAAGCCTATTTTTATAAAATAAATCTATTGAAATAGGTTTTAAAAGACATCAGAATAATAAACTTCATGCATTGACTGTGTAGAGGCAGATACATTACAAAAAATGTCCTTAAACCTCCATTTATTCAAAAGTAAAACTATATCAAAGAATCTATAATAATTTTAAGACCATGATGGTGGAGAAATGGAAAGCTAGAATTTAGCTCTTTGAATGGTAAAACGTTACTTCTTCTGTTTGACCTTAGAATGGCATGGTGAGGATGTGAAGAAATTTAACAGGATATCGTTAGACTGCTTATGAAATATTTCTTACAATTGTCCAGCCCTTGAGTATTGTTCTAAAAGCTAAAGCTTAAATTTTCATGTTATTGCTTGCTGGGTATGCTGTTGTTTGGTAGAAAATTCCCACAGTCTGCATTCAAGAAGTGCCTGAAATTGATTTGTGTTGATTTTTAAGTCCATCTAATAAATTATATATGTTTTCTTCAAAAAAAAAGCAAAAGAAAAATAAAATGAACTGTTGATGGAAAAAAGTTGGGTATCTCTATACAGCCTAAAGTACAATTCAGTTGTTTTCTTCATTCATCTCTACCATTTTTTATTGTTTAATCTTTGCATTTCATAAATGATATTTGTAGAACCAGTAACTATGTTATTAAATTTATTCATAATAAAATTCACAACCTGTGTGCTTCTTATTTGGGAGGATTTTTACCACAAATATTAATAATGTATCATTAAAAATTTAAAGGTTTGATTGACAAGCTTCCAAGCCTATCAAGAAAAATATACTAGGGAATTATGTTAAGCCATCATTGCTTTGTAGCATTTAATAAGCTTATTTTGCCATAGCTACCTAAATGTTTTTATCACATCCAGGAGGCATACATGCTAGCCTGTAGTGATTACTAACTTGGTTTAGAAATCTCAACATTCCCAACTACATTTGAGTGAAACCCAATAATCAGCATCTTTTTATTTAAATATAGTTATAAGTTAAAGTAAACCTATATGGAACACATATAACTTATAGGGAACAAGTTATATTGTGAAATGTCTGCTATTTTTTACTAGTTAGAGGCACTTGCATAAAGAGAGAAGGCTTTGAAACAAAGTGTCTACATCAGAAATGCCTTTTGTACCTACTGAAGAGTGGTCAACTTATCTAGACCAAATCCAGCACATGGTATCTTTTTTGTTCATTATAGAAAACTGTTTTCATGGGAATATAACTAAAGTTTTGATATCTTAATTCTTAAGATATTCAGCAAATATTTAGAAGCAAATATTTTACGTCTCATTGATTGATAATGTTATAAAGGAAAAAGGGCAGATATTTTTAGAATCTCAAAATCTATCATTTTCACAATTATGTCTCTATATTTGAAGACTGATTATTTAAAACTTCAAATAATAAATATCACTATGAAGAATGTAGAGCAATGTACTGAAAATATTATGACTTTTCATAAAAATATCAGCACAATCAAGTGCTTTCCATAACTTTTAAACTAAAGAGAAATAAGCTTTTCTTCAGTGTAGATTAATAACTCTTCATAGTTAATGAAAATGATTAATTCCTTTTCATATTTGTATTGCAGTTATTTTTTCTTGTTATCTTACATAGAAGCTTCTTTAGTGAGAATGAGACTGAAAACTTTACCTCAATATGATCGTCAGAGGTTGATCTTATGATAGCTTACTCACAGATTTCTTGTTTATTCTCATCTTTGCCTTGCTTTTTCAAAGCCTCTATTTAGACATAAAATAGTATAAAATTAAAATTAGCCCTCAAGTGAAGAGATACAGGAGATAAAACTACCTTAATAACATTTATGCACATCATAAGTATCAATGCAAAGTGATTCCAGCCATTTATACTAAATATTGCTGTTTAGAGGGAAAAGATAATATTACTTCAACAGTTCCTCCTTTACAGATGCTGTCCCTATGATATGTGAGACTGGAAAATTTTCTGCCTATCTGAAGTTTCACAGATGTGCTAGATGTGCTTATTCATTTTTGTTGCTTTTGTTACATCATTATTATAGTGTGTACAAATGCAGACTCTATACAAACTTTCAATATCATGGGTCAAATTTTTCAAGATTTCCTTTTTCAGATGAAAAAATTATATTGTTGCCAGGTCATGGTACTACCGCCCCCAGAACAGAGGAGGTGAACCTTCTGGGATGCCATAGCACCACCCCAAGGGCCATGGAGGTAAGCCTCACAGGTGCCAGCAGCACACATCCCTACCTCCCCCTTGAACTGTGAAGACATGTAAACAACTCTCAAAACCAGACTTTCAGATCACATAAAGCAACCTCAAATGGAAAGCAGATAGAACAATCAGATACTCAGCAACCTGGACTCCCTGAACAGGCAAAGGCAATGAAAGAAGACCTGGAAAAAATGAAATCAGGAATAATTTCTCACATATCAGCAGAGATTGTGCCCATAATGGAAGACATGATTAATAAATCAAGAGAAAACACAGATTAAAAAAATGGAGGAGCTGAGGAATATGATGGAATCCCAACATAGGGAACAAATGGAATCTATAAAACAGATGCAAACAGATTTCCAGGAGATTAAAACCTCCACTGAAAGTCTACACAGCAGAATGAGCCAATGTGAGGACAGAATTTCAGATATAGAAGATAAGATTTCAATTAGTGACCAGGAAAAGAAAAATTCCTTTAAAATTATAGGGGACCATGAGAAATCAATCCAGCAGCTGTTAGACAATGCAAAGAAGGATCACATAAGACTGATTGGAGTCAATGAAAAAACAGGAGAGAATGCAGATGACATAAAAAAAAAAAACCTGTTCACAGAAGGGATGGGAGAAAACTTCCTAAGCAGGGGAAAAGAACTTAACATACAGATAAGTGAGGCACATAGGATTTCAACTAGCTTGATCAAAAAAATTTTACACATAGGCATATAATAGTTAAGATTCCAGAAACCCAACAGAACAAAATTCTATAAGCAG
>NW_004624749.1:26739122-26763366 GCF_000247695.1 Heterocephalus glaber
TACCAGGGATTGAACTCGGGACCTTGCACTTGCGAGGGAGGCCCTGGAACCACTGAGCTAAATCCCTGGCCCAGGTGACGTGAATTTTGAGACACATCTATTTTCTTTCTTACTTTTCTCCTGTTTTATTAGTACATAAGCTTAAGAAATGTCTTATGATATTTTTTAGAAGTCATTTTTTCCACTCATTTTGCTTGTCTGAGTATCTTTACATCTGTTGACCAAGTATGCAATCATATATAGAAATCAATTTCTTTTAAGACCTGAACACTTGATTCAAATTCTTCCTGGAAACATTGCACTATTAGTAAGCAAATAATAACCTTTGTCTGATTTCTAGTCTCTTGCAGGAAACTGCTTTATTTTCTGCATAGTTCTTTCAAGACTTATTTTCCTTTAGATTTTTTTTCTCTATCTCTAATGTTCACAATGATGAGTCCAGCTGTTTGCCTTTCTCATTCATTATGCTAAACACTTATTTTCCCCTTTGATCTTAAGATTGTGTTCTCAGCTCTAGGAAATTTATTTTAGCTTTTTAAAATTTCCCTTTTCTTTGTCTCTATTCAGTTCCTTTGTAACTCAGTAGTATAAAGTTAGACCTCCTGGATTAGTTTTTACATAATGTCTCCTTTCTTGCTGTCTTACTCATGGTTCTTTCTTTTGTATAATCACATAAATAATGTCTTCAAATTTATCCTCTGAACATTGTGTTGAATATTAATTTTACAGTTATGTTTTAATTTTCAAGTCTTCCATTGTTCGTTCATTGTTTAACATTCTTTTGACTTGCAAGATACTAATTAAATGATGTTAATGTTTATGTTTAGGTTTCTTTTCAATTTCCTGACTTCTGTTTCTTCCTTCTCTTGTATTTACTTTTTGTCATTTTTAAAACTTACTTTTAACATTCAAGCTTCTGTAAGCTCTCTAGTGATACTTGAATATCAATTGATATTTAAGATTTAATGCATTTAAATATTTAAAACTTTTGATCATACAGGTTAACTCTATCATCTAGAAATTTCTCTGTAGAATGATGTATCAGTGGGTTTCCATCATAAAAATAACCAATGACGAAGGAAGAAATGGAGAAATAGATGAAGAGACATACATACAGAGACAGACAGAGAGACCAAAAGATATTTATTGTGAGGAATCAATTTGTGTGATTGTTGAGGATGATTAGACATACCTGCACTCTGTAGGAGAGGCCAATAGGAACAGAGAACTACAAACTAAGGCAGGAGGTGAAGCTGTAGTCTGTGTGTAGAATATTTTTCTATTTTAGAGAAAATAAAGATTCTGTTTTTAAATTTTTTATGCTGATTGAGCCACTCAGGAAATCAAGTGCAATTTCTTTCCCTCAAAATCAACTTATTTCACAAGCACATCTACAAAATGCCTGCAAAGCAATACTTAGCCTCATGGCTGAATAACTGGGAATGTCTCTTAGCCAAAGTGACATATAAAACTGACAGCTAACAAGCAGTAGGTCCATCTCTTTTGCTATAAGGAAGCAGGAAACATGGAAACAGAAATTTTTAATGGTTAAGAACACGGAAACTAGAGGATATTTGGCTTCAAATTATAGTTTTTCTAGTGCTTGCTTCAGCAGCACATATACAAATTATAGTTCTTCTAATTATTGGTTGTATTACATAGGTCCTATTCATTTATTATCACTGCTGTTTTGATATTTGCTTGTCAGAATTCTGTGGATTATACAGGGGTGGAGGAAATTGACACCTGGCTCAGGCAAACATTGCTACAAGTGGTTATTACCTGAGAAATCACCTTTATTGTGTACCTCCTTTCCCCAAACTTTAGTCACTTGCCACAATATAAGGCCAAGCCCTTATACTTTTTTTAAAGCTCTTTACTGTTTAAATAGGAATTTTAAACAAAAATTTAATTTGAAAATATAGAGGCATACATAGCATGGATACATATATAGGTTGATGAGTATATTTCTTGTTCCATTGTTTTTTCTGAATTACTTTTTATTTTTATAATAAGAAAGTATTTCTTCTCTAAAACAAAAGTTATTTTTAATTGTAATGCAACTAAGGAAACCTAATTAAATTCAAGTATTCATCTGGAACAACAAGAAATGAGAATGATAAAAGTCAGTAAATTTTTGAAAAAAATAATGAGAAAGACTTTTACCAGCTACACTACAATAATTATTAAAACAAGATAGTAGTTCCACAGGAATCAATACATTAATTCAGGAAAAGAAAGATAAGAAATAGATATGAGTATGAAAGAGAGAAAATACAGTGAGTTAGAAGAGTTAGAAACACAGATGGTCTTTATAAAAGTGGAGGAATTCTGAAGTTTTCAGTTACAAATATAGACAAAAAATTAATTTCTTTTTTTTTTTTTTTGGTACCAGGGATTGAACTCGGGTCCTTCTGCTTGTGAGGCAGGCAGTGGAACCACTGAGCTAAATCCCCAGCCCTACAAAAAATTAATTTCTGACCTAAGGCATTATAGCATGTGTTTCCAGGTGAAATAAATATTGAATTTAAGATTTTGAGGCTAAAACTCCATTAAAATATACAAATATGTATTCTACAAGTCAAATTGTGTCTCCCCCACAAATACATTATGCTGAATCCCCAGTGCCACAAGTAGGGCCTTTAAGGTCTTAACTTTAATGAGTGTTCATTGTAGGTGCAAATTAATACAGTTAGACTAGCGTCCTTGTAAGTACAAGAGACAGCATTACTTTTTCTATTTGAATACACACACACAGGAGAATCAGGTAGGGATGCAGAAAGGAAGCAGACTCTGTGCACCAAGAAGAGAGGTCTTACCACAAACCAACCCCACTTGCATTTTGATCTCAGGCTACTGCTGTCTACAGGAGTGAGAAAATTAACTTGTTGATTGACCCACCCCATATGTGGTAGTTTGTCAGTGGCAGCTCAAGCCAGCTAATACAATGCAGGAGCAAGAGATGGAGGACCCTAACATAACCTATACCAGGCGGGGAGGGAGTCACAAAATAAACAGACATATTTGACTGAATGAAACTTGAATATTGATTAGGTTTCAAAAAAAACTACCAACCACATTTAAAGGAAAGAAATACAGTGCAAAATATTTTCAACACATTTCAAACTAGTTCAAATTTTTAAAAAGATGAATTTTCTAGACAGATAAAACCAAGAGAAAAACTGAGTAAACCCTCTATTTTCACTTGCTCCTAATTATATGCTTTCATCTCTGATTTCAGAAATCAATTAGCTCAACAATAAAAGTTAAATCCGTGATAGTTCTGATGAATAGATACCATCTCTGATGTATGGTCACTATAGTAATGGTAGAACAATTTATTTTTCAGGAATTTGGAGGCAGCCTTGTCTATCTCAAATCAGTTGAAGCCTCCACTCCTTCACTTGGACTTGTGTGATATTAACATTACATGTCAGAGGATCAAAATTCCAACTATAGATCATGATAAAGTTACCATTTTCTGAACCTAGGTACTATGAGGAGCTGTGAAATCAGATTATACATGCAAAGATCACTTTTTACTTCACTCCTCTTTACTTCTGACCACGTCTCTTCATGCCTTAAACTACCTTTCTCTATCACCTATAGACTCCTGAGCCTGATCAATAGTGGGGTGAATTTGAGACTTGTGCTCCTGTCTCCACATGCTTGTCTACCTCAAGAATAAACCTTCTCTTAGCCAGTCATCATTTAGGTGATCAACTTATTGTGTGGCAGGGAAATCTAGCCTAGTTAAATAAATTAGAGGTTTAGTAGACAATTTATGAAAGATTGACAAATATTCAAAAAAATAGGTGTAGTAGCAAAAATGACTAAAATAAAAGAAGTTGGGTGAAGAAATTCATATATGGAAAAAATAAATTATGCTATAGGAGAAAGAAATTTAATGACCGGAAATGACAGTAAAAAGTCTACTTCTAACTATATGGACATCAGGAACCAAATAAGGCATTATTTACTGAACCCTTACTATATTCCTAATGCTCTTCAAAAGGGCAAGATATAAAGTTACCAAAATAAAATTATTTCTCTCACTTAAAAAGAGGTTAAAAGCTTTATAGAATTGCTCACTAACAAAGAGCATCCAATAACCAGATGACTTTTAGATTCATGCAAGGTCAGTGTTTTTATGGGCCAGGGAAAGGTTGATTATGTGTCCTGATGGACTCATCCCAGGAAACTACTTTTGTCTGTAACCCAAGTTGGCTATCCCCACTTGGCTTTGGGTCAGAAGTATAATCCAATCAGATAGGAAAGAACCATAAAGGAAGAAGAAAAGATGGTCAAGGGGGAGAGGCAAAAATAGAAGAAGCAGCGGGGAACTGAGGCTTCTTAACCATGCTGGACTTGACTGTTTAACAGAGTGAACCAAATTTGACATCTGCTCTTACGGCATTCACTTGTCAATAGGAGGAAAATGACAGTGAATAAAGCAAATAAATATATAATGCCAGCTAAAATATGAAGAAAATTAGAGCCAGTTAAGGAAGATAGGGAGTGCCAGGGCTCATGGAATATACATCCTTAGGCTAGGGATGATATGTAAAGGGATATTAGGTAGTCTTGATGAATGAAAGAAGTGAGGAGTGAGATAGATAAGAATTTGGGCAGTTGTAAAGCCCAGGGAACAGCAATGCAAAACATTTTGCTTGACTTGGTCAAGACCCAGTAAGGAAGCCCTAACTACCATGGCTAGATGAGAGACTAGAAGAAGTCTTAATGTAGAGAAGTGGAAGGAAGTGGAATGTAGCTAAGTACATTCTTGCATATAGTAAATTCTATCTTTTGCTTCAGTAAGATGGTTATCTCATCAGATAGATATACTAAAGATATACTAAATGGCAATCTAAAGAGGAAGTTAAAATTAAATTTTAATCATTTATTTATTGAAAATGCAGAATGTTCTGCAAAACAATGGTGTTTTAAAACTCAAAAGTAAAATTGTGCTATTAAAAATGTCAACTTTTTCTAAAAGTGATATAAAAAGTTTAGATTAAAGGAAATCCCACAAGAATAAAATAAAAATTAGAATTAATAACAGAGAAAAGAAGGTAATGCCATTTCATGTTACATTTCTTAGCACATAGTATTTTTCTGTGACTTCTGTGGGAAATTTTCATGAAGAAATTGGTATTAAACTTCTTTCAATGCATAATTACATAATAATACATTTTGTATACTGTACTGGAGAAACAATGTGTGTTGATGTTTAAAATAACTGATTTTATTACAAAACAATTTTCCCTACTATCTCCTACTAAAAGTTCTTGGTAAGTTAAATATTTTTATTATTGAAAATCATAGTGTTTTGCATAAGAAGGATGCTTCTCAAATCATCTATGTTATATTACTTTGTGTGAATGGAAAGTTTCAGAAAACAGATTTTGACAGAAAAAGAATTTATTTTAATGGATCTCAAGAAAGTGTTACTTTTCTTTAACTATTAAACCATATTCTCCTTTTCATTCCATGTGAAGGCTTAATTTTTTTTTATGTTATTGTCTGGAGAGGTGCTATCCCAAGAGAAGAAAGTAAAATGAAACAAATGCAAAGTAAAATCAAACAAATGGTTTTAGCCTACTGATATTACCCCCCCCCACACACACACACACACTGGACTTCACTATGTTTTCTGGCACAGAAAATTATAAGTTAATAGGAAGGTAGAATTAATGAAAAGAAAATGAATATATTTCAAATTTTTATTTCACAAAAACTATCACCTCCAGCACATGTGTTGTTTTCTGTTGTCAAAAGCAATTATTGCAAATATAATTCTTTTGAATCTAACTTTATTCATGCATATTTCTGCTTCTATTTTTTCTTTTGTTATTATTGTGTGTTAATTTTACTCTTTAATTACTAAATTATATTTAAGTGCTAATGAAATTTTATATTATATAGGAACCCTAAATTATAAAATTATACTACCTATTCCAAATCAACTCCACTGACATGTTTTAGAGATATTACTATGGATTTTTTTTCTTATTTTGATGATTTATGCTTTGCTTTTACCTTTATATTTACTCATATACAGCTTGATTTCTTACAAATAAATGATCCTTTTTGATACTATATTATGAACAATGAGAAATCTGTTCTTTATGGGACTTCCTTTCTTTTCTAGTCTCCTCAAATTTTAGATGATAGATAGATAGACTTAACGTTATTCAAAATTCCATTTTTTATCTAACAACTTTAATAATTTTCTGTACTATGTACAATAAGTCTACAACCTTATCCTGTCTTCTCTTCTCTTTCTCTTAAATCTCTCTAAATTTGAATTTTATATTGCTAAAATTACATTTTCTCTTCTGTATGTGAACTTTTTTGTGATTTTCTTGATTTTAAAATTGAAAATCACTGAATGACAGCTGCAATCTTGGTAAAATGAAAACATTTCTACAAAGCCAGGAAGTATGAGTGAATCCACTGATAAGATGTTATCCTAAGTCACCAACCCTCTGGCCTGCAAAGGACAATATTCTAAACATGTAGATCTAACACACTCCATCAAATATTCAGAATCAAACCACACTGTGCTTACTTGCTAATTAGACTTTAACCTTTCTGTCATTTATTTAAAGACCAAAGAAATATATTCACTGTTTCTTATTCACAAGTTCAATTCTGCTGTTTCTCAAACAATTTTGGAAATGGAGACTTTCAAAGCCATTTACAATAGTGAGACTCTTGAAATTTTTCTTTCATCTCTGGATTAGCTCCATTTGTTCTTGTATTTAAAGAACTCTCTTAGGAGATGATTATTTAAAATGTTTTTGCTGCATTTCAATATTGTGTTGTCCTTTTCCTGTATCCTTTTTTTCCAGGAATACTACAAGAAGCAAAATTTCTGGAGTTCTGAGTGCTTGAAGTGTTTATATTTTGCTTTTGTAATTTGACTAGGTATAGAATTCTAGGTGCAATACTTTAAAAAGGTGGAAGGGGCCGGGATTTAGTTCAGTGGTTCAGCTGACTTCCTTGCAAGTGCAAGGACCTGAGTTCAATCCCCAGTACCAAAACAAACAAACAAACACACAAATTGGAAGGCTTTTCTCCATTGAATTCTAAGTTCTAAGCTTTTTGTCCAGTGTACGTGTAACTCTGTTTCTGTATGGATAATTGTCTTTTACTCTTTAGAATATTTTTACTTTTATATTCCTGGTATCTTCTAAAACTTTGTTATGACATATAGAGAGATAATGTGTCTTCAAATTTATCATTTTTGGTCCTCAGAGTTTTTCCTCAAATCTTAATGATTTCATTTTAATTAATTTCCTCAAATCATAGAGTCTTTTTCTATAATTTATTTTTAAATATTGATATAATTGAAGCAATGTTCTGTGTTTAACATTTATCTCAAATGATATGGATTATATTTTAAATTTTTGAAATTGTGTAAAATATACATAACATAAATTACCATTTTAGCCATTTCAATTGTATAATTCTGACATGTTAATATACTGACATATATGCAACCATCACTAACATCCATTTCTGGAACATTTCATCTTTTCAAACTAAAACTCCAAACCCGTTGTTATGGTTTATATCTAGATGTCCCCCCACCAAAGCCTCATATGCTCAGAAATGAGGCTTTGGGGAGGTGATTGGATCATGGGTGTATGATACCCATCAATAGATTAATCCACTGATGAATTTATAGTTAAATGTGATGATAGGAGGTGAAGCTTTGTCTAAGGAGGTAGGCCACAGAGGGCATATCCCTATCTTCTCCTTTGATCTCTCTCTCTTCTTTCTGTCTTGCATGCCATGACCAATCTTCCTATGCCATGCTCCTCTGCCATGTTGTCTTGCCCTGGAGCCACATGACTATGGAATGAAACTTTTCCCAACTGTAGCCAAAATAAACTTTTCTTCCATCAATTTGTAGATCTCAGGTGTTGTCTCTCAGCAGTGAGAAAGTGACTAAAACACCCATTGAACAACTACTCCTAATTCTTCCCTATCATCTCTATGACTTTGACCTTGGATTATACCATTCTACTTTTGCTCATTTTTAAATTCACTGCTTTAGGTATCTCATATAAAAATAATCATACAATATTAGCCCTTTCGTGTCTTATTTCTGAGTCATATATGTTGTGTTGTATATCAGAGTATCCTTTTTCTTAAACCATTATATACCCACATACATATATCACAGTTTTACTATTCATTCATCTGTCAATGGCTTTCTTTCAGCTTGGCTATTCTGAACATAGGTAAGGAAATATTTGTTTTAGTTACTGCTTTCAATTATTTTGGGTAAATATTCTGGGAAGGAATTGCTGAATTTCTATCACAGTTTTTAAATTATATATTTAACATTTTTCCAGACTTCTGAAAATTTGTATTTTTAGCAAATATATTATTAATTTCCATGACTCTTAAAATGTTTAATTGCTAATAAATCTATCCTATCATTGTAGATTTTTTAAATGATAAAAATGAAGACATGTTTTAATCAAACCAATGCTGAAGGAAATACGAAGCCAATATTTAATGACATAATGAAAAATTCCTCAGGATAAAAAATTATCTGAGATTAATCTATTGTAAGAAAAAATGAAAGAAAGAAACAGAAGCAACCCATTTTTCGGTCCTCCTTTTGTCTCTCTTAGACAGAAGTTTTCCTTCTCTCAAGAAATATTTCCTGCTCTTAACTTCCATTGTTCCTAGAATTCATTCTTTGATTTTTGAGAATGCGAACTGGTGTTTCCAATATCTAATAGGGTTGGGAGTTATATTTCTTCCTCCTATATCATTTTGGGGGTCTTCCACCAAGATTACTGGTCAGAGGTAAGAGTTTTCTTTCACAGGTTCTAAGTTTTTTTTTTTTTTTTTTGCTTCATAGATTGTTACTTTTTATTTCACAGGCTCTGGCTACTTGTTTCATATATTCTGATTTTTGTTTCATAAATTCTGGTCTTTGGTTCAGCTTTTGTTTCAAAAGTGTCTTACTTTTAAGCTGTGTATTTTAAAGGTTTGCAAATTTCTTTTTTTTTCTTATGCATTGTCTTTTGTTAAAATTACATTTTACTCTTGTTTCATATGTGTTATATTGGGACTTAGTCGCTTAAACATGTTGTAAGATGGGTCTCTTAGGAAATTATATCAGATAAAGACTGTTCAGACTCTTATCTGCCCCTTATAGAACGCCAAACAGTGGTTACTCTGCCAGCTAGTAATTGCCTTTAGGGCAGCTGCACTCTCAAAGCAGAGGACAGGCTTCTCGAGTTGCCCTCTGGTGAATGCCCACTCCCATCGATGCCAATGGCAGGGGGAATGTTGACCAGATAGGCAATTGTGTTCCTTTCAGAGACAGATCTCTGATTGTGTGGAACTAGCAGAAACTGAGGCAATAACTTAAGGGTCATGGCCAGGGCTACTCTTTGGCAGATACCCAAAGGTCCCTCAGAAGAAACTAGCTCCTGACAACCCATCCAGGTAATCAGCAGAAAATCTCCACATCTTCTCCCTATCTGGACTCCTCAGTGAGGTGAAAGGGGAACTCTGTCAGAGATCATCAGATATCCTCTGTCTCAGAGTAATCTGAAACCATGCCATCAGAGCCCTTTCTTAAGCCTCTAGTAAGAGCTACAGGTTTAGACTACTTTCTCTACTACTAGTATGACAGACCTCTAGATAAATATAAAAAATTAATCTTTGATAGATGAAAAGCTACCTGAACCTTTTCTCCCCCCTAGGCATGGTCTTCATCATTTATGTGTGTAGGGGAGAAAAATGCCTTTGCTAATGAGTTATGGACTTTGGAACATTGACTGTGGACTTATAAAACACTATATGGTGATTTTTTGGGATGTTTAATCAGCTTGAGCTTTATTTGGACTTTTTCTCTCTGCTAGTGAGTTAAAAACTCCCCTTAAACCTTTCTCCAACTTGTTGGGAGTTCATTTGAAAATCCCTTGTAATCAGACCACTCCTCCTTCCAGAAAGTCAGACTAAGGCAACTTGCAACAACTGTTTTGTCTTACACTATGGAAAATAGCAATCAGTAACTTGCACTTGTGTTTTATGGGACTATTTTAGCAGCCCTTCTCTTCATTTATGCAGGCATAGAAAGTTGATAAGAGTGCCTTTACTATGTAGATTGTGCTTGCCAGGAGGACCTATGAGTTTCAAATACTTCGTAAATTTAAAATGGACCCTAAAGGGAATAGCCTAGTTTTGCTAGTAAAAGTTGTCTAAATGACTGGATAGACAACAGAAATTTCTCAGAACTTTCTCTAGCCTAGGCCCCAGGGCAGAATCTCTGATTTACTGTCTCTGGAGGTGATCTCTTTTGGAGGAAAAATGCCCTAATTTTGACTGTTAACTTATTTTCCTCTCTCTTTCAAGGAACTAGCTAGCAGTGGTTTAAATCTCTTGGTTTGCTAGAATACTTCCTTCTCTAAACGTGATTGTTACGGCTGAAGTCAATTGTAACTCGCACTTCAAGGGTACCTACTGCAGTAAGGATATGAGTTCCCTGAGGACAATGAGATTGCACACTGGTAAAGGGTAGATAGTCCAGTCCAGTTTCATTTTTTGGTTCTCTCTCCAGACAGTAGCTATTTACCCTGGAGTGGCATAAACTTAGGTAGATGCCCTGGTGATGTTCTGGGGATGCCCTAATGGGCACAGGAATCAAGCATAGACTTATGGGATGCCATATTTGTTTCTCTTGTTTCAGATTAGGAGCTCCATATCTAAACCTCTTACTCCTTTGGAATATATTAAGGAGACATTTAGTACTTCTCTATACCCGTGCAGGGTGTGCCTACCTTCTAAAGCCAAGTACACAGAGAAAAGTACTATGATGCTATCTCACAGTTAGAATTATACTGTAAAAGAGAGAAAATGGTCAAAATCATCTTTACATTAAGAAATAATTCTTGCTTGTGTCCAAATGTAAATGTGGGATATAGAAAAATGAGATACCTCACCCTTAAGACATTCAGTATCTCTAAGCCTGAGGCTGTTCTTTGCCCTTTAGAATCTGAGAACAAAGTTTGGAAGACAACTTTAAACCTTGACCACCAGGTGCTGAAGGTGGAGTTTCTAGGCCAGCCATAATTAAAACCTCCATGAGGCTATATCCATTCTTAGGTAAGTTGTTCAGGTCCCTCAAAGAAAACATCCCTTGCAGGAAGTAAATGGCAAATATGGGACTACCTGTGTTCATGTGGTTTTTTTTCTCTCAGTGATCTAAGATAGACTAAATGAGATCTAAAAAAGTTTTCAGATGACCCTGATAGGAACATTGACATCTTTAGAGGACTTACTCAGACCTATGAACTAGATTAGAAAGATGTAATGTTGGTCTTATATGAAATATTGATTTCTAATGAGAGACAAGTAGTATTACAAGCTGCTACTACATGTAGAGATAAATATCATCTTAATTTTAGAAGCTCAAAAGACAGATAGCCAGGTGAATAATTGGTTCCTACTAGAACACAAGCAGTTCCTATACAAGACCTCTACTTGCCTGCTAATCAGAAAAGAGGTCAAAGCAGAAGACATTTTCAGGCTTGTATTCTTGAAGATCTAAGAAAGATAAGAACTAAGTCCTTTAATTATTTTAAATTGTCAACTATTTACCAGGAAAAAGATGAGAACATCCCTGGATCTTGATTTGATAGAAGGAAATACTATAGTTTTTTCAAGTTAGTCTTGCAATATGTAAATGGTATGCTCTTAAGTGCCTCCTCAGAAGAGATTTCTAGCCAAGACATCTGCTCTGCTGAATTTTCTCAGAGACAGGGGTCTTAATGTTTCCAGATCTAAGGCACAACTTTTCAGCCTTGAGGTAAAATATTTAGGCCTTATTATATAGAAGGGAATCCAAAGACTGGGGGAAGAAAGAATTACACCAATTCTTTCCTTTCCACAGCCCAAGACTCTAAAGCAGCTAAGGATATTGTTAGAAATTACAGGCTTTTGTGGTCTTCAGATAGCAGGATATAGTAAGATTGCATGACCCCTCTATTAGCTTATAGAAAAATCCAAGAAACAGAGACCTGGGAACCTTATTCCCAGACTGCATTCCAGAAGCTCAAACAAGCACTTCTAAGTGCCTACCTACAGGACACTGTTTCAATTTGTATTTAAATAAAAGGTGAGACATGGCTTTGGGAGTGTTTATACAAGATCAGGGAGTTGCTCAACAGCCTGTAGGGTATTTAAATCATTAGATATCATAGATTCAGAGTAATTAATTTAAAAAGTAAGCCCTAAACAATATAGTTAGAACACTTTCATTCTCTTTCAAGAGGCAAAAAGCAGCCATTTGGGTTCTTTGATTGTTGGTTTGATTTTTTGCTTGGTAATTTAGTTGGAACCATTCATAGCTTTTGTCTTTGGAGATGTGTTTTGCTAAGGATTACAGATCCACCCTGGAAAATCTCCTGATCTTAATTGTCCTGTACACCTGAGATGGCTAAGATTTCGTTCATCTGCCGTACTTAAAGGTAGTCTTCTAATCTCCACTGCCCTGCCCCTGAAAAATAATGCAGTTTGATTCAAGGTACTTCCTCTTCTTTGGCTGCTGGATTTCAAAACAAACTTCCAGAATGGTGAATTTCCCCTCCCTTGAATCCTTCCAGCATAAAGCTGATCTTCACTTATGTCTGGGCCATATAGAAAACTGGTCTAGGTTTAATACTGAAACTCTCAAAAAATAAATGTAAAAGTTTTCATTCAGAAGTATCTGTCTTTCAGCCCTCAGGCAAAATTAGAGAATGGTAAGAACAGCTAACCTGGCTCTGGCCACTTCTTTGCACCTGTAGCCTGAGGCCACTGACATTGGATGAGATAAAGTCTAAGGGACACCTTAGATGAGGCACAGAACAGGAAGAATACATGGGGATGCCTTCTTTTCTTTTCTTTTTTTTCTTTTCTTTTTTTTTTTTTGTCAAAATGGGAAAAACTCTCATAAGTAGACATTTGCAACACAGCAGGTTGGAGCCTTGGCAGGCCTTCTTCCCTCACTGCTTGGAATTCATACTTAGCTCCAATGGGTGTCACCTAGTCTCTTCTACATGCAAACCTTGTCTGATCAGGTCACCACTGGAGATAGTTAAAATTACCTTTACTGGTCTGTCTCTTTAGAGGGAACAATTATATGTGGCTGTCAACCAACTATGATTACCAAAGCGACAATGAGAAGTCTGTATAGCTGGGTATTCTATTGGATAAACCATCAGCATAGAGCCCATCTTAACATGGTTTTTGCTTCATAGCTGTAGATGATTTTTATTTCTTTTGATTCCTATTACAAGAGATCTCCATTAATTGATCTACAAAGGTCTGACTAGTCTTTTTTATACTTATAAACCTAAAAATTATAAAAGTTATAATAATTCAACATGACCAAATACATCTGAGTACACTCTGGTTTATAAACAAGTTGTCTTATGTGTCTGTCTGTCTGTTCAATTTCTTGCAACACATACAGCTATTATGTTTGAGCTTTTTTTATATTTTGGATTTTTAAAAATGTTTGCCTGTAACTCAAGTTGGTTTATAGATAAATATAGTTAAAGACATGCTACCTCCAGGTTGCCAGATAATTCAAATAATGTCAACTGGTTTCACAAATACATTAGATATTGTTGTCTATATATAATATCTCAGGAACCTTTCATTGGTCAAAAATAATGTTAATTGTTATGATCTGGCACTCAGATAATCTAAAATTTGTTATGATATTTAAATAAAGACTCTAGGGCTTAGGAAAACTACTGGACAGGACTCCCCTTTGGTAAATAAAGGAGCAGCTGCCTGGAAAAAATTTATTCCAACCTTTGTTCACAAAAGGGACCCCAATAATTTCCATAGCCTTGTAGGAAATACATCACTAAACATATTGTGATATATACACATTGGTCATGGTCTAAGTTTTCTGTGGGAAAACAAGGTTTTATTTAAAATTCTCTTGGTAGAAAAGAAAATTAAGGGGCAAAGAATTTCATGTAACTGATATTCATTGTTATTTCATGGTATATATATATACACACATATATATATGTATATTCATGCCTTCCTGGAGTACAAGTCTTCTAGGATACTGCTTATGGAAATGATATTTTCTGATTAAGGTATCTGCCATTCTCTTGCACTCTAGCTACTTGTAATAAGAATTACATGTCAAGCCAGCATGAGAAAACCAGTCACATAATAGTTATCTTAAAAACTTATGTGACGTACATTATATGTGTCACCACACTTATATGGATGCTTAAATGCCAAACAGTTGAAACAATGTCAAATTCTAAAATTAGAGGGTAGACATTATGAACTCCTAAAGTACTTTTATAGGCCAATATGTATGTTCTCTTTAGATTGCATCCTACTAAAGGATAATAAATAAGAGTTTTATTTATGTCATTTAATACCTTGTGATCAGATGAAAGTATTTGACTGAAAGACTATTCCATACTAAGATGGATATGTAAGTGTTAGAAAGAAAATGTCATCATGATTGCCATGCTAAAATACTATGTGTAGCTCTTGATCTTAGTTTCTCTATAATATATAACTGTTGTCTATTACCATTCTGCAGGGATTCAACTACTAAAACAACCATGGTTGGTGAGAAATAGCAGCCCTCTAACTGTGTATTATACTTCAAAAGTGCTTGATGTCTTAACTATTATAATAGTTAAGCTCACTGCTCCTACTGAAATATTTATGTCATTGATCTTCTCTCCTGGGTGTTCAACAACTAAAGTTTGAAGACCAAAACTAGAAAGGTAACTGGGCTATGAGGACAGCCAATATTTTGGCCCTGGTCCCTCAAGGTCAACAAAGATCCAGGACACAAAGGAACCTTTCCTACATGATCCTACATCTACAACCTCCTGAGCAGGGAGATTTCTGGGCAAAAGATGACAATTGTACCATGTGCCAAAGGAGGGTCACAAAGAAAGAAAAATCTACCCCACTTTCACTGAAACCATCGTGGTCAAGCAATGCCATGACCCATCCTGATGGCTGACACTGACAGAGGAGCTGAAAGGCTCTATGCATGATTCCAAAATAATGCCTGAGTAGACTTAACTGACCTTGATAGATAGCAAGAGGTTCATACTGATTGACACAGGTCTCACTTTAACTTGGTCTTAAACATCCACCAGAGAAGATTAAACAAAGGAGGAATAAAATAGTGCCATAGTAACAAAGCTAGATATGAAAAGGGGCTCAAGCTACTGACTCCTTCTGTGAGTTTCTAGCTACATCAGTAGATGATCACAGTTATGGATTATTATGAAAAAACTGTGGTAAAACCTATACAAGCTCAGCTATCGTTTTAAATTTCTTAAGTGAGATTTGTTCTTCAAATTGTCTCTTATCTTCTTACAGCTAAAACTAGAGAGATTTATGACAAAGTATCAGACTTATACATAACCTTTATCAATGAAAGAATCCAAGAGCCAACAGGTTACAATCCCTATTTCAATTTCTAAGTGTGACTTTCTCCACAACCTGCCCTTCCATTCTAGTGTGCTCATGCTTAGATTTTTCATGCTCTAATCTTAAAAGTTTTGTTTATTCTTGCCTCAAGGCTGCCAAACTCCAAACAGTCATACAAATGGAATCAATGACAAATGTGCTAGACTTGTTTCACTGGGATCCATGAGATCAACCTTGTAAACAGCTCATAACTGCTAAACTATACAATACAACTTCTATGTTGGATTGTGAAGTCCCCTGGACCTTCTTATCCTCTTTATGGGAGGCTATTACTAGTTCCTCCCAATGGAAACACTTATTGGCTATATTCATAGCAATCCTGCTGACCTTATAATTTGGTCCATGCATTCTTAACTGTTTCTTTGGCTTTATCTCCTCCAGACTCAAAGATATACCGCTACCAAGATGACAATGCCTGGTGCCAAAGGCCTTTAGATAGACCCTCTATAGAGTAACTCTGACTGCTGATCACAACTACCACCCTCTTCAGCTGGGAGTAGCCAGAATGGTCTTCACCCTTTGCCCCCTCACAGCTGTTAGAGGTACTTCAGAGGGGGGACTATTACAGATAGGCAAGTTAATTAGATATCTTTGTGCAGTTTAACAGGGCCAGCCCACAAGGAGCCAACAGGGAGGACAGTGAAGACACGTTCAGTGAAGCCCAGCATTGTAAAAGGAGAGAAACTACCACATCCATGTAGGATGAATAGCAGTGATTGATATTCTAAACAGGTATCAATCACCTGGGTGGGGGGCCAAGGTCTTATCCAGCCTTTCCAGGAAATATCCCTGACCCACCCTTACTGAAAATCCTTGTACACTTGCTACATGACTTGCTTCCACATTGACCCCCATTTAATCAATATTACCTGGGGTGACTGTACTTGTAATCTTATTGGTTGGTCATAGTTTTGCCCCACCTCATGCCCAGCTTGTAAATTTCCATTGAGTCATAGTTTTGTCCCACTTTGTACCTGCCTCACCACATGGCTTTGCTGCATAAAACATCTTTGAAAAGTGGGGTGGGTGGGCAACCCACTTTCCAGTTCCCCTTCTGTCTCTCTTAGACAGGAGCTTTCTTTCTCTCAAGGAATTTTTCCTACTCTAAAGAAAGAAAGAAAGAAAAACAAAAAGAGTAAAATGTGAATGTAAGTAAATCTAAATAGATGCTTACTATATAAAGAATTAGGCTCCTGTCTTGTGGGACTAAAATAGAGAATAAAAATAACTTTCAAGAAAAACTACCACAAAAGTTAAGCTTTGATTCAGAAAGATTAAAGAAATTAAAAGTCCTTCCATTATTAATAAAACAGTTTAATTTATGTTGGACTTTGATAAAACAAGGATACTCTGTATAATCACTAGTAAAACACATAAAATCATAAGAAATAAGTTGATGGAAAATGAGATATTCAAAGATCAAAAATTTTAGTTAATAAAAAGGAGAAAGTTAATCATAGTGTAGGCAGAAATGTCTATATTTGAAAAGTTTAGTAATTATATTACACAAAAATGAAATATATAGCTTGTCATCCTCAATTAAAGAATAACTTGGACAACACACTGCACATAAGAGATAACAACTTAAATAGAAAAGTTTATTAAAGCTGTAAATTAAAAGATGTACAAAGTTGTCACTTACCAAAAATAAACAAGAAACACAGCTTAACCATAATTGTATCAAGTGAAGTACACATTACTGAATAAAGCATTAAAGCCATTTCTTACAGATAAGTTCAATCCTCCAAGAAATTATGCTATTCATAAATATGAATGCATGTGATAATATGACCTGAAATATTGAAACTTTGATTTGCAGGGTTTTAATCTTTACAAACATTAGTTGTTAGAATTTAAGTATCATCATTTACGCCACATGGTAGTTCTAATTACACTACTGTGGTCTATTAACTGTGTGTAATTGCTTAAAGTATAGACATTACCTCAACAGATATACATTAGGATCAGTGACAAACACATCACTTCTTTGAAAGTCCTCTGATGATGTTTTTTTAGTTCATACACAAAAACCAGTGTAGAGTTTCACTGCCTCCTGTTTCACTGTGATAAACTCATGTGACATTTTTCAAAATTAGATTGTTGCAGGGAGGAATTGATCCACATGGATGAAAGTAGAGCAAAATAGGAAAAGTGATAAAATTGGAAGTAAATTTTTAAAGGAATGCAAATGGAATTAAAGGAGTAATAACTAACTAACAATGTTGACATTGTCTCTTTTTGAATCTAATATTCACCCTGAGGAACCCAGTATCATCTTATTGACATATGAGGAATGTGTTCTAGAAGGAGACAATGGAGATGGGCCCCAGAAAGTTACTGGTAAACTGAAGTTCATATTAGTGCAATACTAAAGAAAAAGAAAATATTTCAAGACATTAAAAGTATAGAGGACAAAAATGTGAAAAACTCGTCTAAAATTGGAAAGGAGTGTGACACTTCAAAAATACAGTGTTTGTTTTGTGTCATAAAATAAACAATGAGAAGAAAGCAAGTGTTGTTCAAATCAGTCTTGATTTTCTTACCCAGAAATAAAACATCTATATTCTCAATGTTTCTCATGTTTCAAATGGATGTGCTGAAGAAATGTATTACTTTTTTAATCCCTCTATACATTTATAACTGATAATAAGAAAGTGTATTGTTTTGACACAATTTTCTAAAGGTCTAGAACAATGATTATTTTGCATGGTGAGAACTTTCATGTCTATTTTTATGGTTCTGTACTATTATACAAAGAAAAGTCTATTAAATAGAATAAATCAACATAATTAAAGGGAAATTAGAAAGATTCCTATCTCTGTGAGAAATTTTTAACAGATTTTATTCAGTAAATAATAGAAAAAGACAAAATCAGGAAAACAGATTTAAACCACAAATTTAACAAATTACAAATATTTAGGAAACATTTCTTACTCCTCAAGCTGAACAGTACAATTATTTTCAAGTACACATGAAATATTTACCAAACATAACTGAATGCTAGATGACATAGCAATTCTCAAAGTATTTTAGAAGTTAAAGCCATTTAGAATACGGTTTCCAAGCACAGAAGAATTAACCTAGAAATCAACAAGAAACATCCTGAGCTTTGGAATTTGATTAATATACATTAAGGTTGACTCATATAAAACTGTGAACACCTCAAGGAAAATTAAAAAATACTTAGAACTACTTATTAATGGAAATACGATAGTAAAAATGAATGACACATCCAAAGCCAGTATCAGAATGAATTTTACATCCTTAAGTTGATAAAACTAATAAGAAGATAGAATGGAAAATAGATATCTATGTTATGACATTAGAAGAAAAACCAGATCAAATTAAACACAAAAAATAGTATATGTAAAAAAAAAATGTATGTGCTTCGGCAGGAAATATACTAAAAATAGAAGATAGAAAATCATAAAAACCAGAGAAGAAATTAAGTGAAATTAAAATAAGTAAATATTAGAAATCAGCAAAAAATAATAAATAGATGTCATTTGAAAAATTCAGTGTAACTCATGATCCCTGAAAAGCACAATAAAGAAAAATAGAAACACACAAATCTAGTATCAAAAGATAAATCAGTCTAGATTTTAGGATTATTAAAAACCAAAGAAGATGATGTGTAAATTATGTCAATACCTCTAAAAATTTAAATTAAATGGATACAATTTACCAACACTTTACAAGAGATTTTAAAGATATATAGTCACTAAATTCCAACATTAATAAACATATAATACCAAATTAATTCCCTCTTTCAGTGAAGAGAAAAGGAGTACTTTGTATTTTTTATGAAATTCAACATAATATAAATACACAAATCTGAAAATAATATATCAAAAAAGGAAAATAAAAGACATTTATCTATCAATCATAAATAAAAATATGTAAGTACAAGACATATCTGAGAATTTATAAATATAAATATCTAAGTACGACAGATCTATGAATTCATAAATATAAATATCTAAGTACAAGACAAATCTAAGAATACACAAAGAAGTATCTCAGATTCCAAAATTTTATTACATTTCAATAGAAGTAAATGGTAATAGAATAAAAGGGGATTGCTTATCTAGTAGAATTAATCAAAATCATTTGATAATTTCATACAAAGAAACATTTTTTGTTTAAAAATTTATAATTTCCATGGCATTATATTTCACTGTAGTCACAGAATAGAAGAGAACAGGCATCAATATTGTTGTGGTATAGATCTAAAATGTCCCCAAATACTTATGTGTTCAGAGGCAGGATTTTTGGAAGGTGATTGGATTGTAGGGGTGCTGTACTTATCAGTAGATTTATCCATTGATGAGTTGATAGCTATATGTGCTGTTAGAAGCTGGGCATGGGTCAAAAAAAGTAGATTATCAGGGCTGTGATGTGGAAGGATATTTTCTTGTCCCTAAATCTCTCTCTCCCATCCCTTTCTCCTTCCTGGCTATTCTGAGTTAAGCACCTTTCCTCCTTCATAGTGCCCTTCCACCATTCCATTTCTGTCTTGAATCCAGCCAATTCTGGACAGAATCCTCTGAAATTCTGAGCTAATTAAACCTCTCCTTTAAATTGTGAATGTCAAAAATTTTGTCTTAGTGATAGGAGAGCTAATACAGAAAATTGGTTCTGGAGAAGTAGGGGTGTCACTGTGACAATAACAGACCATGTGGTTCAGAAGCCTTTTGAATGGGCTTTTGAGACATTTTGGAAAGCCTTGGAGATTATACTGTTCTAAACAGATTTTGATGGCAATTTTGGTGGGAGCTGAGATGTGCATACTGATAACAGGATAAGCAGATAGTAAAGGCCAGAATTTTGAAGTCTGAATTGGGAATGAAGATTATGCTGAGAATTGAAGTGAGAGCATGCATTTTTTTGTCAAAGGACTGTATTCATTCTACTCATGTCCTAAGACATTTTGTGAGACTGAATTTAAAGTTGATGAATTAATTGATTTGGCAAAGAAAATTTCATGGCAGCCCAATGTTCAGGCTATGGCATGAGTACTACTGGAGGCTTTTAGCCAGATTTATAGTGATAAACAACAGAAAAAACCAAAGTTGGAAGATGTGAAATTTTTAGCCTGGTCAGAAAGAAAATTGCTATACATTTGGAACAAGAAATATATGGTTACTGAAAAGATTAATGCCATTAAAATAAAGCATAGTACTTTGCAAAAAGACAATAGAAAAGATGGTTTAAAAGCATCTCAAGTATTGACCAAGCCCCCCAAATCACAGGCTTAAGTGTGTAAAAGGCTGAGTTTTGAAATAATTTACTTTGAGAAGAGAGTACTAGGGTGTCTTGCTCACTTAGGGTCACCTAAGGAAGTTCTTCCTCAAGTTCAGTCACCTAGGTACTAAGAGATTTCCACAGCTGTGATACAAGAGGGTCCAGCTACTGCTAGAGCCAGTGACAGACATTGATATTACCCATGTGGTGCTAGTCCTGCAGGCATGAAGAAGCCTAGAGTTATGGAGTAATGGATGCTTCCACCCAGGTATCAGAAGAAGGCCTGGGGAGGCAAGGCAATGTGCCTCAGAGAGAGTGATGTAAGAAACTATGGGAATGAAGTTGAAAATGCAGTGGAAACTCCATTGAAGTTGGAGATGGCAGGAATGTGGAATGTCTGCTGGGGAAACTTATGTGGAGTAAGAAGAGTCAGCCCAAGCGACAAGCTATAAGGGCTTTAATCTTTAGCCAGGCTAAAGATTCAGGCCTCTCAAGCCCTTTTGAGGACACATCTCACCACATGTACCAGGTGCTGGACATCAAGATAAAGGATTTAATCTTTGCACTGTTAGGTTTTGATCTTACCTTGGTCCAACTCATTCTATTCCATAACTTCCTCTACGTGGAATGAGAATACTTCTTGTGGAGCTTTGTTAGAAGTATTTAATATTCTTTTTTCTATTTTTATAGGGCCTCACAGCTAGGAAATTGCCTTGAATCTCAGAGGAAAATTTGGACACTTTGACTTTTCATATTGCTGAAACTGTTGAGATTATAAAAACTCTTGAAAATGTATTAAATACATTTTACATAATGACATAGACTTCTGACTTTTGAAGAGCAGGTGTAGAATATTATGGTTCAGATATAAAATATCCCCCAAAACTCACATGTATTCAGAGGAAGTGCTATTGGGAGTTGATTGGAGAGTAGGGGTCCTATAATCATCAGTGGATTAATCCATTGATGAGTTCATAACTAAATGTGTTGAGGCCATGGACACAAATTGGAGAAGATGAGCCACTGGGTCCATGCATTTGGAAGGAATATTTTTCACTTGAGCTCTTCTTCCTCTTCTTGCTTCTTCACTGCAGTGATTTGAGCAATTTCCTCTGCCATGCCCTACTTCCAGGACTTTTTGCACCTTGGAGCTAACCATAGATTGAAACCTCTGAAACCACAAACAAAATAAACCTCTCCTCCCCTAAGTTGGGGGTACTGGGTATTTTAAGCTACTGGAAAGTAATTAACACAAATATCCAAGAAAAAGCATAAATTAGATAAAACTAAGTATGAAATTAAACAAAACAGAGAAAAATTAATTCATTCGATATACAATTTTAAAGGATAGAATGGAAGATTTTTAATACTATGAAAATTATCAACAATTAAAAACTATATTAAGTAATATTCAAGAAATAGGTTAGGATAATGGTTTTGAATTTCTAATCAGTATCATACTGGAAATTTTAACTAATTCAAAAAAGCAAAAAAAAAAGAACTAAGAGGAATTAACATTAATAAAGAAGTAATAAAACTGTCATTTTCAGACGTGATTAGTAATTGGATATAAAATAAACAACAATCAAGAGTAAAACATTAGACTTAATACATTTGGTAAGATTTTAGTAATCAAGTAGGGTATAAAATTTAAACTTTAATAATTATATTTGGAAACATCAAAAAATGCAAATATCTGGACTGAAATCTAATAAATTATGTTGAATGTCACTACACAGGAAAATTATAAAATGTTATTTAAAGACATTAAAAATTATCTAAAAATGAAAAAGAATATAACAGTTTATCATATGGAAAATTCAATTTTGTAAATAAATCTATTATTTTCAAAATAATTTGTACTCAATCTGATTTTAATTTAAAAACCCAACAATATATTATTGCTATTTGATTGCCCTTCACTACTGTATAAAATAGTAATAGCATATTTAGCTGCAAATCAAAATTCCAGAAATATTAAAGAAAGATTTGGTTTTCTTTCCTTTTTTTTTCTGGGTTTTTGGTTTTTGGTACTGGGGATGAAACTGAGGACGTTGTGCTTGCAAGGCAGGTGGTGGCACCACTGAGCTAAAGCCCCAGCCTAAAGAAAGTTTTGGAAGGAAAACTATTGAAAAATTTACAATGACAGGTATCAAGGCTTTTCAAATGGATGAGGGAATAAGAGATGGAGGGAGGAGAAAATATCAGAGGGGAAGGGAATGAATCAACAACAAAGAATTGAAGTGGAAAAATTATGAAAATTGAGCTTTTCCAAATGGGGAGAGGACAAAGAATTGAAAGGCATAGGAAGGGAGGATAAGGAGAAAGGGTAAAAAATAAAAAAGAAAATCAGGGTCAAGGTGTATTACATATATGCACCAACTCCCCATAATACTTGCAAACATTATGGACTGCAAACATGTACTAATAAAAATATACATAAAATGAAACAAAATTTTAAAAATTGAATTTTAAGGTAATGTGGCTCTGAAACAAGAATAGCTACAGAGGCAATGGAAAAAAAATTGAAGAAACTCATCTCTAGTGGGACACAATTTATGATAAAGATGTCATGTTCATAATGTTGTATAATGGACTGTACTTTCAAGAGATAGTTCTGTGTGATTTGGATTATCATAAGGAAAAATAAAATAATGTTGACTCCTACCTCACACTCCAAATGAATTCAAAGTAGCTTATAAATGTAATATGAAGAGTAAGAATTTATATAACTTTAAATGGGAGAATATCTGCATGTGACATAGGAAAACCTTATTAATTTTACTTTATATGCACTAAATTTAAAAAAAAAACCAATATAGATTACTGTATTAGGTTTCCTATTGTTGGATACTATACCCCACCCTTACAATTTAGAGAAAGAGAGATATCTTTTGGTTCATAATTTCAGTCCATGCTTCCCTGCCTCCAAGACAGAGACATGATGGAAGGATATGTTGGAGCAAGGTTGCCTGCTTTATGGAAGCTTGGAACCAGATCTGGAAAAATGTGTCAGAGTGGAAGGGGAAAACACCAGACATAGACCACAAGGCCACACCTCCATGATACATCCAGATTTAACTAGAAGTGTGCTCCAACAATCCCTGTAGTGGATCCCTAAACAAATCAAATTGATTCTCATCTCTAAAGGTCACATCCCACCCTTTTTCAACTTGTTACTGAAATACATCTTTTTTAACCATACTTAATCTTCAAATACAATATATAGTTCAGAATTACACCTGATATGGTACAACTACCTTATGTACAATTCAGAAATGTAAAAATGGTTCTTCAAATCTGGACATATTGGCACATGGCTGTAATGCCAGTGCCTGGAATGCTGAGGGAGAAAATTCACCATGAATTTAACTCCAGCCAGGGCTACATAGTCAAGAAAAGGCCAGTCTGAACTATGTAGTAGACTCTCAAAAAAAAATTAAAAGGAGGAAAGAAACACACACACACACACACACA
Source organism: Heterocephalus glaber (assembly GCF_000247695.1). The sequence continues at coordinate 26,763,351 of NW_004624749.1, forward strand.
CACACACACACACACA
>NW_004624749.1:26779455-26821117 GCF_000247695.1 Heterocephalus glaber
TAAGAACCAAGATGCATTATGTAAAGGTACAATTCCCAATGAGCAATGTAATTGTGTTGTATACCTACAATGTACCAATAAAAGAATTTAATTAAAAAAATGCTAAAAACTACAGTAAAAAAGGAACAACCCAATTTACTTCAAAATTGGCAAAAAGAGGTGAACCAGCACTTCACTAAAAAACATATGGAAAGGTGAATATAGAATGATATTTATCAGTAGTAGTTATTAAGGATATGCAAATTTTAAAACTATGAGACACAATCACATACCTATAACAATATCCAAACTACAAAGTATTAAGTGCTGGTGCAAATGCAGTGTAACTGGAGTTATCATATCTTGTTGGAGGGACTGCAATATGGCACAGTGATTCTGAAAAACAATTTGGCAATTTCTCTCACTTATCATATGACTGAGAGTATTAGTTATATTTCCACTGCTGTGTCAAAACACCTTAGCAAAATCAACTTAAAGCAGGAAAGGTTTCTTTGGGCTCATAGTTTTAGAGATTTCAGTCCATGGTCGCTTGGCTTGATTCCTTTGGGGTTGCAGTAAAATAGCATATTATGGCAGAAGCATGTAGTGGTGGAAAGATGTTAAACTCATGGTGCTCAAGAAGCAAACAGAGGCAGAGAAACTGACAGATTAGGAAAAGAAGGCAAGATAGTACCCCCCTTTAGACATATACACTGATGATCTTCCCCTAGGCCATATCTCATAAAGGTTCTGCCACCTCCCAACAATGCCACAGGCTGGCAACCAAGCCTTTTACACAAGAACCTTTGAAAGATATTTCAGATCTAAACTATAACACTGAGTAATCAAATGTTGAGTACTTCCTTTTGATAAACAAAAAGTTATGTTTACCCAAAAAATCTATACGTGTATGTTTATAGCAATTCTATTCATAATTGCTTAAAATAATAAATAACCCAGATCTCCTTTAGTAAATATATGGGGGAATAAACTATGAAACATCTATATAATAAATTCAGCAATAAAAAGGAACAAACTATGTATGCATACATCATGGATCTTCAGTGGATTAATCTGAATGTAAGGATCCAGTCTCAACACTATATACTATATGATTTCACTGATGAAATATTCTCAAAAATACAAAACTATAGTTATGGAATATAAAATATTAGTTCTTGGAGAAGGATATCACTATAGAAAAATGAGTTTTTAAAGAGTTATGTATCTGATATTCATTATAGTAGTGTTACACACACACACCAAGGAAATCTTTACATTTAAAATCTTCACACACTTTTTAAAACAGTCTCAAGACATTATTGTCTTATCAGTTTCACATTAGTATCTTGAGAATTCCCTCATCTTTCTATCCCTTTAAACATATTTTCAATTTATCAGTCCATTTGTAATATTACTAAATATTCATAATATGTCAAGTACTTTCTTGATTCTTGGTGACATCTGACAAGCAAACAAAAAGGATATCTTTTGATTTCTTTTTACTATTGGTAATTTATAAACTCATCTTCAATATTTTAGCCTCTGAAAATTCAAAACTCTTGATTTTTCTCCCTTTAGCTTTTTTAGGATATGCACTCAGTTTATTAGCATATAGGAAACAAATGTGTCTGTTTCTTCTTTGCATGGACTCCATTTCCCCAGACACTTTCATGACTCCCTACAACTATATCCAATCCAGCTAAATAGCTACTATAAACAAGAGTTTTCAGAAACCACCAGGGTTTCAGCTGTTTGTATATTATTGGAAAATAAAGACTACCTTCAAAACACAGGAGCATCACAACTATATAACAAAAATTTTAAAAATATTTTAAGTATATATTATGTTTCTCTCAAAACAGGGCCATAAAGCTTCAGCAGTCAGGGAAGAAGAAAATCTTTGTTTCTGAAAGTTGATGATCTCTACTTCAGAATATGATCCTCTTTTCTTGTTTAAAACAATGTTAACAAATATCTTATGATATCTAAAAATTATGAATTTATTTCCTTTAAAATTTTTTAATTTCCTTTTATTAAAAAGTGGACAAATGATCTAAATATATATTTCTCAAAAGTAGATGTGAAAATTAAGCATAATTGTCAACTTAGTTGGTTTGGGAGCCACCTAAGTGATTATTAAAGTACACTTCTTGGTGTGTCTGGCTGAATCATGGTGAATTAATCTTTATGTCTATACCTTATCTTTGGCCCCTTCCTCTGAGGCAGTGTTTTCCTGCTCTGCTTTCATATTGCCATGAACTAAACAGCTTTGTTGTACTATACCTTTCCACTATAATGTTTCTGCCTTTCTATAACAAGCTGACCAAACATGAACTTTACCCTCTGAAACCCTAAGCCAAATAAACTTCTTTCCTTTATGTTATAGGTGTCAGCTTCTTTGTCCAGCAATGGGAAAGTTAACCAAAAAAAAAAAATTGGTCCCAAGAAATGTGATTCTTTTTGTGAATACACCTGATTTTATGCCTCAAATGCTTTTGAAACTAGTTTGCCAGAGGAATTTTAAAAGATTTAGAGATGGGTCCACAGAAGCTCTAGAATGTTATAAGCTGACTCTGATAGGTGATCCTGGTCAGAGCTCAGAAAACTAGGATGACAATAGGAATGTGGACATTAAAAGTCATGTTCATTGCCTGCAGAATTAGCTCAGTGGTTCTGCTGTCTGCCTTGAAAGCACAAGGTCCCAAGTTCTATCCCTGGTACCAAAAAAAAGTCATGTTCATGAGGTTTAACTTAGGGATAAGGACTCTTTTGGAAAGTGGACAAGGGGCCATACATGTTATACTGTGGTAAAAAAAATACATTTTTTCATGTTCTGAGACACTGTGGGAAATGAGTTTAAGGGGGATGGACTAATTGATCTGGCAGAGAAAATTTTAAGGCAATCATTGGGCTGTGGTATGGGTACTGCTGGCTATTGTCACCCAAATTTATGTTGAGAATCAGGAGCAAAAATCAAAGCATAAATATTTGAAAAACTCTATTTTGGCTCAAAAGATACTATACATAAATTTGGAGACAAAGGATGTGTACTTACTAAAGAGATTAGTATCAGTAAGACAAAACCAAGTACTTTGAATGGAGACAAGAAGGAACATGCCTTGAGGGGATCTCAGGAAGTGGCAAGACGTTATCCATTATAGGCTCAAGAGTGCAAAAGTATAAGCCCTTAGTTTCCTGCTCAAGAAAGGTTGCCCATGGAATTTGTTCACAAGGATTTCTTCATGCTCAGCCATCCAGGCAGTCACAGGCCACTGCAGCAATGGTCCACAGGACACAGGTAGTACTTGAGTTTGCAGCAGACCTTGGCATCATCAGCATGATACTGGTAATTCAGGCATGCAAAATGAGAGTTGTGGATCATGGAGACTTCCACCTAGATTTAAAGTAAAACCTAGGAGGCCAAGGAATATGCCCCTAAAAGTGTGTGCATGAAGTTTGGGAACAAAAGTGAATATGCAGTGAAGATATTAGAATATCAGAGAAATCAAGAATATGGAGGATCTGCCCAGGAAAGCTGCAGGCAGTGAGAACAAATTTAAGAGATAGGTCTTGTGAGCTACAACCAGCAAGGGCACAGGGATGAAGTCACCTAAGCCTTTTAGAACTCACTTTTCACCACCATGTTTCCTGGATGGTGGACATGGGGCTTATGTTTGCTCTATTCACTTCTGCTTTGATCTTACTTTTTTCTATACCCTTACTCTTCCATTTTTGGAATTGGAGTGTTTACTCTGTGCCATTGAAGTTTGGGATTAAGTATTTGTTTTTGAATTTTATACATATTTACAGCTAAAAGTTTGCCTTGAGTCTCACAGAAGACTTTTTTTTTTTTTTTTTGTACTGGGGACCGAACTCAGGATCTTGTACTTGTGAGGCAGGAGGCAGCACCACTGAGCTAAATCCTCAGCCCTCACAGAAGACTTTTTAGAAATGCTATAAATGTTGAGACTTTGGGGAAGGGATTAGTGCAGGCAGAAGTATGACTTTTTGTTTATCTTGAGATTGTATTAGTCAACTTTCTCATCACTAGACACAATATCTGACAGTTTCAACTTAAAGAGAAAGAGTACAATTTGGCTCACAGTTTCAGTCCATGTTCAGCTGGCTCCAAGACAAAAACACCATGGAAGAAAAGTGTAACAAAACAAAGATGCTTAATTCATCTGGAAAGCAAAGCAGATGAGTACTAGACCAAAAGTACTAGAGCAGAATAAGTACTAGTGGGAACAGAGACCCCAAGTTCACACCTACATGACACCCACACACATGCACCTGGAGCTGTGCTCCACCAATCCCTGGGGCAGATCACAAAGCTATTCAACTTGAAATTCCACCTAAGCTACCACAGAGAATAAGTACAGTTTAAGGAGATATATTTGGTTGTCAAAGTGACAAGGGATAGAATGTGATAGTTAAGCTTAATTTCAGCTTGATTGACTGGAGAGTCAGTAAGCCGTAAGTAAAGCACACTCTATGTGGGTCTCAGTAGGTTGTGGAGGCATGACTGTGGAGTCTATATCTAGTCCCTACCCTCTCCCTGTCAGATAATGTTGTCATACTCTGTTTTCTGATTACAATGATCTGAGAAGCTTTGCTCTGCCATGCCCATCAGCCATGATGTTTTTACCTGTGAGGCAACCAACAAATGACTGATTCCTCCAAAATCATGACCAAAATAAACCTCTTTTACTTTAAATTGAAGCTTTTAGGAATTTTGTCTAGCAACAGCAAAGTTGACCAACACAGGAGACATACAAATGTGCAATAACAATATAAAAATATTCAATATCATAATCATTAGGGAAATGAAATCAAAATCAAAATGAGATAGCATATTACTCCGATTACAAAGTTTACAATCAAGAAAGACAAAAAGTGCTGTTTAGGTTACAGATAAAAGACAATTCATACAATCTTGGCGGGAATGTAAGTTAGTTCAGCAATTATAGAAAATAGTATGGAGATACTTCAAAAAGCTAAAAAATTAACTACTATATAATCTAGCTATTATATTTCTGAGTATATATCCAACGAAATTGAAATTATATATCAAAGAAATATTTAAGTCCTTATGGTAATTGTGTCTCAATTCATAAAAACCAAGCTGTGAAATCAACAATGATGGCTATCAATGATTGAACGAAGAAAGATGCTGTAGTATATATGTACTGAAATATTATTCAGCTAAAAAAGAGGTGAAATTTTTATCATTTGTTACAATATAGATGAACCCAGTGATCTTTATGTTAAGTGAAATAAGCCAGGCACAAAACAACAAATAGTTCAAGTTCTTATTTGTATGTAGAAACTAAAACATCGATCTCACAGAAGTAGAGAAAACAGTGGTTATCAAAAGAAAGGGAAGAGTATAGGAGGAGGATGGAGAAAGGATGTTTAACATGTACAGAGGAGAGATCAGATAAAAGAAATAATTTCTAATATCGTCTATAGAGCACAAGATACTATGGTTGACAATAATTAATTGTATTTTTCAACATAGATAATAGAGGATTTTTAATTTTCTAACACAGACAAATGATGAATATGTGAAGCGATGTATATGTCAATCAGCCTGATGTGATCATTACTCATTGAATTCATGTATTTAAATGTCATATTGTATTCTATGAATATTTACAATTATTGTCAATCAAAGATAATATATTTTGAAAAATATATAACAAATTTTTATGAATTAAGAACAAGAAAAACTCATTCAGAAAATGAGCAAAGACTTGGATAGGCACTCTATAAGTAAAAACTATTGAGTATAGGCATTTTTAAACAGGCTCAATATTATTAAACATAAAAATATTCAAATTAAAATTATAGCAGTATATCTTAATAGTACAACTTTTTAAAAAAAAACCTCAAAATACAGGAAGTCCCTGACTTATGAACATTTGAGTTGCAAACTTTCACAGATATGAATATTCATAGATGTGAACAATTTGCAGAAGCAGCTCATTTGTCTACCATTGTCACAGATGTGTGGCTGTGTGTTTACTGTTCAGTGTGATAGTTTACAATAGTACAATGCCTAATCAAAGCCCAGGATATTCCAAAGTCTGTCAAAAGTGTATAAAACTGATTATGTTGGGCTTACATAAGAATCTGAATTATGAACATTCTCCCAGGACAGAACTCATTGATAAGTCAGAGACTTACAACTATTAATACTTTTAAATAAACATTAATTCTTCTTTAACTTTGAGTTCTTTTTTTTTTTTTTTTTTTTTTTTTTGGTACCGAGGATCAAACTCTGGACCTTGCGCTTGCAAGGCAGGCTCTGGAACCACTGAGCTAAATACCCGGCCCTAACTCTGCGTTCTTAATAATAGTCATTCTGACTGGGGTCAGATGTAATCTCAATGTATTTTTAATTTCCATTTCCCTAATGGCTAAAGACTTTTATATGTATTTATTTGCCATTTGTATTTCTTGTGAGAAATGTCCATTCAGTTCTTTTTGCCCATTTATAGATTGGGCTATTTGATTGTAGTGCTAAGTTTTTTGAGAACTTTATATGTTCTAAATATTAATCTTCTGTCAGAAGAGCACCTAATGAACATTTTCTCACATTCTACGTGCTGCCTCTTCAAGCCATTGCTTGTTTCTCTTGCTGTACAGAAACTTTTTAAATGATGTAGTTCCATTTGTGACTATTATCTCCTGTGCTAATAGAGTCTTACTAAGGAAGTCTTTGCCTGTGCCTCTGGCTTAAAATGTTTCCCCTGTTTTCTTTTATCAGTTTCAAATTTCACGTCTTCTACCCAGGTCTTCAATAATTTTGAATTGATTTTTGTACAGGGTGAGAGGTAAATATCTAGTTTCAGACTTGCACAAAGGATATTCAAGATTCCTAGCACCATTTGTTAAAGAGACTGTCTTCTCTCCAACCTATAAGTTTAACTCCTTTGTCCAATATCACATGGTTGTATATTCATGGGTTTGTTTCTTTGTCCTATTCCATTGTTATATATTTATTTTTTGTGCCAGTATCATGCTGTTTTTATTAATATGTCTTTGCAGTATATTTTGAATTTTTATATTTAACTGGTACATAGTAATTGTACATAATTATGCATTACATTATGAAAATTTGATACATACATACAATGTGCAATGATTAAATCCATTTCCTTAAATGTTTATCACTTCTTTGCATTGGAAACCTGAGAATTGTTCTGCTTTATTCATTTATGTAATATATAACAGATTGTTGTAATCTATAACTGCTGTACTTTGGTGTAGAACAATAGGACTTCTTCCTCTTATGCTTATCTAATAGCATTTTGGTACTTGTTCAATTTTACTCTATGTACCCACCTCCTATCTTCCTGTCTTTCCTAGTCTCTCATATTCACTATTCTAATTTACATTAATTATTATAATACCAAAGCTAAACCAGTGGGGAAAGCAATTTCCTTACCCACAGATTGTGCAAGGGTACTGACCTGCTAGCGGAGATGCACACTTTATTGTTCTCAGAGAGGTTGCTGGTCCCACATAATGTGGCTTAATCTCTCTAGGGGAAGTCCTGTCAGCATCAAGATAAAGAACAGAGAAATGGTAACAAATACTCCTGAAAATTTTGGGGATAAGGTGGTATTTAATAGGATAGAAACAGAGAAGAACTTTTTAGCTGTAGATACATTTGAGTTCTGTAGATATATAAAAATTTACAGTTACTTGGGTGCCTTTAGATGAACTGTGGGTCCCCATACAAAATACTTTGCAATTCAGCATATTATAAATGATTCCCACAAGACAAATCTTGAATCTTTGTTTATAAACCTTGCCCACTTGCAGTAGCACTCCATTCTTTACGACTCTAACACTTAACTGCAGACCTTAATATTATTATTGAATGTTTTGCATTTTAAATGTAAACATTGAATTCATGTTAAAGTAAATAGCACCAGCCTAAAGCCATGTCTATTATTTCATTTTTAGCTTCATATTTCAAGCTAAAAGCTACAGATCTCTATGCCTGAATAAATTTTGTTGGCAAAATTCCTCTAAAATAAAAGCCTACGACATCCTAATTCACTTAAAAAGCATTTATGGGTAAGCTCCTTGTGTCTACAGGAAAATCAAAAGATGAGGCTCTGCCCTCATGGAGCTTATATCAGTGAGGAGAAACACACTGTGTACTAGAAAATAAAGACAATTGCAGTCTCACATAAGTAGACAAGCAGAGTGATGTGATAAAGAAAAGGTGTGTGTGAGTGTCTATGTGTGTGTGTGTGTGCATGCACTTGTATGGAAAAGGGCTGTTAAAAACTTTAGAAAACAGCATTCAGGGAAAGCTTTGCCAACAGACATTTTGCTGAGACCTAAAATATAGGAAAAAGTCAGACACAAGAAATATCAGAAGACCGCTCCCTGGGTTGAGAAAACAACATGTTTTCTGAGACAGTAAAAAGCTGAGTTGCTCAAGGGTCAGCACGGAATCCAGTGTGGAAAGAGCTTAGTGAGAGCAGGGGACGGACATAAGAGGCCAGATCATGGAAGCCGCTTAGGCAACAGTAGGAAATTTGTATTTTACCTTTAGTGTCATGCGAAGCTGGTAAAAGATTTTTTAACAGGGTTGAGGAGTCACATAATTAAGGTTATATAAGGTCACTCTGACAGCTTTGTGGAGATGTTACAAAGATGCCAACATGGAAGCAGCAATATTGGGTATGAAGCTATTGAAGGAAAAATAGCGTCTGGGAAAATAGAGATAATGAAGCATGGATCCTAATAATGTAATTTAGATATGATTCGATGGATATGAGGAATCAAGAACTGGGAGGAACAAAAAATAACTTTGATTTCTGACTACAATGGATAGAAAATGTCATTACTAAATAATTATGGACACAAAAATTTGAGGAAAAGGGTATCCAGGTTCACTATGAGTATGGATATCATATATACATATATATATATATATATATATATAGCATTGATGTGAATCCAAGTGTAAAGATGGACCTTGAGAACATAATATTAAATGAAATAAATCAGTCACCCAAGCTGAAATTCACATGGTTTCTCTTACATTAGGAATCCAAACTATAACTAAAGAGCAGACTAAAAAGAGATAATAAGAAGTGGGGATCTCAAATGGGAAGATCAAGGGAATGAAAAAGGGAATTAAGATGTATTAAGTACATGTACCAAGTCCACAAAATAAACTTAAAAAGTACTGCAAATTTATACTAATAAAAGATAGATAGATAGATAGATAGATAGATAGATAGATAGATAGATAGATACCCCAGCTTTGGGTAGTTGAGAAGCAATAATATGTGTAAGTAAGAATGCAAAATCAATGCTTGTCTAAGAAATGAGTCCTCCAGTGAAGGTGGGCAGAGAGAGCAGAAGAGAAATGTGAATCCAACCTGGAGTTTCCCAGCCCACCCCAACCCAAGGAGAACAAACTAAGAGAGAAAAGCCTTGGACATCATCATTCCCTATAAGCTGCACTCAGGGGACTTCATCCTCCTCTTCAAACAGGTTATTCAAAGAGCTCTTCATCCTTTTCTTTGGTTCTTAAAAGCTACAGTCAATTCTCTAATCCCATGGACCACAATGGTTTCAGAACAAATATCATTGCTGTACCTAGAGGACTGTTTCCCTCTTCCTTGAGAATATTAACTGTACATATAATATATAGTTATGGGTAGAATATTAGCCATTATTGTGTGAAACATAATATATACAATAGAAATAACTTTACTACAGATTATTTAAGACACACTGAAGCTTTCTCCAAAGCATGAGAACACTGGAGCATGTGTGGCTCACGGGATGTCACTACACCATAGCTTGTTAGGCCTTTTAGAAACTACTTTAAGTCAGCCACATTCTCCCCACCCAATCCCATCATTTGATTGAGAATCTCCCTGTTGGCTACCTCAGACCTTTCAACTGCCTGCTTTGTGACATCATCCAACTACCAAACCTATCACCACCTAGAGAACTTTGAGGTTTCCATGGCATTGTACAAAAAGAAGTCTGGATGATTGTCAGTCAATAACGACCTGTACCCTTAGTACAGGACACATGTTCTCTTTGGCTTCACCCACCCACATATTCTCTAATATCCTCTTCTAATCTTTTGTGTCTGCAATTGCTGTTACCTGTCCTCTACTATGTCAGGTAAGGGAAGATAATTTCAAAGGTCTTTTGTATGAATTTTCTACTCCTCTCCCAAATAAATTCCCTAATGGAGACCAGAGGCATTGGGATACTAGAGGAAAGGCTTGAATGAGAAATCTAAAGACCTATTTTCACTTAATGACCTGAACATTCAGTAAGGATGTGACATGGGATAGATGGTTTACTATCCCACAAATATGTTTCTTTATCTGCTACCTGAGGCTGACTAACTACTCACACTCTGTTCCCTTTCTTTTCTAACATTGAGTCTTATGGGTCACCTGAACAGAAAATTGAATCAGAGATATCTTGTATGCACTTATTTCAATAGAAAATGTAAAAAAAAACAAAAAACCCCTAGGAGAGATTAGAAAACTGCAAGTCTATACTAAGAAGTTTCATGACTGACAATCTCCCTCCACTAGTATTTCTACTTCTACTGTGGTGACATTCAAAATGCATCATTCACATGTGCATTAAGATTTCTGGCTGAACCAGGTGAAAACACAAGCAGGGAGACCCTATGGTCAAAGGCCTGGGGTATAACTGGGCAGATACTTGAAGAGAAAGACATTTGGGATGGCTTCCATGAAGCATAGGCCAACAGGAACTACGAGAGTCAGGGAGAGGGGAAGGAAATATGCAAAACTAGGGAGAATAAAATTTTAAAGAGAAAAGAGATGTAGAGCATGGAGATAATCTTCAGAAAAGAAAGGTAGTTTGGAATGGAATATTAAGTAAGACAGGTAAATATTTCAAATGACTGCAGAAAGAACACACAGTGAATTTGTCTCAGGCAAGGGCAAAGTGAGGTAGGTTTGACAAATGTTTCCTTTAATGATCTAAGAAGGAAACTAAGGCTAGCATAGGCTGTCCCTTATCAGAAATGTCACATTCTGTTGGTTGGTTGTTTTTGTTTCTACTTCTTTCAATACAGATGCCTCTTGATAGTTTTTAAATGTGAACATTTTAGAAGTATGTATCACAAATGATTCTTCTTATGTATGTGCTAAAAAAGTAGTCCTCCTAGGGGCCTAGGAAACAATGTTCAGCATTCTATTTTATGTTGATTTTTTAAAATTAAATGGGTTTTTATCTGTTTTGTTTTTGGTACTGAAGGATTGAACTCAGGTGCTTGTAGGGCAGGTGGCAGAACCATTGAGCTAAATCCCCGACCCTAAATGGGTTTTTAAAGATAATATGTTTCACCCCTTGTGTATCAGAAAGACCACTTCTTTCTGTGTACTCTGTAAGTTTCAGGTGAAATTTTCTTGTTATCTTCCTAAAACAGAGTGGATATTTGGTATTTGGTACATCTTTATTAATATGCATACTCATTAACAGTTTTGCTATCAGAGAAACAAAAGTAAAACCTGCCTGTGAATAAAAAGAAAACTTTAAGCTCCACATCTCTCATTCCCCATTTATCTGAAACAAATTTGTGAGCTCCTATGAGGTTTCCTACGTTTAAAAAATTGTCTTAGCACTTGTAAACTCGGTTATTTGTGAGGCTGAAGTAGGAGCATCACAAGTTGAAGCCCAACTCAGGCAAATTAGTAAGATCCTATCTCAGCATAAATAAATACATAAATAAATAAGAGCTGGGGATGCAGCTTGGTGGTGCAGAGTTCCTGGCTTCAATGGCCAGTACTGCAAAAAGAAAAAAAAAACACACTCCTATCCCCCAAAAAGAAGAAAAAGACTAACTATGCCACTAAGCAACTAACATGAACACCAAAGAAAAGCCAAACCAAGTGACAAAGATAAAAACATAATATTGTTTTCAATGTATTCTAACAGCAATGTTTTTGTTAGGCTTTAGGAGTGACAAATATGCCTGATTGTTTAAGATTATTATCTAGTCAGTTATGAGGAGAAATGAAAACTTTCACAATTCTCTTCCAGTGTTTTTCCCTCATTTGGTATGTGGTGATATCAACTGTAATATCTGTGTATAATGGGAAGAGCATCTGTTCATTGGTGGGTCATATTCAAGCAAAGATGAATAAGTACAATAATGGAATTCCTTCACAGTCTTATTTCCCTCTCCATACTATGCCATTTATTTTTGCCTTCCTGTCTTTTGTTTGTATGTTTGTTTGATTGGTTGGTTTTGAGATTGAGTCTTACTACATTGTGCATTCTATCCTCTGACTGAAGCAATCCTCTTACCTCATCCTCCTGAGTGCTGGGTCTACAGACATGCACCATCATGTCTATCTCCATGCCAAGGTTTATAGGAAACCATACATCATAGACACTTAGATGTTCACATTTATTGCAATTTGAGGCTTGCTACACCCTTTTGACTAAAATTGTTTCTCTGCCAACATCTACACAGAAGAACTTTGCTCAATATCACCATCAGTGTGGGCTGTTTCTGGCTTATCATTTTCCATACAATCAAGTAAACATGTTCATTTTCCTAATGATGGATCTATAACAGAACTTCCTCTCTTTCTAATTTCACTACTTTTTCTCGCTTACTAAACAGATTCATAAATGATGTTTGTTTACTAAACAAACTAGTAAATGAACAATGCTTTGATGCTTATTCTTCAATTTTCATTAAAATCCCTATGTTCTTTTTCATTCTATGAAATTCTGTGTTTTTCATTTCGCTCTCTCTACTTTTGTAGAACTTCATCTATTGTCATCTATACAGATTATATGTGGTAGGTCCCTTTCATTCATGAATGAACTGTCACTGTGCTTATTTTGATGACTACTTTATAGATGAATAACTCATGAGTCAGAAAGATTACAGAACATTTCTCTTCCCCAAAGCACTTCTTGAGAAGCTAACCCTCAGGTAATCATGTTGATTTAGGATTAGAAGCTTGACGAGGGGAAAGAATGACCCTTTAAAGTTACTGACTGCCTTGGGTTATAAATGACCCCTGGGAAACAGCAAGGGCTTTTACACAAGCAAAATGAGACACTGAAGATGACATTGGCAAGAGCCACACTAGCTTCTATTGAGTGAGTAATAAAAACACCTAGGTGAAATGTTCCATTCCTCCTGGGTTCTGGCCTGTGTTCAGTTCACAAAATATGGGGAAGAGAGTCTGGTTTTGTAACCTGGTACTGATACTTAAACCAGAGCAGAACTTGACAAGTCAATGCAACCACTCTGATCCTATTTCCTCACTCATAAACTGATAATGTTACAAGTTTTCTAAGCATCTCTTAGGTCTGAAAGGCTTCAATTCCATGACTCACAGTAGTGAAGCAGGGTGAGTGTAGGCTCAAGGGCAGCACAGGGTAGGGAGAAGGCCACTTTTGGCCCAAGGAGCCCATTTGGGACCCTTTGTGTCTTTGGTGTCCAAGGCAGGAGAAAAGGCAGTTCATCAGAAGAATTCCAAACTGATCCAACACTTAATGGTCATTTGAAATTGTTTCATTGCGGAAATCTCATCAAATATTGGTATCAGAGGCTGCCTGATTGTGAAAAACCTCAGGAGAAATAATATTGGTGCTCAAGTATAGTGAACTTTGTCAATCTCACCCATGTTTTCATGGCCCTCTTGCTTCTTCTAGAAAATGTCCAAAGCCCACCATGCTTTGATATCTACAGTTCTCTGCAGCTCTCACTTCCTGTGATGAGCAAAACCACTTCTTAATGGCAAGTGCTTGCAACTCCTCGAGTCTCAGTGCCAGCCCTCAGTCTCTGCCACCTCATCCCAGCCAGTTCCAGCTAGTGCCTATCTTTACCAATATTCTAGCACAACTAGATTTTGGGGGATTACTGGGCACAGTCAGATGTCAGCTCCAGCTATCTTCTATCCAGTTATTTGGCCATGGGATATCACAGGAAGGTTTGAAAACAGGTCTCCCTCACTGGAGGCCTTCATGCTGACTGTCACTGACCACAGCACAACAGGTGCTTCCACATCCATGATGGTCCATCCCAATGCCATCATCCTAATGTATCCATCACTATCTGCCAGCCTGGCTCAGGGGACATCACCACACATTCTGAATCAGGGACACAGCCTGCACCCTGCACACTAACAAGAAAGCCAGGTGTACTAGTATAGTCAGGGAGTGATGAGGGCTGTGCTGTCTGGAAAACTTGGCCCCTGCCTGCAAACCTACGGCTGTGTGTCATATACAATGGACTCACCACTACCCAGCTGCAGATTGGATCCTCCCTCAGAATTCTAAACTGATTCCTTTCCCTTCTTGATCTCAGTACCTACCTTGGAAACTCATTTCTGTGATAGCTTGAGGAGACCCAGAATAGTAGATAGTTGAAGTGGAGACTAGTGTTAGGACATTTGTGAGCTGACCCTCCTTTAGCACCATCAGTATTTCTATTGAGGGGCAGAGGCCCCGCTCTTTGTATTTGCTGACTACTGGGCTGGTGTGCAGGGGGACTAACTCTTGTAGCAGGAACTGACTTTTTCCTTGATTCCTTTACTGTGACAGAAATGTCTCCAGAGATGAAGACATCTCTGAGACTGCAAGCCCTGAGCTATATATAGTGTCTTCCACAATCTCCAGAATCCCCCATGGTCCATGGTAGCAGAAGTAACCAGGTACTTGAGAGGAGTCCATCCCCCTGATCCTGGGAAAAGTTCAACAAAAGCTCCTATAGAGAGTTCTACTCATCTCTTGGCATTGGCTCCAAGCCAGGAACAATCAGAGAAGAAGAACAGAGATGAGATAGAAACAAAGCTTTCAAAGCCTCTGGATGCCCACCAGATCCTAACAGGTGAGCAAGATCTGCCACTACTCCTCCTTAGCAGTTTCTGCCCCTCACAAGCTGCTGGCCTCCATTAAACCTCTGAGCCAAGAGACACCTGGTCTGAAGATGCCCACTAGGGAAAGAACTGCCTGACTCTCAAGGATACAGGGACACTTGACAAGGGAATTGAGTCCAACCCAGATTGGGCAGATGTTGCTGCCCTGATGGAAGACATTCACTTTCCCAAGTTTTTCAACTCTTTGAATGCTCTTGACCAATCCAGTCATCCCACAGCCTTTGAAGCCAAAGATGCTGGATCCATTGAGGTGAATCAGGTGCAGAAATCAAGTGTCACAAACAGTCTCTCCCACTAAATGAGGAAGAACAAGCAAAAAGCCTCTAGGCCAATCACTGGAGCTCCTGAGGCTAAAAATTAAGCTGAGAGACCCTGAGGGTCTGTCAGAGGGAGAAGTGCTTGTTTCCAGGGAAGTGGGCAGTGACAGGCTTCCCATGAACACTGCCAAGCATTCCAACAGCAAACCTCTGAGAGCAGCATCCAGCAGGACCAGGCAAACTAAGGGCTGTGAGCAAGCAAGGACCAAGAGGACCAGAGAAAAAACTCCAGGAAAGCCTACGAGAGGAAGCAGTTGGGGCATAAAGTCAAGGGAGAAGAGAAGCCAACCATTCCCAGCACAGAGCACAAGAGAAACCAAACTGCACCTGGCCAAGAGGTCTTTTAAAAGCTTCACAACTGCCCAGGCACGCACATGCTGGATTTGGTGCAGGTTTTCCACACAACTTGGAAGAAGATGGACAAGAGAGCTGGCTCTTCTCCTCCCAGGCCCTGGGAACCTTGAGCAGCACCAAAGACCCTAAGCCTAAACTGACAACAAATGGTTTCTGGGGATCCTTATGAAGGGAAGGGGCCCGATAGGGCTCAGATCAGTTTTCTGAGACCACATGGCAGCGCTGAAAGAAAAGGTTCTATCTCCACCCCTGTGTCAGCTACCACCACCTGGGAAGGTCAAGTTAATACCTTTGCCTTTTCCCAGCCCAGACAAGCCTCAAGCGTGACCCAGGTCTGGAAGGCCAGAGCCCCAAGCCTCACATTGGCCCACTGTAGCTTACCCTGCCTGACCTTCTGCTATGAGCACAGCTCAGTCATCCCAACCAGCTGCTCCCAACACATCTCCCATGTCACACCAGCTCAGCCAGTCACAGACAATGTCAGCCAACTGAGCTCAACCACCTCAAACCAGCTTGGCTTTCCTCAGTCTGCCACTTCTAGGCCTGGACCTCATGAAACATCACCTTCTGCCTCTTTCTGGTGGGAGCCAGTTGCCACTTCTGTGACCAAGCACTGGTCCCTAAGCCACAAAGCCCATTTCTCCTCCAAGATTTCCACTAACAACCAATTCCCAGGAGGGAACTCAGTATTCCTGAACCAGTAATATCAAGCCCTGGCACAGAAGAACAGAGGCCAGAACTCAAAGCCAGAAAGAGGCAGCCTCAGCAAGAGCTGGAGCTGGCCGCCAAACACAACTCTCCAGGGAAACTGCAGATTTGCAGGCAGAGGGTGAAAGAATGAGTTGTTTGATACTATAGGTACACAAGATGAGAGCTGCTAAGGCTGTCCACAGCTTGTTGAGTACCATGTGGCTTTTCACATAGATATATCAGAGAGATGGATAGAAATATGTTTATTCTGATATACTGTTTAAGATTAATATAACCACATACCATTCAAGAGAGAAGTGCAGGAGAAGCAACAGATAAGGAATTGAGCCCGTTTTTGAGTTCTGAGATGGTGTGTGGTGTACAGAGTGGGATCAAAGGCTGCATTAGAAAGAAGGAACTTAAAGTTGGGTGGGAGAACATGGGCACACAGGATAAAAAAATGAAGAAGGAGAAAACTAAGATTTGAGTCAAGGAAGGTCAAAGAGGAGAGATGATATGGGCTTAGAAGAAGAACCAGGAATGGATTAAAATGACTGAAGATGCAAAGTCTAGTGCCAGGGTGAAAGGAATACATTTTGGAAAAGGTAAAGATGGCACCAGATGGGTTTGTGGTGACCAGAGGAATGGTAAACCATCTATCAATGAAAAAGGCCTCCTGTCTCCTGACAGACCAAGTAGGCATAGGAAATACAATCTGGGACACTTCTCCAACATGCTTGGGTCACCTAAGATTACAACTGGGAAAGGTGACTCCCAAACACTGGGGAAGCTACAAGGGAATTGGCCAGGGTTCACAGCAATCCTGGGGCCAGTTGATACCTGAGGCCCAGCCAAATGAGGTGCAGCAGCATAAGGCCCACCCAGAACACAGCCTGCAATAGAAATCATCACTTCCACATCACCCATGCACCAGGGCAGCATGGGTACATGACCTCAATTGACTTCAAACACATGAGGCCAGTATCACTGAGCCCCTTTACAGGTGTGGTTCAGCAATGGGCTGGAATCCCATTACATGGAAGGCAGCAAAGCTTCAGTCTGGATCCCATGGCTCTCTGACATCTTCATAGAGTGGGAGAGTGCCCATAGTGAGCGAACCTGGCCTTCAGGCACAGTGTACAGAGGTCACAGGGAGGGGGCAAGATCAAACTTTCTCAGTAAAGGTGACTGACTATGAAGTTTGAGGTGCCTGCCAGGTCCTCCTCCCCCACACTAGACACATGCTACCCTCTGGGACTGTGGCCATCAGACAGAGGACACAAGAAGATCCGGCTTGCACTGTCCATTTCCAGGGTAAGCCACACATGTTTGGGCAGGTGGGCTGTCTGGTTTGCACCCAGAGATGCCCTCCAGCAGCTGCAGGACCCAAGTACAACCTTCTGGAGGTGCTTCTCCAGTGCCATAGGGACAGGGAAAAAGGGCAGAAGTGGGTTGGGGAAGGATAGGATATGAGTTGGTGGGTTGGGGGGAGGGTGGGCAGAAAAGAAAGGAAGTAGAGCCAGCAGAAGATGAGACCAGAGGAGCCTTACAAGGGGAAAATAATTTATATTTTCAAAATGACTTCTGTAGATAAAATACATGTAATAAAATCCACCACTTAAAAGTACAGCCTAGTGCATGTGATTCATAGCATTTCCATCATCCCTAAGGGAAATCCTTGTAACCTGTTAGCAGTCCTAGCTAGTAATCTGTCTGCATTTGCCTATCTGCACCTTGCCTACACATGGAATCATACAACACATGACTTTTTATGTCGCTTCTTTCACTCAGCAGAGTATTTTCAACCTTCAACTATGTAGCTAACTGAGAATTCTTTACAACTGCACTGCATTCTATCATATTGCATAGATAGAAACACATTTGTTTCTCCACTAACCCTTTAAGTGGTGGAGATTTGAATGTATTCCTCTACTAAGTAACATTTAGTAGCTTATTTTGTGCTGTGTGGCACCAGGTTAAATTATCAATCCTGTTCACAGATGACAAGATTAGAAGGTATCAAGAACTTGCTCAGATTAAGAGCTAGTGATTGGTGACCTGGGACTAGAATTCTAGATTTCAGACTAGTAAAGTCATAGATTCACATGACAGAATAATAAGACAGATACCAAAGGGTATTCAATTGAAGTGCACCCCCTAGACTTCCAGCTACCCTCTTCCCCATCTCTTAGAAACATCAATTGACCACTTGGTCCACTCTTCAAGAGAAATTATGGACTCATAGCCCCAAGTTTGTATCACAACTGATGGAATGCTCTTCCCCATTGACTTGAAATACCTCTTGCCTTATTGTTAAAACCCTATGTGCATTTGCATTACTATTTTCAGAATTTTCTTGCCATTGGGCCTGTTGTATTTGCTGTATCTCTAGAACCCTTTTCATCAACATCTAGACCCATCCTCCAGAGAGAGATGTTGAGACATCGCTGAAAGCTGACCATCCAGAGAAAAGATTCTACTTATAGACTTCCTCACCCAAAGCCAGGCCCATCACTTTCCACTCATTAGGAACTCAATCCTGACTCTGTTTATCACAGTCACAAGAGAAAGTAGTGGGAAGAGCGATAACCAGAAGATCAAAAGCAAAGGCAATGCACGTCAAGTCGGGATGGCTGCAGACACCACTTGTTTTCTCTGGGGCAGACAGTATAACTCACCACAAGGCCCTTTTCACATTCTATTCTTGAATTTCCTTCAGAAATCTATTAGGTGAGTTGGTTCCCAAGGCTTCAAAATAAATGGCCGTCAAGAGAAAAACATGTAATCTGTCTTCCAAGGTTGGAGTTCTTCAAAATACGATGGGAGAAAAGGAGAACAAAAAAGAAATTCAGATTTTTTTTTTCTCCAGGGCATAGAATTCATGGCATTATCTGTACTATGTAGCTACCTAAAAAATATTGAATTATTTGTTGGTAGATAAAAAGTAAGCCTGGAGTGTACTGATGTCTTACAGAAAATCAGAAAACCCCATGAGTATCTATTGTCCAGTACCTTTATTTGTCTTATTGGTTATCTTCCTTTTCTAACTATACTCCTCTCCACTTTGCCTGACCTTTTAGCCAGAAACAGCAGACCAAGAACATGAAAGACCCTCAATTCTGTGCTTGCTGTATGTAGCCTGGTGAGGAGGCTACAGTAACTGCCACACTGGATTCACTTACCTAAGAAAACACAAAGCATCTTTGATGCTTATCACGTGGAAGAGCCAGATGGCAGGGTATTGGCATTGATCAAGAAGCCAGAGGAGGTGAATTATGGATGAAAGAACTGTGACCAAAGTCTGCAGGAGAGAACATTTGTAGCCAGCTTTCTCCTAACTCTCTGATGACTGGTCCTCATGGGCAGAGTCCAGTTGTCAAATCATCAACACACTAATGGGAAGGGAAACAAGAGATGCAGGGAGAGGAGGAAATGGAATGAGAAAAGGAATTAAGACATGTTATGTATACATACCAACTCCACACAAGGAATGGAAACATTATGTACTGCAAATATCTACTAATAAAAATAAAACAAAATAAATGCATAATCTATAGTTTATGGATAATTTTTAAGGATGGAGAAAAATAGCTTCAGTTTGAAAAGTACAGCTACAGATCAATAAAAAAGAATCCTAGTCATCTAAGAATCTTAGCTCAGGAGAAGATTCAGGAAATAGACTGAGAAGATGGTGTCTGAAAGGTCAGAGGGAACCAGTAAAGTGACATCATGAAGAAAAAAGGATAATGGTTTGGTTCAGAGACTCCTATGCTGCTTCGCTTGGACTGGGTCAAAAATGTCCCCATTTAATACGTAGTCCACAAAGAGTACAATGGACCTTCTTCCTCTTCACTGTATTCTAAATTCCCGATAATAGATTTCATTGACTAATATATGCATCCGAAGTCCATTGACTTACTCCTTATCACCATGTTGGTGGGGTATTTTTCAAGTTCAAACTAGCCTCACTACATCACGTCACTTTACATGGCTTTTACTTATGTTTTTTCCTCTATTTGAAATTCTATTTTACTACATTTTAAAATGTGTATACATATCAATAAACTTTCAATAAATGTTTGTTGACAAAGTGGATTGATTGACTTAAAAAAAACTTTTCTGAAACTATTTTTGTAAAGGCAACATGACATGTGGGTTCATTGTGCTCAGCCTCTATACACTTCTGCCAGTGTCTAAAGCATCTCTGCAGTCTTTGCAATGAAGGCTCAGACAGATCAGCACCAAAATCTCAATGTCTCTCTCTAATATATTACATCTCCTGTTAACTACCCATTTCTCTCCAAAGTCTGAGTCAAGCCCAACTACTCTTCTCAAACTATAGCCCACCTAGGTCCCTCCCACTTGTGCCCAGATCATTAGTATTGTGCATGACATCAGTGTCACATCTCAAATCTTGTTCCCACTCACAAGCTGAGGGCATGTCCTCAGACTCTCCCCAAGTTTCATTCATTACTGTCCCTTTCTCTTTGAACAGGGGTTTTGGGCTCAATGATTTCTAACTTTCCTCTCAACTCTGATATTCTTTGTGCAATTAGGACTCTGCAATGCAATCCATGTATAAATACAGCAGGTGTTTGGAGAAGGTTAGAATAATTGAACAGAGTTTTCCAGAAGATACATGGAGACTGAGTAGGACATTGAGTAACGGAAAGGACTTAAACTGGCACAAAGATTGTCCCAGGTTGGAGAAACGGCATGACTCACAGCAGGGAGGTAAGAAGCCAAGATGTGCACTGGGTGACAGATGAGAGATAGACTTGACTGGTATAGTGTGTGCAGGTGGCCGGGTAGTGAGAAATAAATGAGAATCAAAGGGAAATAAAACTAAATAGGAAATAAATAAGTACCTGAAGGTGACTGGAATGAAATCTGAGCTTAGTAATGGCAACAATATCCTGCCCTGGACTTTAAAAAAGTATTTGGAAGCCAAAGATAAGTCCAACTGAGGAATTTAAGATGAATATGTAACTATACTATGAACTCACTTTATGGCAGTGAAAAATCACTTTAGTGGGTTTCAATATGCAGCATAGATGAAAATAATCCATATCAATTGCTTCTAGAGCTTGACCCATATCGAGAGGAGGATTTCTAGCTGGATACAATAGCAAATGCAGAAATGTCTCATTATCATTCCTCCCCATTAGTGTTATGGAGCTAAAGAAATTTAGAGACAAGGAGACTTAGACCACAGTGTAAATCTTTATCCAGACATGTTGAAGGGAAGAAGGAAGAAAAGAAAGAGAGGAGGAAGTAAATAAGAGAAAGGAAAAGGAAAAGTTTTAGCCACACCATTTGTATAACAAAAATTAGGCAGTCTTTTCTGCAAAACAGGTAAAAGGGACTATTGATAGCAAGGGACTAATCATTACTTTAATTTGTAATCTATGGTTAAATATATTGAAGTATCTATTAAATACCTCAATAAAGCTTAAGAATATTTATGGTGTTTTTAAATTAGACTGAAGAAGGGAAGAAAGTAACATCTAATGTATACTATATGCTCAGGACAGTTCTGGATGCTTATCATTGTACCTTTAATCAGTACAATAATCAGTTGAAATGGCTACAATTCTCATGAATAAAATAGCTGATGTCCAAAGAGTTTGAATAATTTACCAATATGCTAAACTTGAAATTGGCAGAGGCTGGCGTTGAATTTGTAGTATAATACAATTAATCCTCTACATCTGTGGCTACATCTGGACCTATAAATTCAAGCAATCATGAACAGAAAATATGCAAGAAAATTACATTGTTGTTGACAAGTGCTGTGAAGTTAGGACTACAGTCATTGTTTACATGGAATATGTACCGTCCTTGCCATTATTAGCTCAACTATACAGTATAGCAAGTATTTGGATAGCATTTACATTGTATTTGGTTTCATCAGAAATCTAAACATAATATAATATATACAGGAGAATTATATAGATTATGTGGAAATATAAGTGGTATGAACGCAAACAGATTTTGAGATCTTTGGGGGATCTTTGAAGCACCACCCTTCAGATATCTGGGGATGACTGTACTACCCAGCACTGTCACCACCACACACATATGTGTGCTTTTTATTCCTACACAAATGCAAACTAACTTCTTTCCAGTAAGTCTGAGATTTTAAATTATGGTCAGAAAAACACTTGTAACCGAATCACTTAAGAGGCTTCTTAAAATACAAGACTCCAGAGCCTACCTCAGACCAACCTCATTATAATGTGTTCCCTAGGTGATTCCAATGTGCACTACACATTTCAAGCAATGCAGAAACCAAACTTCTTTTTATAAATCACTTAATATAAATGCCACATGAACTTTTAAAATAAATTTTTACAAACCTCATCCTTGGTACTTGAACCTCTATTTTCATTAAGATCTAATATCACAATTTAAACTAAAACTATTTGGCCACTATATTTAACTTTCAAAATGAAGCTTTTATAGACAAGTCAGAATAATATCTATGAGATCAGTGACTGGAGAACAAAATAAATCAGTTTCAAAGCTGAAAAAATTTTAATATTATGGAAGACTAAAAGGACACGAATAATACAGAAACAGGAAAAAGGTGAAAAATTAGGACCTAACATGGAAAGATCTAGGAACTCAAGTCATGTATACATTTTTAAATCAAATTCTTATATTTAATAAATATAAGAATATATAAATACAATGAATCTGTGAGTTACAAAAGTGTAGGGCTTTATGAGATTTTAAAATGTATGTGGTCAATTAATTCCAAATATTGTCACTACCTGGAATATTTCCCTCACCCCACAAAATTCCCTTGTGCCCCTCTACAGACAATATTTCTCATCCTTAGTCCTAAGCCACACTCTATTTGTTTAGTCATGCATTTTCTAAAATACCTTATCAGTGGAGTCATACAATACATGAAATCTTTTATCTGTATATTTCAACAGTTTGTTTCCTTTAATTGACTGTTTTGTATTTTTTTAGGTGATGATTAGTCAGGAGACAAGGGAGGCCCAGGAGAAACAATAACCACTCACAGGTCCTGGCATGACAGTCACTGCCAGAGAAGAGGGCACATGGGAGGAAGGGTCAAAGAAATGACACCTGCAGATATGGAAAGGGAAAGGACAATTACCTGCTTTAGAGGTCAAGATGGGGTACACAAGCAAAAGCGCGAGAACATTTTATTGTTTTGTTTAAATTTTACTTGCTCTCACTCACTCGGTGCAGGGGTGGGCAGCCCGTGGCAGGGGCTAGGCTTGTCACACTGTTACACATCCTTACTGGGAAGGATGCTCATTACTTGTTTGCAAAGATGTTGAGACAGAAGAAAATATGAAGGTTGGAAATTTAAAATATAATTAGTGGTATGTTATTAGTGGTAAGATATACAATAATTTACCTTCAATTCATAGAGGTCAGGCATGTAAAGCAACTCCTACTACTGAGTTACGTCCTCAAACCTTGCTCTTGATGACAACATGGGGTGCTTCCATTTGGAATTATAAATAAGGCTCTAGAGGGCCAGGGATTTAGCTCAATTTTTCCCTCGCCTGCCTTGGAAGCTCAAGGTCCTGAGTTCGATCCCTGGCACCAAAAATAATAATAATAATAATGACAATAATAAGGGTCTAGAAACTTTATATGCAACTTTATCTTGGGCAAATTAATCGAATTGCTAGGTTTTGTGATAGGTAGATTTTAACTTTATTAAAAATTGTCCAACTGCTTTCCAGAGTGGTTGTACAACTTAACAATCTTTATTGGCAATGTGTGACTAATCCTTGTGCAATGTCACCAACACTTGCCATTGTCGATATTTAATTATTCTAATGAGTGTTTAGAGATTTCCCAAGTATTTTGTATTTTAATTTGTATTTGATGATTAATTATGTTGAATATTTTATATGCTTCTTGATCATTCATGGATCTCTTTTTTTGAAATCTGTTCAAACGTGTTTTATTTTTTTTACCTTTAAATTTCAGAAGTAAGTTTTAAAATAAAATCTGCATATATTGTCTTTATCAAATACAGTATTGCAAAATTTTTTGTAGTTTGTGGTTTATCTTGTCATTTCCTTAGGGGGCTTTTTCAAAGAGCTAGTGTTTTAGTTTTGACAAATTCCAGTTTATGTACTTATTTCATGCTCTTTGTATCCTACCAAGGTACTTTTTGCTTGTAATAATTGGTGAAGAGTTTAATTATTTTTTTTCCCAAAATTGTCATTGTTTTAGTGTTTGTGATTGTCTAGATATAGTTTATGTGTAGTATGAACTCAGAGTGTTTTTTTTTATATGTGTAACCAATTGTTCAGCAAAGTTATGAAATTTCCTATTGATTTCTTTAGAACTTTTATATGAGAATAATTGGTTAACTAATTTATGTGTAGGAATAATTTTGGACATTTGAGATCCAGGAATAATTTGGACATCAATCTCTATGTCCATCCTATGTATCCTAATCACATTGCCTTGGTTAATGCAAGCAATGCTTAAAATCATTAGTTGTCATAGAAATGCAAATTAAACCCACAATCAAACATTTAAGAAAACAATAACTCAAATCTTCTGCAGATGCTTGGAAAAAATAGAATATGGAGTTCCTTCCATTCTATTTTTTGTCATTAAAGCCTCTGAGCCTTATACAAACATTATACTTTATGATTACAGTAATAAATTTTGAAATGAGATAGTTTAAATTTCCAACTTTGTATTTCTTTCTGAGAATATTTAGATTATTCTACATCTTTTAAATATATGCAAATATTTTAGAATCCATTGTCACATACCAAAATAAACCCTGCTGAAATATAATTGGAATTTTGTTCAATTGATAGATTAATTTGGGGAAATTATTTTAAAGAACTAAACAGTATTATATTTTAACCTAGCTTAAATTTTTCTTACTACTTTATACAAATATAACATGTTTGGATATTGATGTTGAAACCTGTGAAATTGCCATTTGTAAATTACTTTTATATGTTGATAGAGTTTTCTACACTGTCATACTTTATTCTTTCATAATATTTACTTATTTGTTTTTAATATTTCTACCTTATTTTAATAGCTAGGATACTGAATATAGACATCTGACATTTTAGGACAAAGACATTCAATAATCATCACTAATTTGGATATAGCTTTATGTTTTTAGAGAAAGTTTTCACAGAGAATGTTTCCTTATATTTGCAGTTGCAAAGAATACACACTATATGGCCAGGGATTTAGCTCAATGGCACCACACCTGCCTCTCAAGTGCAAAAACTTGAGTTCAGTCGCCAGAACCAAAAAGAAAAAGAATATACACTATAAATTTCATGTTGAAGTTTGCTAAATGAATACTTTCACTTTATTTCCTCTATTTTTTTTATTCCTTTGATTACCCCTTCCTGCCTTCTTTTAGGTATTTTGAACTTTCTAAACTTTATTTTTATCAATTTTGCTATTTACTAAGTTTTAATAGTGCTTTGACTGTTTACCTTCAATTTTACAATATAATCCTTAAGTTTTAATAGTCTACTTATTTTATTTTATTTTATTTTATCACTTCAAGTTTCATGTAGAATCCTTAGTAACAGATGGTCCATTTTCTCTCCCTCCTTATGTTGTTACTGTATGCATTATGTCTTCATGCATTGAAAATCTAACAGGTGTGAGAACAGAGCTGCACAGGCACACAAGCTTCACCCAGAGCCTTGCCATTCCATGGCCACAGCCAAGGACCCACCTGGAAAAGAGCTACACAGGCACACAAGCAATACCCAGAGGCTTGGCCTGATACCACTGATAAGTGAGTGGAAACCCTAGACAAAGCCTGCCCAGACAGTAGGAACTGGTGTGCATAGCCGCCAATCAAAGACCTTCCCAGACAACAGCTACACAGGGGCCCCAGCAAGAGGCATGCCTAGATAACATACCAAGTGTGCACAGGCCTGAGGTCAGGTCCAACAACAGGTAAGCTCGGGGATCCAGATAGCCACCACTCTGAATTCAGGAACTGGTGTACTGGTGAGCAGTAGAGTAAAGGCTGCTCAGTGAGTTGCAGAGAATTCAAGACCACTGGGTCAGAAAAAAATTGCTTCAACAAAGGCACAGCAGCTTGCAAATGTTGAAATGAGAAGACTCATAAATAAGTTTCAAAACCAGCCATCCAGATCACCTAAGGCAACACCAAAGGGCAATGAGATGGAACAATCTGATACTCAACCCCCGGATGCCCTGAACTGACAATGAAAGAGGACCTGGAAAAAATGAAATCAGAAATAATTTCTCAGATAACAGAAGAGATTGTGCCCATAGTACAAGACATGATTAATAAATCTAGAGTGCACATGGATTAAAAAAATAGAGGAGATGAAGAACATGATGGAATCCCAACATAGGAAACAAGTGGAATCCATAAAACAGATGCAAACAGATTTCCAGATTAAAAACTCCATTGAAAGTTTATGCATCAGAATGAGCCAATGCAAGGATAGAATTTCAGATATAGAAGACAGGATTGGAATTAGTGAAAAGAAAAAGAAAAAAAAAATCAGGAAAAGAAAAATTTCTTAAAAATAGTAAGGGACCATGAAAAATCAATCCAGCAGCTGGTGGATGATGTGAAGAAGAATGACATCAAACTGATCAGTCTCAATAAAGAAACAGGAGAGAGAGAAAATGACATAAAAAAACTGTTCACAGAAGTAATGGTGGAAAACTTCCCAAATAGGGGAAAAGAACTTGACATACAGATAAGTGAGGCATATAGGCCTCCAACTAGCTGTGATGAAAAACATTACATATAGGCATATAATAATTAAGATTTCAGAAACCCAACAGAACAAAATTTTACAAGCAGTTAGAGAAAAGAAACAAATCACATACGAAGGAAAGCACATCAGAATCACAGCAGACTTCTCAATGCAAACCCTCAAGGCAAGAAGAGCTTGGAGTGATGTATTTCAAGCCTTAAAAGAAAACAACCTCCAACTCAGATTGATGTACCCTGCAAAACAGTCTTTCAAAATTGATGGAGAAATAAGATATTTTCACGACAAAGAGCACCTTAGGAACTTCATGAATACAAAACTAGCACTCCAAAAAATTTTAAATAATATCCTAGGAAAAGACAACAAGGATCACAATCCCAGGAACCCCAGCAGAATGAATCTATCAGGCACGACTAGAAATTAAACACAAAGGTGGAGAATCCAACAAAAACAAAAAGTCATGACAATGAAAATCAATGTGTGTCAGTTATAACTATCAATGTTAATGGTCTCAATTCACCAGTCAAGAGAAATAGACTGACAGTATGGGTCAAGAAGCAAGATTCAACAATATGCTGCATACAAGAAACACAATTAATTCAAAAAGAAATTCACAGACTGAAAGTTAAAGGGTGCAAAACAATACTCTATGTGACAGGACCCCCCTGCCCCCCCCCCAAAAGAAAAGCAGGATTAGTTATCCTCTTTGCAGATCAAGGGGATTTCAAACCAACACTGATTAAGAGAGACAAAGAAGGATACAGCATTCTTGATGACAGAACACTCCAAGGGGAAGAGATACAATCGTTACGGCTGGGGATTTAGCTCAGTGGTTCTGAGTTCGATCCCTGGTACCAAAAAAAAAAAAAAAAGAGATACAATCATTAATATATATGCAGAAAAAACTAGTGCACCCAACTATATAAAACAGATATTAATGGACATGAAAAATCACATAAGCACTAATGCGATAGTAGTGGGGAACCTCAATACCCCACTGTCAAAAATAGAGCAACTAGAGAGAAAATAAACAACAAAATACTAGAACTCAATCAAATTCTTGAAAAAATGAACATAACAGATGTTTACAGAGTCTTCCACCCCACAAAATCAGAATACACATTCTTTTCAGCTGCACACAGGTTGTTCTCCAAAATAGGCCACATCCTCACTCATAGAACATGTTTAAGTAAGTGCAAAGGAAGTGGTGTTATCACCTGTATATTATCAGACCTTAGTGCGATGAAATTGGATATCAATAGCAAAAGAAACTGCAAGAATTTCATAAACACATGGAAACTGAAAAATACACTTCTGAATAGCCAATGGATCACAGAGGAAATTGAAGAAGAAATCAGACAGTTCCTACAATTAAATCACAATGCTAATACACAATGAGACACAATGAAAGCAGTCTTGTGAGGGAAATTCATAGCAGTGAATATTCACATTAGGAAAACAGAGTGAGCTCAATTGCACAACCTGATGCTGAACCTCAAACTTCTAGAAAAAGAAGAGTAGGTCCAACCCAAAGCTCATACAAGGAAGGAAATTATAAGGGTCAGGACAGAAATTATGCAATGGAGACTAAAAGAATGTTACAAACAATTAATGAAGCCAAGAGTTGGTTCTTAAAAAGAATAAACAAAATTCACAAACCTTTAGCTAGTCTTATGAGAAAAGGAAAGAAAAGGCCCAAATCCACACAATTAGGAATGAAAAGGATGAAATTACAACAGACCCAGCAGAAATTCAGATGATCATCAATTCCTACTTCGAGAACCTATATGCCAACAAGATGGAAAACACAGAAGAAATGGATAGATTCCTGAATACGTAAAAATTACCAAAGTTGAATGAAGAAGACCTAAAAATTCTAAACCACCCAATATTAATCAATGAAATTGAAAACATAATTAAAAACTTACCAACTCAGAAAAGCCTGGGTCTTGATGGCTTCACTGCTGAATCCACAAGACATTTAGAGAGGAACTACTGCCACTATTGTTTAAACAATTCAATGAAATTGAAAGTGAAGCAATACACCCGAATTCATTCCTGGAAGCAAGCATCACCTTGATCCCCTAAAGCAGAGAAAGACCCAACTGAAAAAGAGAACTATAGGCCAATCTCACTAATGAACATAGATGCAAAAATCCCTAATAAGATACTGGCAAATAGAATGCAGACAATCATCAAAAAGGTCATACACCCAGAACAAGTGGGTCCATTCCAGAGATGCAGGGATGATTCAACATACAAAAATCAATAAATGTAATACACTACATTAATAAAGCCAAGAACCAAAATCATATGATCATCTCAATAGATGTAGAAAAAGCATTTGACAAAATCCAACATGCATTTATGATGAAAACTCTCCAAAGAATTGGAATAGATGATCTCTACCTCAATCTGATAAAAACCATCATACTAAATGGTCAGAAACTGATATCCTTCACACTAAAATCAGGAACAAGACAAGGATGTTTACTATCCCCACTCCTGTTCAATATAGTTCTGGAAACATTAACCACAGCAATTAGACAAGAGAAAGAAAAAAGAATAAGATAGGAAATGAAGAAGTCAAATTGTCATTATTTGCAGATGTCAGGGTACTCTATGTAGAATACTCAAAGAACTCCACCAAAAGCATTCTAGCCTTAATAATCAAATTCAGTAAAGTAGCTGGATACAAGATCAACACACAAAACTCAATAGTTTTCCTCTACACGAACAACAGACTCACTGAGAGAGAAATGGGAAAATCAATTCCTTTCACAATAGCACCCAAAAAATTGAAATGCCTAGGAATCAACCTAACAAAAGAAATCAAAGACCTCTACCCTGAAAACTATAACACTCTAAAAATGAGATTAAAGAGGATATCAGAAAATGGAAAGACATCCCTTGCTCCTGGGTAGGAAGGATTAACATAGTAAAAATGGCCATACTTCCAAAACTGCTATACAGATTCAATGCAAGCCCAGTTGAAATTCCAGCAGCATACTTCATAGGCCTTGGCAAAACAATCCAACAATTCATTTGGAAGAAGAGGTCTAGAATAGCAAAAGCAATTCTAGGTTACAGAGATATGGGAGGGGGTATCACAACCCCTAACTTGAAACTCTACCACAAAGCCACCATGATAAAAACAGCATAGTACTGGCAAAGAAACAGATCTGAGGACCTGTGGAACAGATTAGAAGATACAGAAATAACTCCGGACACACTCAGTCACCTCATCTTCTACAATGACCCACACATCCTCACTGGAGTAAAGATACCCTGTTTAAAAAATGGTGCTGGTAAAATTGGGTTTAAATTTGCCAAATATTAAAACTAGATGTATATCTCACACTATGCAATAAAATAAAATCAAAATGGATTGAAGATCAGAATATTAAAACAGAAACTCTAAACTGGGTGGAAGAGAGGTTTGGAAGATCTCTGGAAGACATTGCTGTAGGAAAATATTTTATGAGCAAAACCTCAGTTGCCCATGAGCTACCACAAACAATCAACAAGTGGGATCTCTTCTTACTAAAAAGCTTCTTCACAGCAAGAGAAACCACCAACAGTGTGAAGAGACAACCCACAATGTGGGAAAATTATTTTACCAGCTTTTTCTCAGAGAAAGGTCTACTATCTAGAATATATAAAGATCTTAAAAAAATCAGACATCCTAAATTTAAAGACCCAATACAAAAATGGGCATCTGAAATGAACAGACATTTCTCAGACCAAGAAGTAAAAGCAGCAAATAAACATATGAGAAAATATTCAGCATCACTGATCATTCAAGAGATGCTAATAGAAACAATACTGTAATTCCACCTCATCCCAGAAAGAATGGCTGCTATCATGAAATCAACCAATAAAAAATGCTGGCAGGGCTGTGGAGAAAGAGGAACACTGCTCCACTGCTAGTGGGAGTGTAGACTGGTGCAACCACTGTGGAAATCAGTATGGAGATACCCCAAAGAACTAGGACTGGAAGTCCCGTTTGACCCAGCTAGTCCCCTGCTCAGTATCTTCCCCAAAGAATTAAAAGAATCATACCACAGTGATATATGTGCACCCATGTTCATAGCAGCACTATTCATGATAGCTAAAACTTGGAAGCAACCTCATTGCCCATCAACTGGAGACTGGATAACAAAAATGTGGGGTTTTTTTATGCAATGGAGTACTACTCAGCCATAAAAAAGAGAAATTAGAGACATTTATAGCTAAGTGGATGCACATTGAGACGATACTTTAAGTCAAATAAATAGGAAACATGTGTAAATACCAAATAGTTTCTCTAGTGTGAGAAACTGAAAGTGTAAATAAGGACTAAAAGGTATAATAAATGTGAAATGGGAAGAAAAGCTGATAAAAGGAAAGGGAAGTGGGAGGGGGAGGGGAAAAGAAAGAAGGGAATGGAATTAATATGAGAAAAAGAAAAAAATGGAAACAAAGTGTCAATAGGGAAGTTTGGTGCGTTTGAAAGGAGAGGACGAGAATGGGGAAAATATAAGAACCAAGATGGATCATGTAAAGGTGGAAATTTCCAATGATGAATGTCATTATATTGTATATCTAAAATGTACCAATAAAATTAATTTTAGAAAAAAGAAAATCTTAGGTGATTTTAAAAAGTTTTGTCTCAATGTTCAAAGTCAGCTAAATAATGCAAAAAAAATTAAGTCTATTTTATTTGCACAAATATTTATTAATTACATTGACCTTTTCTATCCTAATGTTCCAATTTTTTCCTAGTATCATTTTCCTTCTTTCAAAAGAAATTTCTTTAACAAAATATTTATAGCAGGTGTACGCGCCACACATTCTCCACGTTTTCTTTCACTCAAGAAGTCCTTATATTATTTTCATTTTTGAAGAATATTTTCACTGATGTAGACTTTTAGATTAAGCATAGATTTTTTTTCCAACCCTTCACATAGGCTGAGCCACTGCCTCTTGGCCTCTGCTATCTCTCACAAGAAATCCATTATCATTCAAATCATTCTTGTTCTATGGGCTGTCATTTCTGTCTTTATGTTTTCGAGATTCTTTTCTTTTCTTCTGTTCTTGTTTTTTTTTTATTTTTTAGGGATTGGAAACAGGTAATGCTAAGATATATACCAACCCTTTTTATTTTTTTTAAATTTTATTATCAGACAAGCACTCATTAAGTGACAAGTACTCTGCTGCTGTTTATCTTTTGATCATCCTACTTCAGCCTTCCTGTGGTGGTTGAGATTACAGTCCTGTGCCACCAGGCATGTCTAAAAATCCTTTTACCTTTTGCTAATTTTCAGTACATTGATTATGATATGACTGGACATGCATTTATTTGTGTTTATTCTGTTTGAGGTTTAACAAAATTACTGAAACTAATTGCACTTTTAAGTAGTCTTGTGAAGTCTTCTACCTGTTTATTTGTATAAACTCTTTTGTTTCTTTCCTTCTAGAATTTCAACAACACAATTTTTCATATTTTGGTATACTCCAATCCTTATGCATTATTTTTTCATCTTTTTCTAATGTGTTAAACTTGGATAATTTTTACTGATCAGTCACTAAATATCCTAAGTCATTCTGATGTCATCTTCATTCTGAAATTAAACATTAAGATAGTGGGCTCATCCTGTGAGTTACTTGTCTTGACTTTTTTTGCCCTTCCTGAGTTTTTTAAAGTATACATGTCAAAGATTTTATTCAGTTCATCAATACAACTAATAAGATGTAATCAGAGATATTATGCACTAAATTTTTATTGAAAATTTTATTTTATTGAGAATTTACAAAATTTGTGTTTAAGGCAACATTCATGGGATAGGTATAAAACAAATATCCTTCAGGACAATGAATTATAAACTTGTTTTTAGATAGAATTTTTTTTCATTTCTTCCAACCAAACAAAAAATTCTACAACTTATGGTAACTTCACTGAGTCCAGGAATTGTGATGCATAGAAAACAGAGTGGAAAAAATTGCATTAATTGTGACAGTATGCAAGTGAGCCTTTCCTGCCTTATAATATTGAAAAGACTTGCTGCCCACTTATTTGTCACATTTCCAACTTTTAAATACATCTTTTAATAGCAGAAGAAAGGTGATGAGATTACTGCCTAGAAGAGAAACATGTAAGAAAATACTGCATGATCACTCACAGAATATCAGATAAATATAATTTTCAAACAAAGAAAATGGGAGTAATATCAGATTATCCTGAGCAGCCATGCTAATGGGTATGAGCCATGCACACAGGAACCATAAGACTCTGAGATGGCTATAATCTTGACAAACACTGGGAAGCCCAGGATTTTCTATGTGATTTCTGGTACCTCATACTCTTCTCTGGCTCTGAGCTTCTGCTTTTTCTCCATTTGTTCAATTTCAGGATTATTTTCTTATTATTATTGTTGTCTATGACTAATGAGTACTTCTACTTCTTTTAAAAAACACAGAAATAAAACAAAATTCACTTATATAAGTATTTATATGGAGGTCACTGGGAAGTTAGAAATATGGAAAGATTTACATTTCAAATGGATGTAACTTTAGCATTAGCAATTCCTACTCCAAAAAATGAAGTTCTTCCTTTGGTTCCCTTTTCAGATCTTTCCTCTTTGGTTCTCTTTTCTCACTGACCAAACAATCTATTGAATTATGTTTTAAAACTTGGAAACAGCCCAATTCCCCATCAACTGGAGAGTGGACAAAGAAGATGTGGTTTTTTTGGGTTTTTTTTAATAAAATGGAGTACTACTCAGCCATAAAGAATGAGAAACTAGAGACATTTATAGCTAATTGGATGCACATTGATGCCATACTCAAGTGAAATATATAGGACACACATGTGTAAATATCTAATAGTTTCTCTGGTGTGAGAAACAGAAAGTTTAAATGAGGGTCAAAATGGATACTAGAGAATGTAAAATATTGTATACTTAAAATGTACCAATAAAAGAATTTGAGAAAAAAAGTATAATAGATAATGTGAAATACAAAGAAAAGATCCAAAGGGGAAGAGGAAGTGGGAGGGGTAGGGGAAAGGAAATAAGGGAAAGGGATAAATATGAGAAAAGGAAAAAATGGAAACAAAGTCTTTGTAATAGGGAGGGGGGGAGGGGTGGAAGGGAGGGCAGGGGGATGGGGAAAAATAAGAATCAAGATACATCATGTAAAGGTAAAAATTCCCAGTGATGAATGTCACCATATGGTACCCACAATGTACCAATAAAATTAATGAATAAAAAAATTGTTATGGCTCCTAATAACTCATGTACTTATAATTTTATCATTATTTTGTTTTTTTGTAAATCCTCTTAAATGAAATTTGATCCTTCTTAAAAATTTCTGGTGTTAAATTAAGTGAAATATTTATTTCTATAGTAAAGCATTTTGTCAGTGCCTTTCTTTCACACCAAGCAGTGTTCATTATGCCTACGTTCTCACTTGTCAATGATTTTATCTATTCATCATCATGTCCAGGAGATTTTTCTTTTTCTAAAAACAAGTTCCTGCTCAGCATATTAACTTGTTAATAATGAAATTCAAAGTGAGAAAGAAATGTGCTCTCTCAATCCATGATATCCAAGGGGTCATTCCAAAACTTATCTATCAAGGCAAACAACATTTCAATACACCAATTATCTACAATATTTAATGCATGTTAAATGGTAGAAACAGAGAGGGAGGGAGAGAGAGAGAGGAGGAAGGGAAAAGAATGAGAATGAGAGAAAGGAAAGAAAGAAGGAAGGAAGGAAGGGAGTGGGGTGGGATATTAGGACTAAAATATAAAAATTCCTCATAAAAGTATAACAAATACTGATATTTATGTGGAGGAGACCTAAATTATATATAGCTCTACACAGATTTGTTACTGATTTATATTTTAAACTTTTACTTTTTTTTTACTATGGACTTATTTCAATTATTTTTTAATGTATCTTCCAAATACTGTTTTTATCACAAGTACTGAACTTCATGACTTCTCTCTAAATTCTTTGCCCAAGGAAAGCAATGCACCCATTCCTTCCCAACATTTCAATCGAGGCAAAATATCAAGCAAGTGGGAATCTTTCTAAGAAATAAATACAAAAGTAAAAGGGACTCCAGGGTAGTTAAAAATAGGTTTTAAGGGCAGCTTATTATTCTTACATACTCAAAGAAGTGATAGGAAATAATATTCACAGTCCAGAGGTCAGAAAGCTATTGAGGGAATATTTGTTGGATTTCTGTTTGTTTGTTTGCTTGTTTTGTTTTTTGCCTTCCAAACAATAGATTACATTAGACTAATGGTTTTCACCACTGACAGGTCATGAGAAAGGTGGCCCAAGCATCAGAATTTTCAACTGTGGACCACAACCCTCTGATTGAAAAAGTAACTATTTGATATATAAATGATTAAATTTCAAGAATTTTACAGCCTATTGTTCAACTTCAGAAAGCTATGTATTAGCTTTAAAGTTAAAACAGCAGATCTATCCCATAAAAGTATGATTTTATTATTGTTTTTTCTTAGTTCAAAGAATGTCCATTTTTTAGCTTGCTAACATATTCTCTGTCATCCCTGATATTGTCTATCATTCTATCAGTTTCAACTGTGTCTGTGATTGCATATTGAACATTCTGTAACAGCTGTTCAATTTTTTATTTTGTACTTCCAACATTGGTGCCTACTCAGTCTTGGAAATTGAGTTTCCTCTTGCAAATCAAGCTTTTCTTGATTATTTATGTGCTGTATAAATTTGGAAGGTATTCTGGACATTTTATTTCTTTATTTTTATTATTTTTTTATTCATTAAGTTTATTAGTACATTTTAGGTTTACAGTATGATGACACTCATCATTGGGAATTTGTACCTTTACAACATGTATCTTGGTTCTTATATTTTTCCCCATCCCCTGTCCTCTGTTCAATCCCTCCACCATTCCTTATTAACAAAGACTTTGTTTCCATTTTTTCCTTTTCTCATATTTTTCTTTTCCCTTCCCCTCCCATTTGCCCTTCCCCTTTGGACCTTTTCTTCCTACTTCACATTATTAATCATTTGGATCCTCATTTACACTTTCAGTTTCTCATGCCAGAAAAATTATTAGGTATTTACACACTTCAGCTCCTCCCTTTTCTCTGCTTCCTGGTCACCACTATGTGACAGCTCTTCCTCCACTATACTTCTCTGCCATGCTTTTCTGCCACCTGACCATGGGCTGTGAGCCAAAACAAAACTTTCCTTCTTTAAGGTATGGGTGTCAGGTATTGCATCTAGGAAATTGACTAGGACAATATGCCTGTAGCTTTGCTTTCACTATGACTGTCACTTCAGTTGCTGCACATACATTTGCCTACAGGTTGGAATAGGAAAGAATTTAAAATGAGGAAAAAAATAAACCTTGACATATTTCCCACTGTCTCTGAATATTAGGGGATCCTCTTTCTGTCCCTCAAGTCAAAACTAGAGGTCATCTGGACTGTTCTCAGTCTGCAAAAATATACACATTTAGGATTGAGCCATCCTTCAGTTGGTTGAGTATCCACTCCAGTTGGATTTAGTCACCTCCAATGATAGTTCAAATTCTAGTCTTCTTCCTCAATCTGTCTACTACTAATTACTTTGCCTAAGCTCTCAAGCAGCTTTTTCGTGTGTTCTGGTCAGAATTTATAGCTGAACTCACTAGGAAAGAAAAAATACCTATTTTACTAGAAACAGAACTTGGGGACTTTAAATGCTTTTGAATAACTACTATTAAAATGTCTCAGCTTAATATATTTCAAATTGTTGTTTGATTCAATTGGACTCTAGCATAATTACTTCTTTCTCAAGTATAAGCCTGATTCAGTCATCATATGGATTTATATGTTATACATTATTGATTCAACTCTTTATTAATTATTTAAAAACTATATAATTGAATAGTATATATATATTATTTTCTGAATTCTGTATTTGTAAGCACTTAACATATATTAACTCATTAGTCTAAAACATAAGCCTCTGAAATAACTATTCCTTGTATTAAAAGCTAAGATGAAACAGTAAAATTTATAGTTTGGGAACAGTGATTCATCACTTGAGCAGCTTTAAAGTAGAACTGGTACAGAAATTTCACCAATGAAACACAAGCAAAAGATTTTTATAGTTTTATGCAGAAATAGGGGAAAAATATAGTGCTGAAATTTCAATCAGAATTGCATTGAATCTGTATAGCAGTTTTGGAAGTATGGCCTTTTTCACTATGTTGGTTCTTCCTACCCAGGAACAAGAGATGTCTTTCCATTTTCTTATAAATTGATATGTTAGTCTGTTTTCCATTTCTATAACAAATATCTGAAAGAAAACAACTATAAAAATGAAAGAATTCCAGGCCAGGGATTTAGCTCAGTGATGCTGCCATCTGCCTCACAAGTGGAAGGTCCTGAGTTTGATCCCAAGTACCAAAAAAAAAAAAAAACCAAAAGAATTATTTTGGCTTATTGTTTCAGAAGTTTCAGTCCATGGTTGCTTGGTACCATTTCTAGTGGGCCTCAAGTGAGATAGTACATCATAACAGAAAGAATTTGATAGAGTAAAGCTGCTCATCTGCCAGCTGTCAGGAAGCTAAGAGAAAAAGATGAAGGGGCTTGGTCCCATTTTCCCTGTCAAGGGCATGCTTCCAATGACTTAACTTCCTTTCTTCTGACAGCATTTCCTAAAGTTTCTCTCACCTCCAATAGCACCATAGCCTGAGGATCTAGCCTTCAACATATGGGTCTTTGGAGGATGCTCAAGATCCAGCTATAGCAATTGGTCCTAATTATACAGATTTCTAGTTATTAAAAAAATAAAAGAAAAAGAGGAAAGAAATAAAAAAGAAACGTGTAAGAGTCATTGATAGACTTACCAGTAAAAAGTGTTTTAGAACATCTCCTATCCTGAGAATTCAATATTAAGAAAACCCTGGGCAGGGGCCGGGGATTTAGCTCAGTGGTTCTGCCACCTGCCTTGCAAGCACAGGGACCTGAGTTCAATCCCTAGTACCAAAAATAACAAACAAACAAACAAACAAAAAAAACCCTGGGCAACTAGCAGCTCTAAGATATTTGACTATATTCTCACAATGAAGGATTATTTATCACTAGATATTCTTTCACAGGTGGAAATTCTAGATTTTCATTGGTAATTACAAATTGTACAGATTTCCAAGTTTTATAGGAAATTTGAATATACTGTGAAAATACATATCTGGTTAGATACTGCCCAAATCTTATCACTGTAGGTAACTGTTAAATATTTAACATAAAATAATAGAAGCCTTTTTCTATTTCAGGAAGTCTCTATGTTTTTCGTGATAATGACTTGAGGATGTTTTGTTTATAGATCTGTTTGAGAAAACAAAACTGTAAGGGCTTAATTGTGTATATAATACTATTTAGATTTATTTAAAATCATGTAAGAGAGGGATGTCTGGATGCATAGTTTTCACCAGAACACATGAAAAACATTCCAAAGATGAAAGCCAGTTACACTATCTCACCCATGAAAATTTTCAATATAACTAAACATGAAAATTCCCACTTAGAATATTTAAGCACAGCTGCCTTTTTTAAGGCCCAAGAGGGTACCTTTGTGGTATTTAAAGGGCTTAAGTTTTAGAATGCAAGAAAATTTACCTTTTTAAGACCAAGCATTTTATATAGAAAAGTTTTTATTTTCATCTAACTACCAAATAGATATACCTTAGGAGTAAACAAAGATGTTCACCATGATACTGGGTATTATAGCTCCTCCAGTCATTCTTTTCATTTCTAAGGATATATTCTAACAGTAAAAGCAGTTAGCATGTTAGTGATTCTATTAACACCAAAAAAAAAAAAATAAGGCTGCTTTTTAATTATTTCAATTTTCATTTATTTACATTGCCAGGCTTTTAAGTTTGCAATTTCAGTAAAACAAAGTAACACTGAAATGTTTAAATAGCCTCACTGTCTTATACTTTAAAACTTAAGCAGGCATTCTGGCTTAAAGCAACTAGATTCCATGTTAGGGTGCATGCCGTTTGGTTTGAAAACAAAAAAATTCCATTTTGCTAAAAATATTTTACCAAATGGGATAAGCTTGTCAACACATCTCATAGACTTAATCATTGGTAACCCAATTTCTTACCCTGTAATTACTGATCTGGGTCCTCCCAGTCTATAGTGCTTCTCTTAGAGCATTTGGAAGTTGTATTAAATCTCTCACACATTAAAAAAATAATTATACAGATTCCTTATTTGTCTATCTTGATGGAAAGTGCCTGATATTACAGTTACAGTTGCCTAATTTGTCTATCCTGATAGAAAGTGCTTAACTATTTAGGAGTTAATTAATTGTCAGCTTTTGATCAGTTAAATTTAAATGGCCTGGGGGTGTAGCTCAGCATCAAGTAAAAGGTCCTAAGGTCCTGAGTTTGATCCCCAGTACCAAATGAAAAGCCTTAAATTTCATTTAGTATAGATATTTATGAGAAATAGTTCATTTCATTTATATTTACAAACCAAGCAAACTTTAGATCATTTATGAGGCTAACCTAGCATTGTATTCTTTGGGGTTTTCCAGGCCTAGACTTAGTTTTAATTTACTATAACACATAAAATTTATAGATGTGGACCTTTGCAGATAGAATGATTTTAAAATGACTTTTAGAAAACAATACATCTAGGAGATAAAGTGAGATGTAAGATTCAGATGTTAGTAGATTGATTCCTTGGCCTTTTGCTCTTATCCTTTCTGAAACTAATTTGCAAACTTAATTCCCATTAACAGCTATTAAAAGGTGGGACTTTTAAAAGGTGATTATAGTTCCAAGGTCATGAATGAGTTGTTTCCCATGTGATTAATAGATCAATGGATTATCTCAAGACAGGGTCTGGCATAAAAACCAATTTTCATAGGTCTCTTGCACAATCCCTCCCTCTTGCCACATAATGCCTTATGTGAGCTCAAGACTGCCAGCAAGAAGACCAAAGGTGGTCCCTTAAACTTGGATCAGAGTAATGAGCCCACATAAACCTCTCACTTAACTTACCCAGTCTGTAATATTGTTATTAGAAACAAAGAAGATGAACTAAAACAGTAAATATTTGATGGGCTGTTATAAGCTAAATTTTCTCTCATTTTTTATGTTAAAGTCCTACAACCCCAGTACCTCATAATTTGACTATATGTGGAGACAAGACCTTTACACAGGTGATTAAAGTTAAAATTAATTCATTAAGGTAGGCCCTAAACCAACATGAGTGGTATTCTTATAAAAAGAAAAAATAGGGATTCAATGATAGACAAAAGATGATATGAAAACATAGAAAGAGGATGGTCATGTGCAAACCAAGCAAGAGGTCTGTTCGTACAGCAGTCAAAAGAAGCAACCCCTCCTGACATCTCTAATGTCTAACGTCCAGAACTGTAACAAAATAAAAGTGTGGTTTAAACCACCAAATCTTTGATGCCCTATTATAGAAATCCTAGCAAACTAATATAGAAATAGAAACTTTATTTTTAAAGCATTTTAGAAAAGACTTTAAGTGCTGACATAACTTAACATATGGTGATATATTAAGATTTGATCTATAAGGTACTGAGGAAGTGAGCCACAGGGTGCCAACATACCCCCTCCTCCACTGTGCCAAGCCATTATCTGGATCCACACCACGGAGTTGCAGAGGTCATAAAGGATACTGTTCTGAGCTTGAGAAGATAGAGTAGAAGTGAACAACAGAAACGGGGCCTCTCTGAGGCTCCTTGATGAAAATTAATGCCCATTGGAAAAGTAAAGAAAACCTCTGCAATAAAGGCACACCAGACTACCTTAGTTGGGGGAGCAGCAGTGTGGACAACAGCAGCAGGGCTGCAAGCAGATCCCAGCCAAGGTTCCAACCAGACCACAGAGGCTGAGGCACACTGGCCCAAGCCAAGGCCCTGCCTGGAAAAGAGCTGCACAGGCACAAAAGCAACAGCCAGAGGTTCACCTCAATACAATCAGTAAGTATGCGAGACCCTAGCCAGAAGCTTGCTCACACAACAGAAACTGGGGTGCACAGCCCCCCAGGCAAAGGCCCTCCCAGACAACAGCTACATAGGGGCCCTAGCCAGTGACACATTTAGATACCATCCTAAGTGTGCACAGGCCCCAACCAGAAGCCCACCCAGACAACAGATCAGTTCAGGGATACAGAAGGCCACCTTTTGCAACCCAGGAATTAGTGTAATGCTGAGCATCAGACAAAAGGCAGCTCTCCAGCTTGCTGAGAATTCAAGACCACTGGGTGAGCAAAAACTTGCATCAACAAGGGCACAGCAGGATGCATCTGTTGAAATGAGAAGACACATAAACAAGTCTCAAAACCAGACTTCCAGATAACCTAAGGCAACCCCAAAAGGGAAATAAGATGGAACAATCTGATAACAACCTGGACTCCCTGAACTGGCAACAAAAGAGGATTTGGAAAAAATGAAATCAGAATAAATTTCTCAGATAATAGCAGAGATTGTGCCCATAGTGCAAGACATGATTAATAAATCCAGAGTGGACACAGATAAAAAAACATAGAGGAGCTGAGGAACATGATGGAATCCCAACATAGGAAACAAATGGAATCCATAAAACAGAT
>NW_004624749.1:26873453-26928438 GCF_000247695.1 Heterocephalus glaber
TCAATTTCATTGAAGAGTTTCAACAGTAGTGGCAGTAGTTCCTCTCTAAATGTCTTGTAGAATTCAGCAGTGAAGCCATCAGGACCTGAGCTTTTCTTAGTTGGTAAGTTTTTAGTTACATTTTCAATTTCATTGGTTGATATTGAGTTGTTCAGAATTTTTAGGTCTTCTTTGTTCAACTTTGGTGATTCATACAT
Organism: Heterocephalus glaber; assembly: GCF_000247695.1. The sequence continues at coordinate 26,873,651 of NW_004624749.1, forward strand.
ATCTAGAAATTTGTCCATTTCTTCTGTGTTTTCTGTCTTATTAATGTGTTGGTTCTTGAAGTAGGTATTGATTATCCTCTGGATTTCTATTGGGTCTGTTGTAATTTCACTCTTTTCATTCCTAATTGCATGGATTTGGGCCTTTTCTTTCCCTTTTCTGATAAGGTAGGCTAAGGGTTTGTCAATTTTGTTTATTTTTTCTAAGAATCAACTCTTGGCTTCATTCATTTTTTGTAACATTCTCTTACTCTCCATTGAATTGATTTCTGCTCTGATCTTTATAATTTCCTCCCTTCTATGAGCTTTGGGTTTGTCCTGCTCTTCTTTTTCTAGTAGCTTGAGGTTCAGCATCAGGTTGTTTAATTGGGCTCATTTTGTTTTCCTAATATAAGTATTCACTGCTATGAATTTCCCTCATAAGACAGCTTTCATTGTGTCCCATAGATTCTGATATGTTTTATTGTCATTGTAATTTAATTGAAGGAGCTGTCTGATTTCTTCTTTAAATTCCTCTGTGACACATTGCTTATTCAGAAGTGTGTTTTTCAATTTCCATGTGTTTTTGAATTTTTTGTGGTTTTCTTTGCTATGGATCTCTAATTTCATTGTACTATGGTCTGATAATATACAGGGGATAACTTCAATTCCTTTGCATTTACTTAAACATGTTTTATGAGTGAGTAAGTGGTCTATTTTGGAGAACTGCCCATGTGCAGCTGAAAAGAATGTTTGTTCTAATTTTGTAGGGTGAAACACTTTGTAAAGATCTGTTAAGTTCATTTGTTCAATGGTTTGATTGAGTTCTAATATTTTATCACTTATTTTTTGTCTAGTTGATCTATCTATTTGTGACAGTGGGGTACTTATGTCCTCCACTACTATTGTATTAATGTACATATGACTTTTCATGTCCTTTAGTGTTTGTTTTATATAGTTTGGTGCACTAGTGGTTGGTGCATATATATTTTTGATTGTCATCTCTTTCTGTTTGTTTTTTTCCATTGCAAGGATATAGTCTCCTTCTTTTTCTCTCTTAATAAGTGTTGGGTTGAAATCTACTTGATCTGCAAAGAAGATAGCTTCTCAGGCTTTTGGGGGGGATCCCTGTCACATGAAGCATTGTTTTCCATCCTTCATCTTTTAGTCTACGAGTTTCATTTTGAATTAAGTATGTTTAACGTATGCAGCATATTGCTGGATTTTGCTTCTTGAACCATTCTGCCAGACCATTTCTTTTGATTGGTGGATTGAGACCATTCACATTGATGATTATAACTGATACATATTGAGTTATCATTGTCATGTCTTTTTCTTATTTTTGGATTCTCCCCCTTTACATTTAATTTCTTGTGATGCCCAATAGATTCATTCTAATGGACCTCCTGGGGTTGTGCTCCTTATTGTCTTTTCCTAGGATATTGTCTAAAATTTTTGGAGTTCTGGTTTGGTATTCATGAAGTTCCAAAGGTGCTCTTTGTCATGAAAGTATCTTATTTCTCCATCAATTTTGAAAGGTAGTTTTGCAGGGTACATCAATCTGGGTTGGAGGCTGTTTTCCTTTAGGGCTTGGAATATGTCATTGCAAGCTCTTCTTGCCTTGATGGTCTGTGTTGAAAGTCTGCTGTGATTCTGGTTTTCCTTTGTATGTGATTTATTTCTTTTCTCTCACTGCTTGTAGAACTTTTTTCTTCTATTGGTTTTCTGGAATCTTAACAATTATATGCCTATATATAGATTTTTTTTTTATCAATTCTATTTCAAGTCCTATATGCCTCACTTATCTGTATGTCAAGTTCTTTTCCCCTGCTTGGGAAGTTTTCTACCCTCACTTCTGTGAACAGTTTTTTATGTCATCTGCACTCTTTTCTGTTTCTTCATTGAATCCAATGAGTCTTATGTTATTCTTCTTTGCATCATCTACCAGCTGCTGTATTGATTTCTTGTGGTCCCTTACAATTCTTTTCCAGGTCACTAATTGGAACCTTGTCTTCTATATCTGAAATTCTGTCCTCACATTGGCTAATTCTGCTGTGTAGACTTTCAATGGAGTTTTTGATCTCCTGGAAATCTGTTTGCATCTGTTTTATGGATTTCATTTGTTTCCTATGTTGGTATTCCATCATGTTCCTCAGCTCCTCTCTAGATTTATTAATCATGTCTTGCACTACAAGCACAATCTCTTCTGTTATCTGAGAAATTATTTCTTATTTCATTTTTTCCAGATCCTATTCTGTTGTCAGTTCAGGTAGTTCAGGTGGTTGAGTATCAGTATGTTCCATCTCATTCCCCTTTAAGGTTGCTGTAGGTGATCTGGAAGTTTGGTTTTGAGTCTTGTTTACATGACTTCTCATTTCGTTGGGGGCAGGGGTGCTATTTGTGGCTGCATGGCTCACCTCCTCTATACTGGGAGCAGTGTAACTGTGACCCAGAAGCCACTTCCTCTGGGCTGGAGCAGTAGAATTGTGGCCCAAAGCCTATACCTCTGCATTGGGAGTGGTGGAATGGAGGCCAAGAACCCCTTCCTCTGGGCTGGGAATGGGGGAACAGTGGCCTGGAATCCCCTTCCTCTCAGCTTGGAGTGGTAGAACAGTGCCCTGGAAGCTCCTTCCTCTTGGCTGGGAGCTGTGGAATTGTGGCCCAGAAGCCCCTTCCTATGGGTAGGGAGCACTTTGGCAATCTTGTTTTCAGTATACCAGGAAGGATCACTCATTAGATCAATCAAAACATTTTAGCCCAAGTGATACAATCCAGATCAACGATAGCACAAAACACAGCTCAGAAAATGACAATTTATGGCACCTATTAATCTGTCACCTCTGACCAAATGAACTAGATCAAAATCAACCCCAAAATAAGTTTGTAAAAATGAACCCTTCAAAATAGCAAATTTACCCTTTGAGAAGAGAATGTAGAAGGCGTTGGGGAAGGGGGACAGAGAGATGGAAGGAGAGGGAAAGGTTAGAAGTGAGGCTAGAGGACACAGGAAGATCATTCAAACTTTGGAAAACTGTTGAAGACAAGAGGAAAAGACATTGTAGGAGCAAAGGTAAGAACAACAAACTAATAGCAAAAGGAAAGCTAGAAACTGTATTCATCTTCCTATAAAAATATTGACAATTGAGAGAAGGAAAGAGAGAAAAAAATCTGAAATAGGACAGGAACAGGAAAGGAAAGAGAAATGAAGAACAAGAAGGGAGAGAGAAAATGAAGAAAAGAAAAAAAGGGGTCTCCAGGGTTTGTCTCTGCAGTCACAATAGACAACATGGGCAGCAGTGTGCAGATCTAAGTCTATTTGTCTCAGCAGGCCAGCAGCAGTCCACTGAGCTTCAGGCTGATTTCTGGCTGCAAGGCCCAAGTTGAGGTCCCTGACCTCCTGCTGGATTGAACTCTGCAAGGTTCTAATGCAGGTTTCAGCTGTCCTTCCCCTGAAGTGAGTCCAGGTTCCAATGGGAGGTGCTGATCCTATCAACTTTCCAGCCACAGTGGTCCAGTGCACGTTTATTGCAGAAATTTTCTTCACTTTTCCAGTGGGGTTCCATTTTCATCGAGGACCTTCAAATAGGCCCTCTCTCTGTGGTTGACTTCTGCTCTATCTTCTGGAGCTCATAACCATGGCCTTTATTTACCTGGGTGACTCGCATTGTGAATCCAGATATGAGCGTGGCCCGCAAGGCAGTCCAGGGGCACAGCACTCCACACAGTGGTGCTGGGTGCTGGGGCAGCAGGAGGCAGTCCATCATAAGAAATTTTCTACCATTACTTCTGTGAACAATTTTTTTGTCATCTGCTTTTTCATTTACTCCAATCCATTTTATGTTGTCCTTCTTTGCATCATCTAGTAGCTGTTGGATTGCTTATTCATGACTTTAAAAAAAAATTTCATTAAGTCTATTGGTACATTTTAGATATAAAATACATTTACATTCCTCAGTGGGATCTTGTACCTTTACATGGTGTATCTTAGTTCTCCTTTTTTTCCCCATTTCCATGCTCTCCCTTCAACCCCTCCACCCTTCCCTATTTACAGAGACTTTGTTTCCATTTTTTCCTTTTCTCAAATTCTTTTCTTTTCCCTTATTTACTTTCCCCTACCATTCCCACTTCCCCTACACCTTTAGACTTTTACTTCCTATTTCAAATTATCAATTATTCTATCTGAACCTTATTTACACTTTTAGTTTTCACACCAGAGAAACTATTTGATATTTACACGTGTGTCCTATTTATTCCACTTAAGATTATGGTCTCAATGTGCATCCATTTAACTATCAATGTCTCTAGTTTCCAATTATTTATGGCTGGGTAGTACTCCATTTTATAAAAAAGAATACATCTTCTTATCCAGTCTCCAGTTGATTGCCATTTGGACTGTTTCCATGTTTTAGCTATCACAAACTGTGGCACTATAAACATGGGTGTGCATATATTGCTGTGGTATGATTCTTTTAATTCTTTGGGAAAGATACCCAGCAGAGGAATAGCTGGGTCAAATGGGACTTCTAATTCTAGTTTTTTCAGGTGTCTGCAAATTGATTTCCACAGTGGTTGCATCAGTCTGCACTCCCATCAACAATGGAGAAGGGTTCCTTTCTCCCCACAACCCCACCAACATTTGTTATTGGTTGATTTCTTGATAGTAGCCATTCCTTCTGGGGTGAGGTGGAATCTCAGCATTGTTTTCATCTGCATCTCTTGAATGAACAGTGATGTTGAACATTTTACCATATATTTATTAGCTGCTTTTACTTCTTTGTCTGAGAAATGTCTGTTCATTTCAGATGCCCATTTTTGAATTGGGTATTTATATTTGGGGGGTCTGAGTTTTTGAGTTCTTTATGTATTCTAGATAATGACCTTTTTCTGAGGAATAGCTCATAATATTTTTTTCCCACACTGTAGGTTGTCTCTTAGCTCTTTTGGCTATTTTTCTTGCAGTGCAGAAGCTTTTTAATAAGATGAGATCCTAGTTGTTGATTCTTTGTGCTAGTTTCCATGCTACTGAGGATTTGTTCATAAATGCTTTTCCTATGCCAATGTCTTCGAGAGTTCTACCTAACTTACCTTCCAGTAAGTTTAGTGTTTCTGTTTTAATATTTAGATCTTTAATCCACTTCAATCTTAGCTTAGTGCATGGTGAAATGTATGAGTCTAGTTGATCTTTGGGAGTTTGAAACTCAGTTTTTCCAACACCATTTATTAAAGAGGCTCTCTTTCATCCAGTGAGGATGGTTGGCTCCTTTGTCAAAGATGAGGTAGCTGAGTATGTCTGGAGTTGTCTCTGCAGCTTCTAATCTATTCCACTGATCCTTGCATCTGTTTCTTTGCCAGCACCATGCTGTTTTTATCATAGTGGCTTTGTAGTATAATTTCAAGTTAGGGATTGTGATACCCCCTGCCATGTCTTTGTTCCCTAAAATTGCTTTTGCTATTCTAGGTCTCTTCTGGTTCCAAATGAATCCTTAGTTTTTGCTTAATACTCCTTTTCTGTCTTAAGATTGAATCAAGGTTATACTGTATTATATTTGATCTTTATTTCTCAAATTTTTAGACTTCTTTTCTCACACTTCTTTAGTTTTGATGATTTTTTCTTTGTTTTTGATAGCCTTGAATATTTTTGGAAACATAAGTCTTGTGTTTTACAGAATTTTCTTCAATGTGTGTTTGATTGAATCTTCTTACCCTGGTTAGACAGTGGCTTAGTCTTGAAAAGAAGCCTTCACTGCGAGAGTTTTGATGAGTCATCTCTAAAATTCATGGGGTAGAACTTAGTAACTGATAAGATAGTGTCAGGATATGGAGCTTCTCAGAGGTGACTTGGTCATGAAGTTACCTCACAGCTTTTCCAGCACTTTTTTCATATGTGAGGACATATTACTCTTCCCCTTCAGATTACACAGCAGTAAGGTACCATCTTGGAAGCAGAGAACAGCCCTCACCAGGCACCTGAACATTCCAGGACTTTTATGTTCTACTTATAAGCCTACATAACTGTGAGAAAATAAATTTCTCTTCTTTATACTAATTGTTCAGCCTATAGTATTTTTATTATATCAGCACAGATGCTCAAAGAAAACCAGAGGAATATTTCTACTCCCATCACAACATGTTAAAATTACCTATGATCAACAGGACCTACCACTGTTAATGTTGACCTTTATCACCTGGATAAAGTAGTGTTTCTCAGATTTACACAGTGTAAAATTTCTTCTTCCACATTTCCATGCTGTACTATTTAGAAATAACTCACAATACTTTTCCCTTTCCATTTTTACCAGCTTCTTTGTAATCACAGACTATTTTTATGCCTTTCCTCTTTCAAGTCTACAATTGGATTTGCAGACACCTGCAGCTTTTGAGTCTATTTTCTGTCACCAGATACTCCAGATACTATGTACTGCCATCTCATACACCTCTTGCAAACCCTTAACTGTTTGTGTCTATATGCATGCTCAATTTTAGAGGGCATTTCTACTCTCCATATGCTGTTCTTTCTCTGATTTGAATCATAATTACTCCAATAAAGATAAATGATATTAAAATAGACATGATGGTAAGTTTTGAGGTAAGGAAGGTAAAAAAAAAGTGAAGAAAAAGCCACGATTATTATCACTAATGTGTAATGACATGAAATCTGACAACAATTTCAAATATGTTGCATTGGTGATAAAGGACATTGAAATGGCTTGATTTAGCAAGCACATGGAAGTATGTGAATAAAAGCTGTTGTGAGATATGTGCAATTTTTTAGAAAAGATAAGCTCTTGATTGAGATAATGGATATTAATAGCATATGATTACCTATAAAATGCAACACACTGTATAATTATCTACTTTCACAAAAGGTAAAAATTTAACTAAACTTAAAGCATCTTGGAATAGGAGATCTCATGAGAATTCATAAAGTAGAGTACCTAGAAAGATCTCATAAAATACATTTCTATTCAAAATTACAAGTATATATAAAATATAAGCAAGGAAAAACAAAAATAAAGTGGGTTATCTATTCAAAATACAAACCTACTTCTGGTCAGATTAGAATATAAGATAAGCTTTGTGAAAGTTTTGTTGAGGTCAATCAAATACTTTAAAAACTGTAGATACATTGTAATGCAGGAAAGCATTTAAGCTACTACTTACCTGAAGGTTGGAATTAAAAGTGCATGCCCTTGTATCTATTCATAGAAGCTGTAATGTGTAGGAGCATTTGAGAAATAGCATTAAGGTGTTACTATCATTATCTGTATTGAAACACATAAGAAATAATTTAATTAGGTATTTAAATGGGTTTTCTTAAATTTAATCTCTGGCTAATTTGAGAACCATTAAGAATTTCTTTTTTGGTAACTCAAATACATTAACTCAAAATTCTATCATTTAAATTTTAGTGGTTATATTTTTTCTTTTTTCTCAAAGGATGTTTGTTAGCTTTGAGTAAATTTCTATTGAGAAAAACATCAAATTACATTGGTAAACACTGCAGTTAAATATGTTGAAAACTCCAGCTGAGTGTTTTCTCATCTATGAAGAAATTTGGGAGGGGAGGTTAAACTTGTTGTCCCTACATTTGGTAAAGCGAAGCTCTCCCCTTTGGGATAGGTGATAATTAGAACAAGGAATGAGGCATTTAACCAAAATATTTGACTACATAATTAGATAGCCTTAGTTTTTTTTTTTTTCAGATTGCACAAATAATGCTGCAGGCTTCCTGAAAGAAATGGGCAGACACCCCAAACTTAACTTGGAGAGATTCCTCTGTAGTAGTCTTGCCTGAGAAAGGACTCTAGAACGGGATTCAATGATACTAGTGGTTCTGGAGGCCCTGGAATATCTGTGAAGGCAGGATTTGGCTCACTGTTCTGTCAGACTTATTTTCATCTTCTTATTTTGTTTCTTGAATAGATCCAGTTTTTTTTTTCTTCTGTGAACCACATTGTTACTGATGGATGTTCTGAGTGAAAAGCTAAGGATATAATTTGCCTGAGTGAAATGTAAGAAATTAATTCCTAAGCACTTTACTCAAGGCAGATCTGAATTCTACTGCTTTAAATATTAGGAAAAAATGTATTGATAATGTTACCTACTCAATTGATCTAATTTTGTTCAAAAAACCACAATGACACATATTTTTCAATATTTTTATATTGAGCAAATATTCACAACCAATGCTTGTTATTCTACTACTACAATTTATCTTTCACTGGTATTTTAATTCTGGAGTTCTAGTGTCTAACTTTTTCATTATTGGCATTTATTTTGGCTTTGGCTGTTGAGTCATGCTGTTCATATGATTATTAATGTCATCAATTATTTATTGATTCAGATATAAGAGTATTGAGGTCCTGTTCATTTTTGTAAACTGCATGTTTTTTATTCCCACTGCTATTTCTTAATATTCTTTAATAAACACTACTAAAATGAAATAAAGATAACAGTTCTTGAGGAAATTAATTACTTCATCATAATATTTTCAAAACTTCAGGATAAGGAATACAAAGACACATACTCCATTTCAGTCTAAAAAGATTAGCTATATTTTAATTTCCACATTTTATGCCACCCATTTCTCCTCCCCTACCACAAATGTTCTGCTAATAGATAAATGATATCATAATATTTGTGTCTACAGTTAAAACACTGCTGTGATGAATGCACACAGAGATATGCAACTTAGATTTCTATTTGAAACATTACTTGCTACTTTGATGTAGAGAACAGAGAAAGAGGACATTACTAGAACCTCTACAGTAAGTCCTAGACTTCTGCAAGCCACAGCACAAGACAAATTAACTTTTTATACAGGAGAGATAGAAAAAATGAGTCTTAGAGAAGAAGCTGAGCTTTTGGGCCTGGTCAGTGCTGCTCTGGGTGGCAAAGATGAAAGCTCTAAGCTTGCCACAAGTTTATTCAGTACATCAGGAGGAATAAATGTAACAGATGACTCAAGGCATAGAGTTCAGTACATCTGAGAGTAACAAATGTCAAAGGTGACTCAGAGGGCACTGGCAGCAGCTGTGGTGAAAATCCTAGAACAATGAGAAACTATGCAGATGAAGATTTTTTTTCCTCCCAGGATGTCTTCAGCTGGTGTAATCTTATCTTGGAGCATCACGGCATCACTGGACCATTGAGGTTTTAGCTGTGACTAGAAGCCAAAATGGAGTAATGTCTCAACATCCCATAGCTGGACTGTAGGCAGGAGAATTAGGCCTAATCAAAAGATCTTTCCTAAAAATTACGTAGAATTGCTCCTGACACTTCAACCATTAGAAGAGTCATCAGCCCCTTCAGGGATTGCCAGACATGAAGCAAAGCCACTTTGCCCAAAAATGATTCTCAACAATGGCTGATTAAGACAAGATTATAAAAGCTTTGCTCTTTTGGATTGGTGTGTGACAATACTAATGGGTCATTTTGCTCTAGTGTAGCACCTTAGTGTAGCAGTAAATATGCACCTTAAAAAATCATGCAAATTCTGGCCTTTCTTAATATTTGTGATAATTAAAGGGTAACAATAAAGATAAAAAAGTGAGCCAATATTATGTGGTAGCAGAAGCTTTAAGTACCTTAAAAAAGCATAAAACTAGAAAGATTTCACTCCTTTGCTATGATAAATGTAATGTTGCAAGTGTTCTTGGTAGGAACAAAAATGTTCCTAACCCAAATACAGGAGAATATTAGGAGTGTAGATGTGTCCACTGAGGGCCTTTCAGTTCAGAAGATGAGTTAGTTAAGTTAAAATAACTATCAATCAACACAAATTGCAACTGTTTATTTCTTCACTGTTGGAGAATTATACCTTAATCATGATTATATAAAGACCTAGAAAAGGGGCTTTTTACTTACTTTTAAAATCACTTAAATTTGAGACCAACACCCAAAATACTTGGATAAAACTATGACCTAGAAATTCCTCCAGAATAAAGACAGAAGGAAATTTTTTTCCAAAACACCTGGTTTGAATTCCATTCTGATAAAACCAAAGTAAGAATCACTCCCAGGGATGGACATATGCCCTGAAGTAATCTGATCATTCCAGATACAATCTTTTCTGAGATTTTCCTGTCCCATACAGAAAAGGCAATCATCTCAGAGCTCACAGAGAACTGAATAGGTGCAGAAAAATGGGGAGGATTTCAAACCTTCAGTAGAAAACAGTTTTATAAAGGAAATGAGAAATATATGAGTGACTTGTCCAAATACTATTAATAGGAAAGATTTTTGCAGAGATAAATTACAGAGATATACACATAACAATAATAGGTCATCTGTTTTGAACCTGATCTTGAGAGAGTTTACACAAGGCAACCAATGAATATGCTAAGTGCATGAAACTACTGAAACATTATCACCTTTCTTAGCAGCAGTATGAAAAGAGCTGGGACTTTGATATAATAAAATTAGTTTAATATTTAAGTAATGTAATTAGATATAGATAAACACACACATGCCCATTAATTTCTGAGTCAACATTCCATAAGTAATTTAGGCTCAATTTTACTTTTGATTAATCTCAGAAAAGGAATGTTGCCTTTTGGTGTCCATTATAAGAAAGTCTTTCATGAATAATGGTTTATTCTGTAATATTTTGTGTACAGCTGTTGGTTTTGCAATTGATTTTATAGCTACTGAATCATAAGAAATCTTTGTTTATTTTAGAATTCAGAATATCAGAATACGCTTTCTCATAAGAGAATATAATTTCAGATCTGCTATCAAAATTCTGCCTAAACCAAAGAAGTATTTATAGAAATTGTAGTTTTCCGTTGGTTTACTTTATCTTTAAATGAAGTTAAGTCCCATAAAAAATATGCAAGGAGATTACTGATTTTTTTTGTCTAATCACACTGACTTTTCATAGCAACAATAATATTTTTAAAAGAAGTATTTCTAGGTATCCCTTTCCCTTCCTTCTTTCCTTTTTTCTTCCTACTTTTCATTCTTTTATTTTTCATTTTTAAATAATATAGTTTTGAATGTTAGTATAATAAAGCCACGAACCTGCTCTTCAGAAAAATGTACATTGACAGTAAATATGTATATATGCACATTCACTATTACATTTATTTTGACATTTATTTTAACTAATAGAGGCTTTCTCTATTACATTTATTTTAGCTAGTACATAGACTCTCTCTCACTAGTACATAGTGTTCATTATGGACTTTAGAGGACCCAATGAGAGCAAAGAGAAGCCTTCTGTAGTAGAAAAACCCTCTAATTTTAGTATTTAAGCATCCAGCTGAATGCTTAGTTTCAGTTTTAATATTTTATTGTGAGTTGTTTAGTTTTTTACATAATGTTGAATTTTATTAAAACTTTCTGATTGAAATAATCTCGCAATATGTGGAATTAAATTAATATTGTTTCATATGAAAACATTTTCCCATCCTAATGTATATGATCTTTCTTCTTGCTATATTTGAGGAACATTTTAATATAAAGCCCCTACATAAAGAATGTTTCTCATAACTGTCACTATTGAACACTTTTCTGAAAATATAGCAGTGTGACATGTACTTCAACAACAAAAACAAGCAAAACAAACTGGAAGAGCAAACTTTGAAAAGAAAGATAAATTCATTTTAGTTTTGTAAAGAAATTGATAGCATTTCAAGGGAAATGTGCAAAAACATGATAGATAAGAAATTTCAGTGAGGTGGGCCATTATAAACTAAGAATACAAAGCCAATGTTTTCTACAAAATAATGTTTGCTTGAAAATATAGTAATTTAAACTTCTCATTCACAAAAACAAGCCTATTCAATAAGAATAATGCAGAAAAAACAAGTTGTATTGATTGACATTTTACAAGCTGCATAAATGAAAAGAACATATTTTAGATGATAAACTCTAAATTACAATATGATGTCTTCAGGGCTAAAATAAATGAGATGTTTTGGAATGTGATACAATGATTTTAATTTTATAATAGTAAACTTATGAAGGAGTAATAAAATTAAAACTCATTTCTTGTTAAAATATTTTAGAAAATTAAGATAGATTTTAGAACTATATAATTATATAAGTAAATTAATTAAACAGAATAGAAAAAGTATAAAAACATACAAACATTTAAATCTTACATTAAAATGGCAATTTACTTGTCAAGACTATTATTGGAAAATGATGACATTCTCTCTTTTTACTTAATTTTTTATTAGTATATGTTTGTGAGACATAATGATTACATTCACCCTGGAGGTGAATACATGATCACTCTATGATCATGATCATTCTTTTCAGAATCAGAGAGACTATGGATTCATATGCACTCTGCAATACTGATGGAATAATTTGAACAAATATCAAGAGATACGTTTATCTATATCTATGTGTATCTACATTTATCCAAAAATACCTTTAATGAGCTAATATGATAATATTCCCTTATTAAGATTCTATTTGTAACCAAGTTAAACATTAAGAATGCAATTGTATTTTTGTATTATGTAAAAAAAGAATAAATTTAGGTGGTGTTCAACTCCCACCAAAGTATCATATTGAAACAGATTTAATATGTCCTTCACATTAGAATTGATGAGCCACACTCCCAGGCAATAATCAGACTCCTCAGATTTTGTTCCCAATTTTAAAATTACAAACCTATCAGTAATTTCCTTCATCTTATCATGATACTTGGTCAGGTTATTTTTCAGAGCTGTACCATCCCAAATGAAGAAAGAACATTGAAATATGATAAAGGACTATGTTTGCAAGGAAAACACTCACACCAGAAAAGTAATCCAAATTCTACACAATCTTTGGAATTATACCAAGTACAGTGCTCAGCACTGTAAATAAAAAGTGGTTTAGTTCTTTAGCAATGAGAAGCAAATGAGCCACTATATGACAAAAGACTTAACTATCTGGACCTGCAAACTGCTTTGGTGATCTATGAAGGGAAGCCCTATAGTTAATGAACCAGCAGAAAAAGAATGCACATTTGTGCAGGATTTTTTAAGAGATTGGGTCTCTTGTGGTTGGAACTGTTTATTTACATATGCATAATCACAAAGAAATTTTCTACAGAGTAGATTGTGAGAGATAATTGACATTATCTTGTGCTTATTTATTCATTTATATTTATATATTTTTAATTTTTGTTTGCTTTTGTTTGTTGGGGGTGGTTGCCAGGGATTGAATCCTGATCCTTCATACTGAGCTACATCCCCAGTCTCTTCCTTTTTTTTCTTATCTTTTGAGACAGTGTTCACTAGTGCAATGAACGTGATACTCTTTCACATTTCAAGAGTGTTGGATTACAGAAATGCATCACCATGCTAGTTTTGATAAATTTAATGTGCATAAATTAACTACATACCAAACACTGGACTAGTAACTAGGAAAAAATCAGATAGGTAGGTAGGTAAATAGATAGATAGATAGATAGATAGATAGATAGATAGATAGATAAAAATATTGATATACTTACTTCTGGAAACAAAAAACAATCAATATTAATGTACCAAATTTCATTCTTGATACTTATACAAATGTTTTCTTCCCTTGAAAGATTCCTTTAAAGGATTAGGGCAACCCATTCAGGACTTCTCTTGTCTCTCAGGAGCTACTTCTATTTGCCATTCCTCTTCCCCATTCCACTTCCCCAATAAATTTTCCTACTCTTTTTTTAAATTTTCCTACTCTTAACCTTCATTTTTCCTTTTAATGAATTCTTCAACTTTGGAGAACACAAACTTGGTGTATATGCATCTAGCAAGTTGGGAGTTTCATTTTTCCCCTATATCATTTTGGAAGATTCCACTGAAATAATTGGAAGAAGCCATCATACCTCAGTGAAAGGAGTCACTGGGAAGGAGTGTTTCATCCAAGGCATTTCTTTTATCTGTGGCTGCTAGATTCCAGGACCAAGTTTCCAAAATGCAACTTGGGATAAGTTTTACATGCCAAATCAGCATGAGACCACCAGTCAAATGATAGTTTAAAGAAAAGCTTATGCGATTTAAATGTTATATTTGTATCAATACACTTAGAAATGTTCAGGCACTGAGCAGTCCAGACAATGTCACATGCTTCCTTGATGACATCCTATTAAAGGGTAACAAATTAGGTAAAAGCTTCTTTCTGTACTAGATGGAGATGTTTGACTAAAAAGGCAACTCTATGCTATGATAGAGATTTAAATGTGTTACGAAGATAATATCATGATTGTCATGCTAAAATATTATGTGTGTTTTGATCTTGTTTTCTCTGTAAAACTTTATAATTGTATTCTGTTGACATTCTGGAGGGATTCAACTTCTAAAACAACCTTGATTGGTAAAAATCCTTTGCCTATACTTTACATATCAAAGTGCTTGATATCCAGGTGAGAGTATAATAATTAAACTCACTACTGTCACTATAATACTGATATAACTGAGGTTCTCTTCTGGATGTTTGACAACTGAAGTTTAGAGACAAGAACAAGAAAGGTAACTAGGCTAAGAGGACAGCCAATATCTTACACCTGGGCCTCTAAGATGAAGGAGGAACCAAGACATGAGGAAATCTTTTCTACAGGATCCTACTACTTTGGTGAGTCACTCAACCTCATGAAAAGGGGGATTACTATACCCCAGAGGAAAAAAAAAATCAATGAATACACAGTGTGCCAAAAAAGAGCATCAGCAAAGTGAAAAGTCTCCCATGCTTTCATAGAAAGCAACATGGTCAAGCAAGACTGTGACCCACTCTGGCAGCTAACAATGACAGAAGAGCCAAGAGGCTCTGAACATGGTACCAAAAGTAATGCTTGAGGAGATATAACTGGCCTTGATAGACCAAAGAAAAGATTTATTTTGATTAACACAGAATTCTGGGAAGATGGTGGAGTGGTAAGCAGCAGAGAAAGATCCTCTCTGAAATTTGGTGTTCTAGTGTTAGAATATAACAGTATGAGGAGCAAGAGAAGGAGAGAAGTGGGTTCCCTGAACCCCAGAAGGATCTCAAGTGAGAATTGAAGTTCATAGGGAGAGTGAAGAGAGGGGTTTCAATGAAGAAGAGGGAGGTGGCACCCCAGACTCATGGCATAGGAAGGGTGGCTCAAACCTGCAAATGTACAGTGACTTCTGGTGGCCCAAGAGTTATCCACAGAGAAACACACCAGTGGAATGGAGCAGTAGATGAAGCAGACTGAAATAGCTGGTGAAATATTTGGGTTCAGATATACTCCAAGATAGGCCAATTGGCTAGTAGCACCAGGAGAGGGGAATTGTCCACTGGAGAGTGGATAGCTGAGCTTGGAACTCAGAACAGCTGTGGGCCAGCTCCATCTCATGGCTCCTGATGTTGAAGTGAGGGAGCTAAATTCAAGACAGGAAGTCAAGAGGCCTAGTTCAAGTCGACAGGGGCTGAGTTCAATCTGGGAGGATGCACATGGATTCTTGTGGGCTCAATAAATCAGGTTCCAGCCTCACAGCCAAAAACCAGACTGAACTTCAGTGGAACTAAAAGTGCAGGAATTGCTGCAATTATTCATTACCCCACCATAAAGCTACGGGTGGCTTACTGGTTTTAATCAACTTGGATCTGGGCTCTGTCGCCTCATATTGTCTAACAGTGTCAGTAGACACAAGCCTTAAATTGGACATTTTTGTCCTTATTTTCTTATTTTTTCTCTCTTTTCTGGTTTTTGTTCTTGTTTTGCTTTTTTATACTTGATTGTTCATATTTTTTATAAGAGTGTGAACATGGTTTCTACTTTATTTGATGAACCCTTAGCCAACTTTATCAAAAAAGGAAAGACTCAAATCCATGCAATTAGAAACGAAAATGGTGAAATCACTACAAATTCTGCAGACATACAGAAGATCATCAATACCTACTTTGAGAACCTGTATTCTAATAAGATTGAAAACACAGAAGAAATGAACAGATTCCTAGATACATATGAATTATCAAAGTTAAATCAAGAATATATAAAAATTCTAAATAAACCAATATCAGTTTACATCAAAATTGAAGATGTAATTAAAAATCTACCAACAAAGAAAAGCCCAGGCCCTGATGAATTCATTGCTGAATTCTACAAGAAATTTAGAGAATGTCAATGTCCCTACTTTTCAAAATCTTTAATGAAATTGAAAGGGAAGCAAAACTCACAAATTCATTCCTAGAATTAACTACTACTCTAAAAGCCAAATCAGATAAGGATCCAACCAAAAAAGGTCAATGTCTCTAATGCACATAGATGTAAAAATCCTCAATCAAATACTAGCAAATAGAATACAGCTAATCATCAAGAACGTTATACACCATGACCAAGTAGAATTCATTCCAGAAATGCAGGGATGGTTCAACATATGCAAATCAATAAATGTAATATACTACATTAACAGAGCCAAAGACAAAAAATATTATTGTATCAATAGTCCCATAAAAAGCATTTGACAAGGTTCAACAAGCATTCATGATAAAATCTCTATGATTTTATCTGATAAAAGCCATCTATGACAAGCCAACAGCCAACATCATACTAAATGGACAAAAACTGAAAAGATTCACTATAAACTCAAGAACAAGACAAGGGTATCCACTGTTACCAATATATTGTCATTCAATATATTTCTGGAAACATTGGTCAGAGCAATTAGTCAAAAGAAAGAAATAAAGGGAATAACAATGGGAAAGGAAGAAGGTAAATTATCATTATTAGTGGATCACATGATACTCTACATAGAAGACCCAAAAAACTCCACTGAATGTCCTCTAGATTTAATATTTAAGTTCAGAATCATAGCTGGATACAAAGTCAACATTCAAAAATCAATAGCCTTCCTGTGTACAAATAATAAACTTACTAAAAGAAAAATTAGGGAACAAAACCTTTGAAAATAATATTCAAAAAAATAAAATACCTAGTATTCAGTCCACCAAAGGAAGTAAAAGATCTCTACACTGAAAACTACAGTACTCTGAAAAAGATAAAAAAGTATACCATAAAATGGAAAGATATCCCTTGTTCCTGGATGGGAAGAACCAATATAGTGAAAATGGTCATACTTCCAAAATTGTAATACAGATTTAATAGAATCTTGATCAAAATTCCAACAGGATATCTCACAGAATTAGACAAAACAATCCTAAAATTCAAAGGCAATTCTGAGCAACAAAAGTAAAGCACATGGTATCACAATCCGTGATTTGAAATTATACTATAAAGCTATTGTGATAAAAATAGCATGTTACTGGCAAAAACAAACAAACAAACATAAAGCAGACCTGAGGACAAATGGAACAGATTACAAGATGCTGAAACAACTCTAGATATAGTCAACCACCTTATCTTTGACAAAGGAGACAAACACCTTCACTGGAAGAAAGCCTCTTTAATAAATGGTGGTGGGAAAAATTGGCTTTCTACATGTCAAAGACTGAAAACTAGTCCCATACCTCTTATCATGCACTAAACTAAAAGGATAGATCAAAGATCTAAATATTAAAATAAAAACATTATATCTGTTGGAAGATGCAATAGGTAGAACTCTGAAAGACATTGGTGTAGGCAAACACTTTATAAGTAAAACACCAATCACACAGGAAATATCCTAAATAAGAACTTGGGTCTCATCTTACTAAAAAGCTTTGTCACAGCAAGAGAAACCACCAAGAGAGTGAAGAGACAACCCATAGCATGGGAAACATTTTTTGCCAGTTGTTCCTCAGACAAAGGGCTACTATCTAGCATATATAAATAAGTGAAAAATATCATATCCTCAAATTTGAAGTCCAAATCCAAAAATGAGCATCTGAAATGAATAGACACTTCTCAGATGATGAAGTAGAATCAGCAAGTAAATACACTGAAAAATGTTCAACATCACTGATCATTTAAGAGATGTAAATTAAAACAAGGCTGAGATTTCATCTCACTCCAAAAAAAATGGCTGTATCAAGAAGTTAGCCAATAATACATTCTGGTTGGAGCTGTCAAAAAAAGGACCCTTCTGAATAGTTTCTCTAGTATGAGAAACTGAAAGTTTAAATAAGGATTAAAATTATTAAAATGAATAATTGGTAATTTGAAATAGTAAGAAAAAGTCCAAAGGGGTAGGAGAACTGGAAGGGGAAGAGGAAAGAAAAGAAGGGAAAGAAAAAATTATGAGAAAAGTAAAAAATGGAAACAAAGACTTTTTAAATAGGGAAGGGTGGAGATGTTGAAGGGAGCACAGGGAATGGGGAAGAAATAAGAAAGAAGATGCATAATGTACAGGTACAAGCACCAAATGATAAATGTAAATGTATTGTATACCTAAAATGTACCAATAAAAGAATTTAAGCCAAAAAAACAAAAAAAAGGACCCTTCTCCTCCATTGTTAGGAGTGTAGACTGGTGCAACCATTATAGAAATCAGTGTGGAGGTTTCTCCAAAAAATTAAAATAGAGGTTCCATTTGATCCAGCTATTCACCTTCTCGGTATCTTCATGAAATAATTAAAAGCATCAGACCACAGAGATGTATGCATACTCATATTTATAGCAGGGCAGATTATAATAGCTGAATCTTGAAAACACCCCAATTTGCCATCAACAGATGAATGGATAAAGAAGATATGGGTCTTTTTTAATACAATGGAGTACTATTCTGCCATAAAAAAGATAAGCTCAAGATATTTCTAGCTAAAAAGCACCTTGAGACCATATTCTTAAGTGAAATAAGTTGGACATACATGTTCAAATACCACTTGGTTTTTTCTTTGTGAGAAGCCAAAAGTGTAAATAAGGACTAAAATGTATAATGGATATTGGGAAAGGGAAAGAAAATGTTCAAATGATAAGGGGAACAAGGAAGCGGGAAATGACAAGAAAAAAGAGATAATAGAAGAAAAAATAGAAACAGCTTTTGTAATAAGGAGGGGAAGTAGGAGCAAATGGAGAGGGGTTGGGCAAAAAGAAGCAAGATATTTCATGTACAGTTACAAATTCCTTATGATAAATGTTATCCTTATATATATTTAAAGATAGACTCATTTTTTCCAGGATCCACTAGATCAACCTTGTGAAGGGAGTTCATAACTGCTAAATTGCAGCATGACTTCTATCCAAGGCTCATTAAATTAGCTCTCTGGAGAAGGCCCCTGACTGTGGTCTCCCATACACTGACTCTTCTCAGCTTGAAGTAGCTAGGTAGAAACTATGCTCCTTCTCCCCTAACCACAGCGAGGTATACCTCTGCAGATGGGGCAATATTATACACAGCTAAGTTCATAGAAATATTATAGGTAATCAGACAGGGCTAGGCCCTTGAGGGAGTCAATACAGAAGATGAGAATACATCAAAAACTGTGGCTATTTACAAAGACTTTGTTTCCATTTTTTCCCTTTCCTGTAAATGTACAAATCCCCAATGATGAACGCCATCAAATTGCATACCTAAAATGTGCCAGAAAACTTAATGAATAAAAAAACCTCAAACCTGTGGCTAGAGGTGCATCTAAAAAAGATGACAATCACAATGGCCAGATTTACATACTTCCCTAAGGGATAAACAAAAGCTTGAGATTATTGGTCCCAGGCTTTTGAAATTTCCCACATATATAGATCATTATCTCATTAGAGGTAGGCCATTCATTCCCACACACTAAGACTAAGAGAACTAATACTAAGACTAAAGACAAAACTAAGATTATAGATTATCAACTAAGATTAAGGATGTCATCTATATGCTCTTGCTATTATTAGATCAAAATTAGCCAAGTGGCCACACTTATAATCTTACTGATTGATTATAATTTCACCCACATGGTTTCCATCTGTAATGATGTTGTCTATAAAAATTTCTCAGAGAAGTGAGCTTGTTGGAAACCCATTTAGGACCCTTCTTGTCTCTCAAGAGTTATTCCTATTCCCCAATACACTTCCCTACTCAAAAAAAAGGATTTAATTTATGTCTGTGCAGGTAAGCCTATTAAATTCAGCTCACACAAGAAAGGCAAGTTTTGGTTCATGACTACTGCTATGATTTGTGCCATGGACTTATTTGTCTCTGGCTCAGATTAGGGCTTTGCATCTTCTCCCTTGGTCCCTCAAGTACACAAACTCCATCCTTCTGAGCAACATATGGAAGTAGTTCTATGGAAGTTGCTCTGTAGTTCAAAAATGCCTCTCTAAAAAGAAACTGTAGTTTGAATATATAATAAATATAGATTTTTAAGTTCATCAAGTTAACACATTCAAAAAATTGAGTAGATCCAATCAATTATGTCACTTAGACTAACAAAAATTGCAGAATCAACTGATTCTGTGGTTCATATATTAATAACATCAGAATGAACTGTCATTTTTTGCTTACGACTTTTCCACTGACAAGCCACTTAATTGTTTTGTGTTACAAGTGAAAAATCTGTCACATTAGGAAAAGAGTATTTTTCAGAACTGAACCAACACCCAAAGTAAGTATAAAATTTGCCCAAGCAATTCTGGAAAATATAATATACCTATATAATTAATTTTGCAATTGCTTGTTTTTATCTATTTCTTCCATGTATACATTTTCTTTTCAGTGTTTGCAATTAAGATATATTTCTCATAATTTTCTTTAAGGGCTGGGGATTTACCTCAATGGTTCTGCAGCCTGACTCACAAGTGCAAGATCCCAACTTGGATCCCCGGTACAGAAAAAAAACAAAAACCACAAACACACACACAATTTTTCTTTAAAATTTACTAATAAAAAATTAAATAGACAGAGATACATGTGTGAGTATATAGTTTGGCAATTGAGTTTTTAATTTTTAAAGTATTTTTATTTTTAAGTGACAGTAATCATAAATATTTGTGAGTACAGTGTGATAGTTCCATACATGTCTACAGTACACAATGGTTAGATCTATGTAAATGGCATAGCTATCACCTTAGCGATACATAATTTCTTTGTATTGGGAACATTTACACTCCTCTGAGATTTTAATACAGAGACATAATATAATTTTTAATACTATTTTTAAAATAGAAGCTTTAGACTAGGGATGGGGATTTGGCTCAGTGTTAGAATATTTCCCTAGTATGCATGAGGGTCTCGATTAGATCCTCACCACAGCAGGGGAAAAATATATAGAGATATTGATATAGATATAGACATAGACAAAGACATAAACATAGAGATATATGGAAATATATGGTGAAATTATTCTGAAGAGCAACACTTATTGCAAAAAAGAATTATAAAGATCTATTCATTTATATTTCTCAACTGAGTGAAGATAATCTATTAAAAATAGCCAATAAGTATGGTACAAACAGCCCAATTGCCCATCAACTGGAGACTGGATAAAGAAAATGTGTTTGTTTTTTTTTTTTATGAAGTGGAGTACTACTCAGCCATAAAGAATGAGAAACTAGAGACATTGATAGCTAAATGAATGCACATTGAGGCCATACTCTTAAGTAAAATAAATAGGGCACATGTATGTAAATATTTCCATCTCTTTTTGACCTCTTCAATCAGGATATGGCTTAATATCCCTTTTCTGATATCCAAATTTCCCCTCACACATGAGGGTCCAAGGTCAGATTGAGGTCACAGAAAAGCTAGTGAGGGGAATACACAAGCCCATTGATTGCTCCAAAGACATACCTGCCAACCTAGATTGTATCAATAATAATGCAAATACCAAATTTTCATTTTTCTGACTCTTTCTATCACTTGGTTTCAAGCTTTGAACAACAAAAGGGGGGCACTATTTATTGACAGTTTACAATTTCAAAACTGTTAATAAACTATTGATTGATTATTTCCCTATCAATTGGTGTAATTTATGTTGCCTAATGGGTAGGGCCTATGTCTCTATAATTTTAGAACAACAATAAAGATCTATCCAGATAGACTACAAGTGATATCTATAAATAGACTGCTTTTTTACCACTTCTGGAATATAGAGTGACTAACTGGTCATAAAAACTATTATCCCAATCTTTTTTTATCTCACTTTCTATTGACCATTTTGATTGATGCATTTCTCAACATTGTTAATTCCTAACATATAACACAATATTTTTATTTTTTGCAAAAATTTCTAGGAACAACAAAAGAGTCTTAGCTTTAGATATATTTTTTTTGGCATTTTAAATGTCTGTAATGGGATAATTTTGATTTCCAACTGCTTAAAATGCCCACATTTATTTCATTATTTATTTTCTTTTCTTGAGTTAGAGCAGTGCCACCTGACTTTATTCATGATGAAAATACAGAAAATAAAATATATGAAAGGACCAAGGATGTTTATGTAACACCAATTTTTCTAGGTGATCCTATATATGAAGCATTGACTCTAAAGCTATTGAACACAGAAAAACATAAAACATTTTGTAAAGGCTGAAGTATGGTTTTATTCTACAGTGATTGTTTTGCTATTTAGAGCATATCTTAGGATGAACATTTTTCTGTCATTTTCCTTCTGTTTGCCACTTTTTATTTGAAAGTTAGAACCAAATCATTTATGAATATGAAATTGGTTCAAGTATAGGACAATTCAGCTTAAAAAGCTCTGTCAATAGGAATCTTTCATCTTCTTTTCCTGACCCAAAACACAAAACAAAAGCAATTTATTTCTAAAAGAAATATTCATTTTCTCTCACAAATAAACCATTCAAGTTGGATGAAAACAAAACAAAACGAAAAGATAAAATCAGATATTTGGCTTAAAGAATTAATGGTAACATAGTATGTTAAGCAAACAGGAAATATATACAAGTCTCTGATAAAATAAATTTTTTGTAACATTTCTTATTTCACAAAACAAAAAGTTCAGCACAATTCATAAGCCAGATTTGTTAAAATAGGTGAGTAATATGTCTGGTATTATCTGTAATAGATAGCTCATAACTCTGACAAAATGGATAAATACAGATCAATAGAGATATATTATTATATCATTCTCTACATGTTATTTTATAAAGACTATATATTATAATTTTAGTTGAATTTAACACAAGACAAATTACAGTAACTCTAAAGTTAAACTCAATGACTTGCTGATTTAAATATGTCTGTCATATCAGGATATTTCCTCAAAATTTAAGGAAAGATATATTTTAAAACATAAGATGGGACAGTCATTGTTATCTGTTACAGTGTGTTTTATCATATATAGACAGTAATTGACTTTCCCATAGACCTTCTCTAATTGTTTATCTAATGTGTCTTTCTTTTCCTAAGATTTCTGCTCTATATCCAATATACCAACTCAATTGCTTTAAGACACATGAAGTATTTATTTGCATTTCTAATGTATTTTCAGTTTGTCTTCAATCACTAGAGGGTAATACTCGAAAAAGAAGAACTCATTTCTCCATGGTAAATATTAATTGATGGGTACCATTAAAGATGAGGTAATTTGTGTTGTCATATCTTCTGCCTCCTCCATTTCTGCTAAGTACTATTCCAGACATTATTACTTTTACACATCAAGACATAATAAAATCATATTTTGTTCTATAAGCTTATTTACACATGCTTACTCTTAATCTTATGTTAATTTAGCATTCATCAACATTTTGTTTACCATCATTTCTCCTTCCCACTGTTTTGGATCCTGATGCAACACTGAATTCTCTGCAATTGTGCACTGGGAAGATTTTCCAA
Source organism: Heterocephalus glaber (assembly GCF_000247695.1). The sequence continues at coordinate 26,897,236 of NW_004624749.1, forward strand.
TGATGACTAGACATTATTTCTCTGAGTTCTGAGATATTTGAGGATGTCTTCCCATCATCTTCGTACTTGACATTCATATCAGCTGAATACATTGTTATTGAGCCATATTAACTTTTTACACAATTTATTGGCATTGTTTCCCTGGCTTCTGACATTGAAATTGTAGTAGATAAGTCTGAGTCAGCCAGAACTTTTCACCTTTGAAAGTATATGCCTTTGTACCTGAATATATGAGCATTTCTGATACAATTTCATAGTCCTTGTTCTGTTATTAATCATTCTGAGTTGACTTTTTTTTAGAATGCCATGCTCTTTCTGTCTTCAGGTTAATAATTTCATTATTTCTAAGAGACATTTTTTTCTTGACAACTTTTTCACTTTTTCTCTCCATTTGGTTGCCTGTTCTATTTTAGGAAAATGAACTACAGATATGGCCACTAACTTTTATCTCTCTTCATACTAAATTCCCTTCATTTTATTACAAGCATTAGTAGTAACATTTCATCATATATAACTTCTCAAGGCTGTTCTATGTATTTCTGGTGAGGTAGTCATTAACATACAAATAAACCTTATTAAATTATAAAGTTCACATATCAAATTACAAATTTTATAAACAATATAAAAGTAAAAAGTTCAGTGTCTTGAAGAGTTATAGGGGAACTCAATTTATATCAGATAGAGAAGAATTCTTGAAGTAATATTTAAGCTATGACATAAACACAGAGTTAGAGTTGTTCACCAGGTTAAGGGTGGGATGTGAATCATTCCAGTGAGACAGAATATATGTGAAAAGTCATTCTCTGCATTGAAAAGTACTTTGCATGTTTGAAGAACTGAAAGATACTCAATATAGCTGAAGTTCAATGAATATTGAGAAACAATAAAAGAACTTGCAATGATTTTTGAGAGACAAGAGAAAAGATTGTGTAGGGAATGTAAGGGAATCTTATTTTAATTTAAATTAAATTCTAATCCAAGCAGAGGGAAAAGTTTAAAAGGGAGATAAAGAATGTGTAATAAAATGTCATTTGGCCATTCCATGGTATTTGTGGGATAGAACAATACAGGGAATAAACTAAAAATAGGAGCTATATTTTGGATATGAGTTGGTGAAGGTATAGGTGGTGGTGATAGTAATGGACATGGGAAAAATGGATAAACTTAAGGTCTCATTTAGAGTTAGAAATGGTAGAATTTTGTAATGCTTTAAATGTTGTAAATGTGATAAAGAAAAAGAACATCAAGAAATCTCACCTTCACAAATTTGATTTGTATAAGGATGAATAATGATATAATTTATCAAGTCAGGAATAATAATAAAAGTAGTGTTGTTTGCTTGCTGGTGAGGTTTGGAAAATAAGACTTTTCTGTGTATATATTACATTTGCAATATACACTGAACAGTTAAGTGAGATCTGACATAGGCAGCTGTATATGCAATTTAGTGCTAAGTAGAGTGATTATAACTGAGGGACATAGATTAAGAATCATTATAAATATGACCTAAACATTGTATTTAATTACAGAATATGTTTATATTATGTAATCCTAGGATAAATATATGATATCTTCCAGGAAATATACAAAGAAAACAGAAAAGTAGTAAAATATTTATGGAATACTCATAAGCCAGGCATTTCAGAGTACCTAACTTGTATTATAGAGGGGGATCACAATACCCTACTCTCACAAGTATGGAGATGAACTAGACAAAAAACTCAACAAAGAAATATCAGAGTTTAATAAAGCCCTGAAACAAATAGATTTAATAGATATCTACAGAGTGTTCACCCAACAACAGAATACACATTTTTCTCAACTGCACATGGAACTTTGTCCAAAATAAATCACATAATGAACAATAAACCATGCTTAAGTAAATGCAGAAGAATTGAAATTATACCATGCATGTTGTCAGATCATAGCACAGTGAAACTAGAAATTAATGGCAAAAGAAATCACAGAAACTATGAAAACTCATGAAAATTAAACAATACAATCTTCAATAATCAATGGGTCACAGAAAAAAACAAGGGAGAAATTCATTCCTAGAATCAGATCATTATGCCAATAATGTACTTATGGGACAAAATGAAAGCCGTCTCCAGAGGGATGTTTACAGCTCTGAATACCTGCATTAGAAAAACATAGTGAGCCTGAACAAATAATCTAATTATATACTTCAAGGTCCTCAAAATACAAGAACAATCTGTAAAGGGAAGAAAGTTATAAAATCAGACCATAAATTAAAGAAATTAAGACAAAAATACATAAAATCACCGCATCAAAAATCTAGTTCTTTAAAAGAATAAATAAAGTAGACAAACAGCCAGTCTTACCATAAAAGGACCCAAATTAATGCAATTAGAAATTAATAAGTTGAAATCACAATGGACACCCCAAACTCCAGAAGATTATTAGCTACTTTGAAAGACTAGCTTTCCTTCAAAATCAGGAACAAGACAAGAATACACACTAACAACACTCTTGTTCAACATAGTACTCAAAACATTACTCAGAGTAATCAGGCAAAAGAAAGAAATAAAAAGGAGATAGATATATGATAGGTAGATAGATAAAGAAAGTTATCATTATTTGTAAACTATATGGTCTTCTACATATAAGACCCAGAAAATTTCACCAAAAGACTCCTAGGATTAATAATCAAATGCATTGATATTGCAGGATACCAAATTGATGCACAAAAATAGTGTATCAATAGTGTTCCCCTACACCAATAAGGAACTCACTGAGGAAGAAATCAGGAAGATAATACTATTCACAATAGCTCAGGAAAAATTAAATACACAGGAATTAACCAAACTAGTGAAATGAAAAAGGTCTGCAACAGAAATTTCAGTATTCTGAAAAGGGAGATCAAAGAGAACACCAGAAAATGGAAAGAAATCTCCTGTTTCTGGGTAGATGCAATGTTTTCAAAACCTAATAGAATCAAAGGACCATTCTTCCAAAAATCATATACAGATTTAATGCAACCTCAATCAAAATACCAACAATATTCCCCACATAACTAGAGAAAATAATTCTAAAATTTCTAAGGAACCAGAAGGGTCCTAAATAGCTAAAGTTAACCTGAGGAAGAGCAAAGCATGAGGCATCAGAATTCTGGACTTCAATTTCTATTACAAAGCCACGTGATTAAAAACAGAATGTTACTGGCACAAAAACAGATATGTGGATCTAAGGAAGAGAATAGAGAATGCATAAACAGGCCCAGGCACAATTAGCTATCTGATCTTTGACAAAGAGTCCAAAAATATACACTGGAAAAAAAATATAGCTTCTTTAATAAGTGGTCCTAAGAAAACTGGCTATACACATGCAGAAAATTGAATCTATACCCATAAGTGTCATCATGTACTAAAGTAAAATCAAAATGGACCAAAGATCTAAATGTCAAAAATAGAAAAACTTAATTTATTGGAAGATAAAATATGTACAACTCTTGAAGACATACACATAGGCAAAGACTTTCTGAACAGAACACTTTTTGCACAAGAAATAATGCTAAAAATCAACAAATGAGATTATATCAAATTAAAAATCTTCTTCAAAGGAAACAACCAATAGAGTGAAGAGAAGCTACTGAATGGGAAAAAATTTTTGCCAGACAAAAAGTGCTTTACTCAGACAAAGGACTAATATCTAGAATATATAAAGAACTAAAAATATTAGGGCTTCCTAATTAAAAATCCCAAGCAAAAACTGGGCAACTGAAATTAGTAGACAGTTCTCAAAGGAAGAAATACAAATGGCCAGTAAATACATGAAAAAGTGTTTAAAAGCCCAGACAATTAGAAAAATGAAAAGTAAAAACCACTGAGATTTCATCTTACTTCAGAAAGAATAACTATCATCAAGATATTCAATAATAACAAATTCTGTTAAAACTAAATCTTAGAAACAGCCTATTTGTATATCAACAGATTAATGGGTAAAGAAAATGTGGTTTTTATACAGAATAGGGTACTATTCTGCCATTAAAAGGATAAACAAGTCATTTATAGGAAAGTGGACCACCACCTTGAGACCATAATATTAAGTGAGATAAGTCAGACACATAAGTATAAATACTGCCTGGTTTCTCTTATATGAGAAACCAATAATATAAATAAATAGCAAAAGATATATAATAACAAAAGATAGATAATAGAAAATAAGGAGGTAGATCTTGTGCAAATGAGAAGTGTTCAAGAAGTAGAGGTAGTAGGTGTGGAATAGAGTAGAAGGGGATGAAAAAGTATTGAGATGTACCAACTCACCAGGAAGAATGTGATCACTATGTACTTACTGCAAGCATGATCTAAAAAGTAAAATAAAAATTGAAAAAAAATCTATATAACCATATAACAACCCAATGCAATATGTTACTCTTCATTTTAGCTTTATCAGTGAACAATCTAAGAGAAAGAAAAGGTTCCCTAAGTGCATTTAGCTATTAATCAGATTTTTGAGGTTTTAGAAACAGGAAAGGTAAAGAAAAAGAGAATTGGAAAGAGGAAAGGAGAGAGAAGATAAAAGGTAACAGAGAATCCAGGGGAGGAGAGGGGAAGGGAGAACATGGGAAGGGAAAGGAAATGAAACAAAGACACTTCAACATGTGAAGAAATAAAAAAGAAAACAAAGTAGCAGAATAGACTGAGAAACAATGTCCAGAGAGTAAGAGAAATTAAGAGCATGTGTTTCTAAAGGAAGAAATTTGATAAAACTTTTAAAAGCACATGAAAGTAGCAAACTCTTTAAAGAATATAAAGTCAATAAAACAAATGAGAATGATGCCTGGAAAACAATTGAAATGTGAGGTTTTCCTGGGAATGAATGTAAATATTAAGAGGGAAACAGAAGATTTAAGCATGTGATTGTGCTAAATTAATAAACCAAATTAAGAGATTCTCAGAAAATTTTGCATCATCCAAAAGGATTCAAGTAACAGAACTATGAAGGCAAATGTCTCTCTCTCTCTCTCCATATATATATATACCTATACACATATATGTGTATATCACATATACACACTCAAAAAGGATACTTACAATTTAAATCCCAAGGACATTCACTGTTTAGTCATCAAATGTAGTTTTGTAGTCCCGATTACCAGCCACAGAAGGAAAGAACTCACCTTGTTAGGGAGAAACAAGACAATAAAAATCTGACCTCTAAAGAACATCAAGTTTTGTAAATATTCTGTATTTTTACAGAAAATAAAATTTAAAAAATAATAAAATGTCCAAAACAGTAAAACATGAATTAAAAAAAACAAAGAAAGAAAAAACAAAAGATAAAGGATTATCAAACTAACAAGGCAATATTGAAAGAGAAAGATGAAAATAGAATTTTTAGGAATAAGTATTTAGTAATATAAACTTTCAATTATAGTAGGGTAATTAGAACCAACTATCCTACAGAAAGTAAGATAACATATGCATTAATATGGGCAAAATTTAAAGAAATGAAGTAAAGAGACATCAATCCTCAACATGGAAGCTCAGCTTTCAAAGATTATTGATTTGTGGATGTTTCCAGCCTTAAAGAAATTACTGAAAACTTTATCTGTGTTTTAGTGTCCTCAGAAGAAGAACTTTATATTAGTCTTCTCTGGATGCCATAACAAAAACTACAGATAAAGTGATTTTTAAGATGAAGTCATTTTCTAACTTCCAGTTCTGGAGACTAGAAGTTCGAGATCAGTGTGCCAGTAGGGACAGGGTCCAGGCAGGGCTTTCATCTGGGTTGTAGATAGCCAGCTATAACCTTTGTCCTCAGATGGGAAAGAAAAAGAAAGAGAACACTCTCATCTACCTCTTATAGGACCACTAATCCCAACTCATTCAATTAAGAGTCTCAGATTCATAAACTCATTTAAACCTAATTACTCCTCAATGTTCTCATCCCTGAATATCATCACATTGGGGATTATTTTCCAATGATTCTTTCCATGTTTTATGGTCTTCTGATTTATCCATATCATTCCCTAAACCACTTAAACACTTGTATTGTGCATCAGTAAATAGAAGGGAGGGTTGAAAAAGATAACAGCCATCAGGATCAGCTAAAATTTCCAAGGTGATTTAGTTAAAGGGATATACTTATCAAAGTGTAATTTCTTTTCTGTGTATGAATAGAGCAACAAGAATAACATGATGTAAAGATGGTCTATTGTTCATTATTACATTGGTACTACAAAGAGTCAATGAAATCAGAAACAAGCAGCAAGATTTTATATAAAATAGAACACAGTAAACTACACACTTTTTTAACTTAATGTGATGAAAATAATTCTTTATAGTGAGTGCTCATAAATTCCTTTAAAAACATATAAAATTTTAATACCACATTGCTTCTAAGAACTTAGATATTTTCTATTCAATTTGTATACTGATAATTCTTATTCTCTTTCAATTTTCTCCTCAGAGAATTATTTTTCCTGAAGCTATTTCATAGCCATCACATTTGAAGCAGTTACTTCTAGATTTACTCTTTCCCCCTATATTTCTCCTTTCTGCTTTTAGTCAAATGGTTTTAATAAAACTCAAAGAATACACAGCACATATATCAGTCAAAAGTCTTGTATTCAGGGTCCATAAAGGAATATTACCACTCAATATTAAGAAACCAAAAACCTTCCAAAAACAGTCAAAAGATTTTGAAAGTTACACCACAAAAGAAAGTATACAAATGACAAGAGAGCATTTGAAAAGATTCTGCACATTATTAATCACCAGGGAAATGCAAATTAAAACTACATGATATATAACTATACACCCATTAGAAAGAATTAGAAAAGTGACCAAATATTAGCAAGGATATAAAGTAACTGAAATAATCATATATTCTTTGCAGTAATAAAAATTCGTGTAGCCACTTTGGCTAATGTTTGGTTGTATTATAGAAAATTTCTCATACATTTTATATAATACCCAGACATCATACTTCTAGGTACTTGTCCAAGAAAAATGGAAACAAACATACAGAGAAAGATTCATACTAGATTGTTCATATCAGGTTAGCCAAACACTATAAGACTCAAATGTCTTTAGATGGATTAAAGGGAAAAATATTTTGTTATACATATACCTCAATTTATTTATTGAAATGCTTTTAGCACATACAATTTTATATTTTACTTACTATAATATTAATAATATTACTTATATTAATATTAACATTACAATATTACATACATTATTTTTATTTACACTGATGACATATACAATCATATAAATAAGTATGAAAATCATGCTTAGTGAAAGAAGCAACATGAAAATGAGTTTATACTGTATTATTCCATTTACATAAAAATCTAGAAAAATTCAAACTAATTTATGTTGACAGTAAACAGACCAGTGCTTGTCTAGGAATGGGATATGGAGGGAGAGAAGAATTACAAAGAACACAAGGAAATTTTGGTGCTAATGTAAAGTCATTATCTTGACTGTGATAGTATAAAACATTACTGTTCAGATTAAAGACTTTAAATGTGTGCAATGTGTTGTACTTCAAGTATAACTCTATATGAAAACAAAGTCAAAAAATGTCCTTCTTTCTCTATTTGTATTGTGAGGCAATACAAATAGCCCTGCCTGTAATGTCTCAGGCCCTTTATTCAAGCTCTCTTCTACAACTACTTGGGATTATATTCATCTCTATCCATCATAAAAATCACAGCAGAAAATAGCTGTACAGCAACTCTAAAATTCTTGCATGAACATTATCTACTTTAATTTACTACTTCTTCCTGAGTACATATTTGTCATTACATTAAAATATTTCTTCCCTAGATCTCTCTAGGTTGTGGATCCTAGAGTAGAACCATTTTTATTTGTCATCAGTTCTAGCATATAGCACACTGATAGCCACACAGTAGGTGCATAAGCATGATTTGTAAATGTACAGAAAATGATTATGACATTTGCTCTGCTGCTGAGAGGTTTTCTGATAGGTTGCTATGGTCTTGACTTTATCACGTACATTGATGAGATATTTTTAATAATTAGGATGTCAGTTTCAGTAATTTTTATGGCCTGGTAATATTTGAAAAAAATGATATAAGAGAAGTATTTCATTCATCATCTTCCGTATTTACGTGATAGTGTTTATGTAGAGTCGTGACCATCTTTCATGAATAAAAATATCATTTCAGGTTAAGTTTTCTGTTTTCAAAAATCATCTTATTTTTCTTGTCCTCAATAGCAGTTATTTCTGATTCTGCCTTCTGAACCACAGTATTTATACACATAATCTCTATTCAAAGGAATATAACACACTTTTTAAGCCATTATCTACTACTGGAAATATGTTTATTATTGCTTTCTGTGGCTTTATTGTCTTCTCAACTAGAAATCTGCAGAAAAAATCCTGCTAAGCTTTTGTGAGAAATGTCATAAAGGAATATGTTACTATAGGAGATGTGAAAATTCCATTTAGACTTATTTACCAATTGAGAGAGATTTTTAAGGTAAGAACAATATTATCAGCAAAGATTACACTGCAAATAATAGTAGGGAATTTTTTATTAGCTCTTTTTTCAAGAAGAGGGAAATCTGATAGAAAACATTTTTGCAAGATAAGTACATAAATAACCAGTTTCATGCTAGGGTTTTCTACTGCTATTACAATGTTGTCCATTAAGTATATTTATGGAGTACTCAGTGACAAGAAAATTGTTTGATGGACATATCCCACATAATAAGAGTTTCAAAAATTGTAGTTTTATTTTCGGTAAAAGTCTGCAAATGAAAAACATTTCTAGATGAAAAGAGTGGATCTAAAGGAATTAATGGAGACTCATTTAACCTTTGACATCCCAGGGAGTAATGGCATTTTTGGAAGAAAAAAGAAGAAAAATCAATCTTAAAATAATAATTTTAAGTACAAAACTGCAAATAAGAAATTTTGACAAATAGAGCTTTCTGAAGCTTTTAAGCTACCCTGCTAAAGCATTTAAAATTCCTTCCTGTGTACTAACTTTAAGTGAAGTCTTGTATATACCCATTCTTTCCCTTCATCCTAACTGAAATGATGAAAAGATATATAAAATATGAGAAATCTCTATCATACCTTCAATCTGTGTCTACATCTCAAATGAAACATCTTGTCAAGGTCATAAAGAACTTCCATGATTCTAGATTAAATAATAATTTCTTTCCCCAATGCATTTATTCTTCAGCTTTAGACACAGCTGACTCCCATTTTTCTACTTGCTTGCTTATTCATCATGTTCTTCTTTCCAGTCTTCTGTGAAGCTGCTTCTCTTCTTTCAAGTTTCAACACTGGAGTGTCACCAAATACTTCCTAATTTATTCAATTCTCCATGGACACAATTTTGGAGGTGATTTTATCAAATTCCTTGCCATTACATAAAATCTATGTGCTGATGAACTTCTATCTATGGAACAGATCCACTTGAATATTATATGGGTTGCCTTAGGCTGAGTCACAATACAGTGACAGAAAAATTGCCTAATCTTAGCACATCACATTTTATGCCCTCATTAAATAGTAACTCTTCATTAATTAAAGAGCCCAGCTCCATGTATGTTTTTCACCCCTGAATTCAAGATAGCAGGTCCAGTTCCTTTCTGCGATAAACTGTTTCCATGAAAGAGGGAGGATATTTTTGCAAAGGTCATATAATGACTCTAAAACCTTTTTCAGGTGTGGAATATGATATTTCTACTTATATTTTGTCTGCCACTATAAACCTAAATAGTGAAGCCTGTTGTCACTGATTCAAGAGAACATGATCTTCCAATAGAAGGCTCTAGAAAGTAGTTGGGAGTAATAAATGTTGATGACAACATCAAAACTTAAATATTCATTTTTTCTCTCATCAGAAAGCATGAATCTTATAATTCTTTCCATCTTACCAAATGATAACTCTACCAATTTTCTGAACCAGCAAGAGATTTAGCAAGAAATAGTAATTCTTTTCTCTCTGATCATCACAAAATCCATTATCAAATATTTCTGATTCTATAGACATGTCAGAAATCCAAATCTTTCCCTCACAAATTGTCTAAACCATCATTCTTCTCTCCTAGGAAACTGACTATTGATACCTAAGCATGTCCTCCTACAACACATCCACCACATGGTAGCCAGAGTTATTGTGAACTGTAAACTGGATAAACATGGGAATTCTTCTATTTATAAAGACAGCAAAATTCTTACACTTGACTATAGGACCCTGTAGACTTTATACATCTAGCCCTCTAACCTTACATGAATCCATTCTCCTATTTTCTCAATATGATATGCATTCATATTATCTTTGGATTCTACAACATACCTAACTCTTTCCCACTTTCATCAATGTGCAACTGCCAGCAATTTACTTTTGCTATCTCAGCCACTCTCCTCCCTTTTAATTCTACAATAAATAACTGCTTACAGTCATTTTCTAGTCATTTTATACCAATTAGAGAAGTCAAATCTCTACGCTGTTATCAATCTATTCTCTGCCATAGCAGTATTCATGACTCTGCTGTGGTTTGAATATAGACAGCAACCTCAAAAAACCCATGTAAAAAAATTAGTCCCCAGGGTTGTGCTACTGGAAGTGATGTGAGCCTTTAGAAAGTGGTTCCCCAGGTCACTGATTGTGTGGCTTTGAAAGGAGCTGTGAGACTCCAGCCCATTCAATCCCTATTTCATATATAATCAGGTAAGTGGTTTGCTCTGCCACTTGCTCCCTCCATGATGTACTCCTCTTACATAAGGTCTGAAACATTGGGACCAATCATTTCTTGGATTAGAACCTCTATAATTATGACCAAAAATGTTTTCTCATTATAAGTAAATTGCCTCAGGGATTTCATTGTTGTAACATGAAGCTAATACACACATATTATTCATCCATAATTTTCATGTTCATATATGTGTATACTAATTTATTATTTGATTCCAATATTGTAGTATAAGATTCCTAAAGGAAAGAACTATATTTTGTTTTATTTTTTCTTCCACATAAAACATATAAAAATACTGTAAATATTTCTTAAATGAACAACATACATATCTAAAAATCTTTGAGGACTTTCAAAATATAAATCAAAGTAAAGAAAGAAAACAAATACCATATTTAAAATTCCCTCAGGGGGAAATATATTTTCATAGGAGGTGAAAAATTCTGGCCAAAAGCCCATAATACAACTGAGATATGCTCATAAAAGGCAAGAAATAGGCATAGAAGGGAAAATTATATAAAAATGAACTCTTTCCCTTCTATGTTATAATAATTCAGATAAAAAATGAAAGTCAAAATTCCAGAGGAATTTTGGAGGAAAAGACCAAGTACATGATATATATTATAGTTTTAATAACAAAATATAACAAATTATTGCCATTATAGGTGAACCTTCTATTCTGTTTATATTAGTTCATTTAATTCTAAAACAATGCATAATTTTTCATTTGAGATTAAAAATCATTAGCATAGAAAGGTACAGTATTGTTTTCAAAATTACATATTTCTAGTAAGTAGCAGTACAAGTATTTGAGTCAAATCTTGAATCTGCATTTTATCATTATTCTCTTCTCTATCATATCACTCAATCTCAGTGTTGTCCTGTCTTGGATATGACCTCAAGTTGAATCTTTCCAGTAAAATACAAAAATGAATGTGGAGTGGGAAGACAGAGCTTCCTTTTTTTCATATGAGCAGGCTAGTAAGTTGGCCTAAAACACTTGTTAGCATTCTAAGTCTCTGAGACTGATTTCCCACAGGAGATGACAATACATCAATTATTAGAGAGTCTATAGGTAATATGTCAGCTGCTGTTGATAGGAGATTTTCATTCAATGTCAGTGGGCAGATAACCACTATTTTTTCTTATCCATAGTAATATAGACCAGTTTTTCAGGTAGAGACTCAATCTAATATGGATCCATACTTGATACTGATGCAGACTACCATCACTTATCACACACATGTATAAACACAGACACATAGAGTAATGAAACAGAAACAGAGAAAGAGGAGAGAAACAGAGACAGAGATAGAAAGAAAAAACTGGACTTCTTTTCCTTTACATTCCAATCAGTTCTGTATTGAGGATATAGTGGCTTTAGATTTGGAACATATCTATTCAAGAATGTGTTGGGGCTTACAACATGATATCCAAAAGTATGTCACACAACATGACATGCTGAGTACTTTGAATAGAAGGCAATTAGAAGGGCCTAAAAAGGAACATCTTTCTTACTTTTTCCTGTCTTCCTGTCTTCCACCTCTTTTCTCTCATGAATCATTGACACCAAAATTCCTCCATTTTAAGGTAGATCATAAAACCTAGAAACCCTTTACCTTAAATCAAGCCATTAAATCTAAGGAGTTCACTGTCTTTCTTCTCCTTTTTGTTCTATCACATTTCTTCATGGTTGTCAACTATTTCTCCAGCCTAAGCATGAAATTTGACAGTTTCCCTTGAATGTATGGATCTTCATTTCTAAGGCTTCTGTGCCATGCAAGACTTTGATGAAGCAAATTTATTGTTTTTCCTTTGTTATGAATGTTTTGATTAGTAAAGGTATCAAAATTGTCCACCCCCTACAAGAGGAACTCAGAAAAAAAAAGACCCTCTTCAAAAGATTCTTTTGTTTTCTATTTCTCTTCCAATATTAAAAAATATAGTATTTCATGTGAATAAACAATTTATTTACTACAATTGATTAATTTTTCAGGATTTGGTGACACAATTTTACTACTTATATAAAATAAATGGGAAAATTATATTTTTCAAGGCACTATAATAATGTATAAAACAGGAATTTTGTGCTTCCCAAAAGATTGAAAGATGGAAGGAAAGCCCTAAGATCTTTTCAACACAATTCTTCTCATTAAGACAATTATTTTCTAATATATTTTCAATCTTATCATTACCTTTATGCTTCTACAACTTTGCATATTATATTTTAAGTCAAACTACTATGTTTTACATCTACATTTTTTAAAGTATTAGTAAAGAATTGTCATTAATGTTGTCTTATATATTTAAAAAATCACTTAGCAGTAATACAACAAAAATATCTTGAGACCTAGTAAAAACCTGGACTAATGTTGGTGTTTGGATGCAAAATACTAATGAAATAGACAAAAATCTTCATGTCATGATGCATAAATTTCAATGCAATGTAATGTCTCAATTTTAGTATTCATGATGTAGGTATTTTCTTTTCAATTAACATTAACAAAGATTTATCAGTTTTCATTAATAAATGAATGTAATGAACCTTGAGATGTATATTACTTATGGAGGTGTTCAGTGTTTCTAATTAATGAAGGCATAGGGGTTATTAATAGTATTACACTTTTCTAGATCCTTGAGATTGTTTTATTGCTTCTTGCTTGCTGAAGTGAGATGAAACATTACCCCTTCTTTCTATTTCTCTTTCTTTTTTTCTTACCTCTCTTCCTTGTTCCTTTCTTTCTTCCACTGTCTTTCTTGGGGGAAAAAGTCCATTAGCACTTTTAAAGTGCAATGGAGCCACATAACAAACATTTTAACTTGGAATTGTTTTCATTAGCATGACTTTGTAGACAGTTTAGAATTCACAACGTGTTTTTCTCCTTTTCCAAATTAATATTTTGTCTTACTTTTCTGGGAGAAATAACTTCAAATTTTATGATCGTTGGATTTCTAAATTGTTTCTGGCAGTATTATTCTCATATTTTATGTTATTTATATTTTTTCAAGAGTATGTGATCTGTATTATTTTAATTTTTAGAATTTTTATAGTATTCAGTATAAATAAAACATGGGATTAAAAATATTATTTTATAAAATCAATGTATTAATTGTATTATTATGAGTAACTAAATCTTCATTTAATTTCTTGCTAGGTATCTTTAAGATTGAAAGTTCAATGCAAAATGTGGCAATTTTCCTTCTATCTTTTTTCTTTCCATTTTAAGTACATTTTGCTCTGAAAAAGAGCAAATATCCATAAAATATAACATATCAGTAGTTCTGTTTCTGCTATAATCCTTAATTAATAATTATTCATCTTTGCCATCTTTGTTGTAAATTATTTAAAAACATTACAGAAAATGATGAAACTTTCTTTAGTCAGCTTTTTAGCTTTCTATAACTATAATGAGATACTCGATATAGGCACCATTTTTATGAAGTAAAGAGAGGTTTATTTTGGTTCATGATTTTGGAGGTTCAAGTCCATGATTGGGCAGTACCATTGATTTGAGCCTCAGGTAAGGGTGACATATTATGACAAGAGCCTGTGGCACAAGAACTGCTTACATCATGAACTAGAAATCAGAAATGTAATGAACAAACCAGAGTCATGGACATATTAGAAGTCAATGTCTTCTGATGACCTCTAATGACCTAATGACCTCTCATTGAGCCCTTCTTTTTAAAGGTCTACAGTACTTTCCAACACTGCCAAAATTGCACATATAGACCCTTAAGAGACCGATTAACAAATCATATCTAAACCATAGCAGGGACCTAATAGGTCTCCCATTACCTCAGCAGCTATTATGTATAGTAGCTGCCCTCTTCCTTTGTGCCTTGTCCCCTCCCCTGTGTGACATCATGCCAAGATAGTTGTTCCCACCAAAGAACAAACCCTTCTTCCTATCATGCCCCTGTTCCCGCCTAGAGAGTAATCTAATACTCACTCACCTCCTACCACTTAGTGATGTCACTGGCTCCTCCACTCCCTAATCACTACCTCACTCAATCCCACCTCAGCCCCTACAAGCCCCACCCCAATCTCTATAAAAGACTCTCCCTGCCCTGGCCACATTGCTTTTGTCTCTCCTTTGTTCAAAGACAGCCTGGCAGATCTCTTCCCCTAATAAAGGCTTGTTGTGGCCTGGTCTGGTCTTGGTTTTTAACCTTTTACCTGACATTTCTGGTGCCATGACTCAGATGGTAGATGGTCCATTAATGGACGATCCCCCACAGGATGGGGTTGATTGGCCTTTTGGCTATCTCCATCGGACCATATCTGCTGAACAAGGACCCTCTGGGGCTTTCTACCTTTGCCATTGCTGACACTACACATCTACACTGGTCACCAATCTCTGGGTGAGTAGGCAGTTCAGCCTCCATCACATTGGGTTCTCTGTCTCATTCTCTCTCCCTCCAGGGACTTCTCAGAAATCCAAGCACTTAGTCAGAGAAACCTCCATGACTGCTGGGCCCAGGACAGTGCCCCTGGAAGACTTCCCATTGGCCTGGCTCCTCTAGTTCTCTCCCTCTGGTAGACTCACTTGGAGATTGTCAAAGGAGACAAGGATGCTTCTCCCCTTTGTCCTTCTCCCAGGGAGCTGTCTCCTCCTCACTCACTCTAACATGGGGGCCCAACAATCCAAACCCCCTCCCTCAATGCCTCTGGGCTGCCTCCTGGCACAACTTAAACCCCTTGGATTGTTGGAACCAGACTTTAAGCCAAAAAGACTTGTTTTCTATTATAATCAGGTTTGGCCTCAGTATAAATTAGATAATGGGTCTCAATGGCCTGAAAATGGCACTTTTGATTTTAATATACTGTGTGATTTACACAATTTCTGTCAGTGCAATGGCAAGTGGTCAGAAATCCCCTACCTATAAGCCTTTTTCTACCTATGCTGTAGACTCTCCCTCTTTCAAACCTGTTCTCCTCCTCAAGTACTCCTAGCCCAAGCTTCATAGTCCACCCTTCCCAATTCTACTCTTTCTGATTCCGACTCGTTCAATCCAGCTGATCACTCACCACTCACACTTCCCCCACCTTATAACCCTCTAAACTCTTCTTCTGCCTCATCCCATGCTTCTTCTCCTCTGCCATCTTGTACCTCTCCTTTGTCTCCTTCCACTTCACCACATGACCCTTCTCCCCAACACCTTGTGACCCCCCCGCCCTCTTGTACCCTTCCTTTATCTTCTTCCACCTCACCACATGGCCCTTCTCCACCATCTTGTGACCCTCCTTCTCCACCATCTTGTGACCCTCCTTTACCTCCTCCTCCCCCATTCCCAACTTCTCACATCTCCCCACCCCACACCCATTCTCACTATTCCACCCTTCCACCATCAGCCCTGGCCACACAGATGGCCCTCCAAGAAGTCACTGGGACCAAGGGCATTGTTAGAGTACATGTTCCTTTCTCTTTCTCTGACCTTTCTCAAATTGAAAAACTCCTAGGGTCCTTTTTCTCTGATGCAGATGTTTATATCAAAGAGTTTTTTACTTTACTCAGTCTTAAAATATGACTTAGTGAGATAGTTATACAAACAGAGCTCCTCAATGTCACTTTTAAGGTGTTCAATCACCGTGAGGAACAAGCAAAGCAACAAAAGGTGGTCAATTACCAGATGCTGGCAGCAGCCCTACAGGGTAAACCACCATCCTGCAAAAGGACATTTACTCATGATGGGCCTCCTGGGGCCTGCTTGAAGTGTGATCAGACTGGACACTGGGCTAAAGAATGTCCCAATCCCAAGCCACTGCCTAGCCCTTGTCCTGACTCCAAGCAGATGAGTCACTGGAGGGTTGACTGTCCCCTTTGCCAAAGAGGTAAGAGGCCATACCCTCCTCAAACTCACTCAACAGGTGTGGAGACATCTCTGTCAGAGCTCATTGGCCTGGTGATGGAGGATTGATGGTGCCCAGGGTTGTCTGCAGCCCCCAAGGCCATCACTCTCAATGAGCCCAGGGTAACTGTTATTATCTCAGATAGGTTTATTTCATTTTTACTTGATATGGGCTACCTATTTGGCCTTACCACAGTACTCAGGCCCTACCCATCCCTCTATGGTAACTATCATGGGAGTTCAGGGAATACCCTCAAGCCACTAAGTACACCACCCCTAGCTTGTTCTCTGCTGGGCAGTACATTTTCACATAGTTTCTTGGTCATTCCTAGCTGCCTTACCCCCATCTTAGGGAGAGATATTTTAACTAAATTCAGGGCTTCACTCACCCTTCACTCAGCCAATTCAGACCCTACCAGTATTCTGCTGCTCCTGGCTGCCCCCCCTTACAGACTCAACCCCCAATCTAACTTCACCCTCTCCTAAGGAGCTTTATATTAACCCCTCAGTCTGGGACACCTCCACCCCTTCTGTGGCTAAACATCACCCTCCCATTCAGATCTCTCTTAAAGATATCACTCAATTTCCAAATGTTCCCTGATTCCCTTTAGCCTCAAAACATTTAAAAGGATTAAAGTCTGCAATTACCAGTCTACTGGACAAGGGACTTCTCAGACCAACTCACTCCCCCTGCAACCCTCCTATCCTTCCATTTTTAAAAACAAATGGTTCTTACCAATTAGTGCAAGACTTAGGAGCCATCAATTCTGCTGTACTTTCCTTACACCCTGTTGATCCCAACCCCTACATATTATTGTCCCATATCCCCTCCTCTTCATATTATTTCATGGTTCTAGACCTCAAAGATGCCTTTTTCACCATCCCCCTACACCCCAACTCACAAAATCTTTTTACTTTCACATAGACTGACCTTGATATGCGACACTCTCAACAACTTACTTGGACAGTTCTTCCACAGGGTTTCCAGGATAGTCCACACCTGTTTGGACAGGCCTTGGCCACTGACCTCTTAAAATAAAACCTGTGTCCCTCTAAGCTACTCCAACATGTAGATGACTTACTTTTGTGCAGCTCCACCTTCATGCTCTCCCAGCAATACACTGCCTCATTATTTAATTTCTTATATGGAAAGGGGTACCAAGTCTCCAGGGACAAGGCCCAACTCTCCCAACTCACAGTATAATATCTTGAGGTTAAGATCTCATATCACCAACAAGAGATCACTTTGGACTCTAAACAACTCATTTGAGACCTCTCCATCCCCTCCTCCAAGGCTGAGATCCTGTCTTTCCTGGGGCTCATGGCTTTCTCCGCTTATGGATAGCAAATTTCAGTCTACTTGCTAAACCACTGTATGATGCTTCCAAGGGAGACCCAAATAAACCTATAAATAACACTTCTATCAAGGGACCATTTCTCAAGCTTCAGGCCACTATCCTCTCTGCCCTAGCACTGGCTCTCCCAGATCTCCAAAAACCATTCATTCTGTATGTCACTGAATGGACAGGATTGGCTTTGGGAGTCCTGGGACAAAACAGGATCACATTTTGTTCCAGTCGCCTACCTGTCTACACAACTTGATTACACTGTCCAAGGCTGGCCTACATGTTTATGCCCTCTGGTGGCTGCTTCTCTCTTAGCCCAAGAAAGTTCCAAACTTACCTTTGGCCAACCAATGACAGTAAAGTCACCCCATTGCTTACAGGACTTACTCACTCATTATAGCCTCTCACACCTGTCCCACTCTAGGCTACAGATCTTCTATACCAGTTTTATAGAAAACCTGTCTTTCTCTCTTCAGTCCTGCCCCTCCCTTAACCCAGCCACTCTTCTTCCTGAGGCCATTCAGACACTCTGCCACTCATGCACAGAAACAATCAAAAATCTTCTTCCCTCCCTCCCTAATGTCTCCTCAGAGGCCATCTCAGATCCAGAATTCACATGGTTTATTGATGGCAGCTCAATTCCCACCCATGTGCCTGCCCAGAATGGGGCAGGATATGCAATAGTTTCTTTCACACAGACCATTGAGGCTAACACACTCCCACACAACACTACCTCTTGACAAGCTGAATTAGTTGCACTCACCCAAGCTCTTATCTTAGCTCACAACAGGTGAGGCAATATTTATACTGATTCCAAATATGTATACCACATCCTACACTCTCATAATTCCACATGGAGAGAAAGAGGCTTTATGACCACAAAAGGGACACCCGTTGTTAGTGGACATCTAATACGTGCCCTTCTCCAAGCGGCCACCCTCCCAACACAAGTGGGGGTCATTCATTGTAAAGGACATCAATCCTCTTCCTCTCCTATAGCTCAGGGAAACAATAGAGCAGATCAAACTGCCCAAAACATGGCACAACAACATGTTCCCCAAATCCAAATCAGTTGTTAATCATTCCACCCTTAAAACCTAACTATTCTCCTCAAGAAAAGGCCAAATACATGGAAAAGGGTGCTACACTAAGGAATGATTGGCTTCTATATCAGGGATGCCATGTCATACCCAATGACCAAATAATTCCTCTCCTCACTGACATACATAACTCACTCCATATAGGAACCTAACCCCTGCTGCACCTTTTCAGGCCTTTTCTATACCACCCATGCATAGCAACACACACACAGACAATAACACAGGCCTCTCCCATTTGCTCAATCACCAGTCCCCAAGGTAGCTTTCAGACACACACAAAGACTCACCAGTTCAGGGGACAACTACCAGGGGAAGATTGGCAAATCAATTTCACACATATTCCACCTGTAAAAAAAGTTAAATATCTCCTAACTTTGGTAGATACTTTCATGGGGTGGTTAGAGACCTTTCCCTGCAGGTCAGAAGGAGTGGCTGCTGAAGCTCATGTGTTCCTAACAGAAATCATTCCTTGATTTGGTCTTCCACATTCCATTCAGTCAGACAACAGATCTGCCTTCATCTGTCAGATCACCCGACAGGTAACAGAGACACTCAACCTACAGTGGAAACTACACATCCCCTATTGACCTCAATCATCAGGCAAGGTAGAACGAGCCAATGAGTTAATTAAAACTCAACTAACTAAACTCTCAATAGACCTCAAACAAAATTGGATTACCCTCCTCCCTTTAGCTCTCATGTGGCTTTGCTTGACACCCCAAAAACCATTAAATTTAACTCCCTTTGAGTTGATGTATGGATGACCTCTCTTTTTTTCTAACTTACCAGACCCATCACCAACACTTGCTGATTGTATCCCAGCACTTAATTATGCTCATCATCTCCTTCAAACCCTGGCTAATCAAATTCTCCCCTTTACAGACTCATTGAGCATTCTACATCCTTCTCCTCTTTTCCCAGGTGACCAGGTATATCTCAAGACCCTGTCCCCAAGACCCCTCCAACCACTTTGGGAGGGACCTTTCACTGTTTCATTAATAACTCCTACTGCAGTAAAACTCCAGGAAAGGGTCCCCTGGTTCCATCTTTCCAGGATAAAAAAGGCTCCTCCAGATTTCCAGATGAAACAGCCTGAACATTAATCTAACACTGCCAAATACTTCTCCATTCTCACAGGACCTACTAAACTCAGATTATTCTGTACTCTCTCACAGATTCCCAAGGATAGTTAATGTCTCTCTCTCTCTCTCTCTCTCTCTCTCTCTCTCTCTCTCTCTCATTGACTTTTCTAACCTTATTGGCTCAAAGTCCAATTGATCTTCCTAGGTAATATGGATGTACATATTCTTATAGTTTTGGGCCTTCCTCGCGTGTGCTCTGGAAAACGTCACTCGGTGCTGCCCACAGGACAACATCCCTGAGACCATCCTCCAGTGGGTACCAGACCTCTAGTTACAGGGAGCACTAGCTGATTTTTCATGTTTTGAGATAGAAATATTTTCTTTTCTCCTCATTTGCTGTTTGTACACACCCTCTCGTCTGCCTCAAGACAGTCCCCTTTGTTAAGGGCCCCATGGGATACTGTGATTCCATACACACAGGGTCACCTACAGATATCTTCAGCCTTCTCTTATTAATTCTTTTGGGCCTTCTCTTTGGGATTGGGCTCATTGCCACTGCCCCAAGATATTGGAAAACTATAGACAAATGTATTCTGGTGGCAATATACTACCTCATCATTGCCCTCAATAGTATTATTGGTTGTCTACAGTAATTTATCAATGGTGACTGACAGCAGTTATTAGGGCTCTCTCATAAGAGTGTTCTCATGGTAACCTATTACCTAATTATCACCCTTCTCAGTATTCTTATTTGTTTTTACAAATACACAAAAATGTTTCTTCACTCTTCTCTTCTTCCCTTTGGCAAGACTCTTTGCCATTCCATCATACACTAAGGGGTCCACATCACAATTCTGCCAAGTGCCCTCATTTCCATCTTCCTCTTTCCTCTACATGCAGTTTCTATGGCCCCACCCTTACCCATTAACCCTATACACATACACAATGACCTCCAATTGACTCACTCCTCACTTCCACACTATCTAGATAACATGCTCCAGCTAACCCACTCCCTATTAAATCAATTCAACACATCTCTAGCCAGAACTGTTGGCTCTGTATGTCCCTATCCACTGCTTCTTATACAGCTATCCCAGTACCTACAAAAGTCTGGGCTACAACCAATCTCACCATTCTGAATATAAGATGGGAGGCCCATTACAGTTATTTAATAAACAGTCTCTCACTGGCTTTCACATCACTGATATGACAAAAAAAAAAACACAAACAGGTTGTGCAGCCCAACTCCTTCAGTCTTACATGGCTAACCTGTCTCTATATGAGAGTAAGGAAAAGCCTATACTTGGACCTATAGCTGATAAGATCATCTTGAGCTTGTGAACCCCATTTGCTTTCAGCGTAACTTGTCCATGGGCTCCGTGTTGGGACATCTTCCCTCTCAAAAGTGCAATTACATGTTGCAATTACAGGCCTCATCAGATCATACTAACTACAAGGTCACCCAAGATGCTCCCTTTATTCAACCTGTCTGCTTCACTGGGGCCCCAAAAATTATGACATAGGGTTTTCTCAATAAAAATTCTGGGTTTTGCAATGGTCGTCATATCCCTTGAATGACTATACACCCCTGGACCCCTTGCAACACAACCCCCTCAGTCTCAGAATGTCTCCTTATTCCAACATTTAACCAGTCTCCAGAATGGCTTCTGGTAGATACCAGGAGATTCTTCTTCCAATGGGAAAATAGGACCAGCAATGCCCAACAAATCTCATGCCAAAGACCTTTTCAACTCTTAACAGGCACTGTATTGGCAGGAACACTAGGAATATGGGAAATGGAGAATAACAAACTCACACATCTTTTCAACATACACAACCAATTCTGTTTACCCAGTCAAGGCATCTTCTTCCTTTGTGAAACTTCAGCCCACCTGTGCCTGCAGACTAACTGGACAGGGACTTGCACTCTAGTTTACCTCAGCCCTAACATTGATATAGCCCCAAACAATCAAACTTTATCAGTGCCAACAAAGGCATGGGTCAAACATAGATAAGCTGTCCAACTAACACCCTTACTCGTAGGACTAGGCATCACTGCTGCTTTAGGGACAAGAGTAGGGGGCCTAGCTACCTCACTAACTCAAATCCAAGCTCTCTCTAAAGAGCTAAGTGACAGCCTAAAAGAAGTAGCTAGATCAATCACAACTTTACAAAACCAAATAGATTCCTTAGTGGCTGTCACTCTCCAAAATAGGAGGGGGCTAGATCTCCTTACAGCAGAGAAGGGTGGTGTATGTCTTTTCCTAGGAGAGGAATGTTGTTTTTATACAAATCAATCAGGTATAGTACGAGATGCAGCAAAAAAGCTCACTGAATGGGCCTCAAACATTGATCAATGCATAAACAATTGGGTAAATGAAAATCTCTTTTCCCTAATCCGTGGCTGCCCTGGCTCCTTCCTCTGATGGGACCATTGGTCACCATCTGCCTTATCTTGCTCCTTGGACCCTGTCTGTTTTGCTGTTTTCAAATTTTCTTGCAGGAATGAATGAGGGCATTCATGAACCAGACAGTCACGGAGTACATCATGGCAGGGTACCAGCCAGTACAACAAAAGAAAGAGGTCCTCACTTGCCACGGGCCTCATCAGATCCAGGTCTAGCCCCAATCTTCACCCTTGTCAGCAGGAAGCAGCTCCAGAAGAAGAGACTTTTGCCCAACTATCATAAAATAAAAACCTGGAATGATAGGTCTCCCATTACCTCAGCAGCTATTATGTATAGTAGCTACCCTCTTCCTATTGTGCCTTGCCCCCTCCCCTGTGTGACATCATGCCAAGATGGTTGCTCCTACCAAAGAACAAACTCTTCTTCCTAGCTTACCCCTGTTCCCTCCTAGAGAGTAATCTAATACTCACTCACCTCCTACCACCTAGTGACATCTTTGGCTCCTCCACTCCCTAATCACTACCTCACTCAACCTCACCTCAGCCCCTACAAACCCCACCCCAGTCTCTATAAAAGACACTCCCTACCCCAGCCATATTACTTTTGTCTCTCCTTTGTTCAAAGACAGCCTGGCAGATCTGTTCCCTTAATAAAGGCTTGTGGCCTGGTCTGGACTTGGTTTTTGGCCTTTTACTTGACAGGACCCACCTCCACTTCCACTCACCATCAGCACAGTCTGTTCTGCTGCTCTGCTCCTCTCAGACAAGAACTGTCAACCCTTCAGTCAAACAAGAACTGTCAACCCTTCAGTTTGTATCCTTGTGGCCAATTTTTATGCTTTGAATACACACACACACACACACACACACACATATATATATCTTTCCATGAACTTGGACAACTATTTTTAAGTTAGATAAATAGAGTGATACTCTATATATTTTTCTGCACTTTGCTTTACTTCTGAGTTCTATTTTTCTTCCAATATGTGTTTCTAATCATTTTAATTTTCTATTTTTTCCTATTATTTTTTTCACTTTTTATGTCAAACTGAATTACTTCATACCACTTCTTTTCAAACCCTGAATATATGTTCTCTTCTTATTTACTGAAAATCTAAACATAAAAGATCTCACCATAATTATTACCCTAGTGACACTTGAGCTCCATACACATATTTATTTGTACAATGTGTGCACCACCAATTAATTTATTAAAGACTAGTTCCTCTATATGCCTAATACATAATATTCACTTTTCCAACAGAAACAATTCTTTCTCTATTTACCTCTTTTTTTCTTTTTGATTCTTTTTCAGTGGCTCCTCTTTATGAGTATTCTTTTAACCTTATTTTACCCTCCTATTATCACTTTCATTTCCTTTCTAGCAGAATTATTAAAAATTGATGTAGACATTTGTGTCCAGTCTTGCCTCTCTTCCATTATATCTTATGTAATTTTTCTTGATAATTTCTGGCATACCAACAGCATGTTTCCTTAGCTAACTTTCAGATTAAACTTTCTTATGTTTTTCTTTATTTTATGAAGAAATAAAGCAAAATTTCATAACACAATAATAAGGGAATAGTCTTGTTTTCATATTGCTTTGGGTCATTTTGAGTGCCAATGATATCATTAACAATAAGTCAAATGCTTTTGTAAAGAATGTAAGATATGTAAATTAAGTTTAAGGAAGTTAGTAACTTTAAAGAATTGAAATAGAAATCTTTTGCATGGTGTGATATTAATGGTTAGAATTTACTGGCAAAATCCAAAGTACCAGTATCAATTAATGTAATGTGTTAGATGAAAGATATGTTTGGTTGAGGAAAATGCATATTATTTACCGTGACTGCCCACTTATTACAAAGGAGAAGGAAACAAATGTTCTGCAGTATCCTTTTATCTCAGGTAGTTGCTATAGCATCCAAATCTCCAGAATAATTTGCCCAAGGCATAGTTTTCATTAAGCATTCCTATAGTTAGAAAGACCTCTTCTAGGAGAAAAAAAATACTTATAAAATTAAATTAGATTCACAGTACTTTAAATATAGTTGTTCCTCTTTATTCACGAGATTGGCTCCAGGACTCCCTAGTGGATGCTAACATCCAGATGCTCAAGTCTCTTATATAAAAGTATTTACCATTTGCATACAAAATCTGCTCACATCCTCTCATGTACTTTAAATCATCTCTAGATTACTTATAAAAACTAATACAATGTAAATGCTATGCAAATAGCACATACTATATTGCTCAGGAAGTAAGGATAACAGAAAACCTGTACATATTTAGTATATATACAATTTTTATTGTTGAATAATTTTTATCTGTGGTTGGTTGGCTCTGTGGATGAGGAATATATAAATATGAGAGGGTGGCTATATTATGAAGACTCTTATTTTCTGTCTGACTTTCTAGATAACCACTACCACAAGTGTCTTAGAATGTGCAATAATTTTTTCAAAGGCCCTGCACTGTTTAATTTATGAAATCTATTAATTAAAATAAAAGTAGGTGGAAATTGAACACATCTGACTAGTAGTTAAATGAGAAACAGATTGCCATATATTCAAAATTTGTGGATTTATCTGGATCATATAACTGATGCTGTTTGATAAAATTTTTACAAAATTATGCTCTAATTTAATTAACAGTTCTCAACTTGCTTGTTTTCTTTTGTACCATGTCTCCATTTCATTGTTTATAAAAATATTTTATAAAACAATTTTCTTTGGAATATGGCTTTTTAAAAATTTTACAAAAAATAGGAAATAAAGACCACATTTGCAATGATCAAACCTGGTCTTAGTACTTGCTGTTGCTCTTTTAATGCAAGGTAATTAATCTACTGCCATTTAACAGTGTTTACTAAGATATCTGTTCTGTAACAACCACTGGATTGAGAGTACATAGTAGATTTTTCCTCATAGAGTTTATGTATGAATATGAAAAAAATGAAAAATAGAGTGAAATTTAGGAAAGCTCATATAAAATGGAAGCATATGATAAGGATATCAAGGAATAATTTCCTGGGGAATAACATTTAGACTGAGATGAAAGAATAAGTAAGAATTATCCAAGTAGGGAGAACTTGTAAGCACCTGGAAGAATACCTAACAGCAACCAATATATTTAAGGAATTAAAGTATCAGCTAATGTGGTTGGAGCAGAACAAATAGACAAATAAAGCTTTTCATGAATGTATGAAGAAAAGCAAGGACTATATTACAAATTGGCTTTTCTACTATGTGGAAAGAAACATACATTTCTTAATGTCAAAGTGTCTTCTAGGGGGAAGAAGCTATATCTGTTTAGAGATGATCCTTGATTAACCCCTTAGTATGGAGTTGGAGTCACTGAAGGAAGAGATATTTAAAAATCTTCTCTATGTAAGAGAGAGAAGATTGGGTTATTTTTAGTTCCTTCTCTTTTTCTTCTGGCAAAAAGGGGAAAGAGGAAAAGAAATGTGCACACAAGTAAAAGAAGACAAAGTTATCTTTTAAATTTTATTCATTTATTTGTTTGCAGCACTGGGAAATGGAGTCTAGTCTTCACACTGAGCTACATCCTCAGCCTCATTCATTCACTCATTCACTCATTCATTTATTCATTCAGATATAATATCTGGTTATGTCATGGGGTGGCCAGGGTGGGACTGATCATCCTGCCTCAACCTCCTAGAGTACTGGAATTATTGGTGTGTACCACCATGCCCAACTAAGAAACTGTCTTAATTTTAATTTTCCAAAGGCTCAATTATTGACATGGACTTAAATCTGGGAATTTAATTTAGAAGTTGTTCTCTGGAAACAGAGTCACAGAAAATGAAAGGTAAATAATGAAGGAAGAAAAGTCAATAAAGGGAATATTATCGACCAGAAATCTACTATGGAGTATTATGTTCCATCCATTGGAATCCTCTGAGAAACCTTGAGAATTCACCAGGTGGTTGCTGTTTAGTTTCCTTCAGAGGTGATAAGTACTTTTATATGCTTCAGCACACAGACTGAGCACATTCTCACAACTCTGGAGAAAGCCCTAAGATAGAAAAGGTGAGAATTTTTGCCAGATGCATAAAACTGACCACAATACTGAAAAGAAACCAGCTGCCATGAGGATATAAAGCATGGGAGATTACAAGTATCTTCTACTGGATTCAACCAAGTGATAAAATGTGAGATGAAAGAGGGGACTGAAGGATCATTAGAACCTCAGTTGTAAAGTGGAGAGAACACCTATGAAAATGCACAAGCCTAATATATATCATTTTAATTACTTTGGCTTGATACAATATAAACCTCAATCTATACATTACTACCACTTCTCAGATGTACTCATGAGAATTTCAATATCTCTCCTCCTCCTCCTCCTCACTCTCCTCCTCCTTCTCTCCTCCTCCTCCTTCCTCTCTCTCTCCTCCTCCTCCTTCCTCTCTCTCTCTCTCACACACACACCGTGCGCACACACACACACACACACACACACACACAATCTAAAGGCCTCTGGAGTCCAGTAGTAGACACCCATTTTCCAACTAGGGGAACTTTAAAAATTCTTGGAAACTTTGCATTCCCAGATGACATAAAATGCTGATATGATCCTTAAATTTGAATGGGAAGAAGACTTCTGATTTCATCTAATTCATGTACATTTTGATTTTTCAGTAGTTTCTTTAAGGATTTTCAGCAAAAAAAAAACACCTCATATGATTATATTTGCACTAAAAATCATTCTTGCTACAGAGTAGAGATTGGGTTAGAATGAAGGTAGGAGTAATATACAGAGTGCACTTGGCAAGTATTTTATCATAATTCCATAAGAGACAAAATCAATAAGACTTGGTTATTGGAAGGGAAGGGAAAAAAATGACTGAAAATAGTGACCATTTGAAGCTTTAAAATGTATAGCAAAATCTGGTCTGGTGGCACACCCCTGTAATTTCAGAACTCTGGGAGCCTGAGGCAGAAGGATCATGAATTCAAAAAGAGTATGGGGGAAATTAGGGAGTTCCAGGCCAGCCTAGAACATAATGAGACCCTGTCAGAAAAAAAGTAGAAGCAGATAACTAAAAATATTATTTCTTAAAATAGGAAATATTGGTGAAAGAGTTTTAAATAGAAAGTAATAAATTTAATTTGGGACACATTTGAATATAATGTAGAGAAAAAAGAATGACCAGCAAAGAATGAGAGTTGATTATACATAACTAGCAAGATTTGTGTTTTGGTATCTTAGAAAAGACATTGGATTAGACATTGGACTAAACCATATTAATGTTTTAGAAATCAGCCATCTAAAACCACTGGGCCAGATAAAATCTTCTAGGATTAGACCTAGTTAAGAAAGGAAGAAGACAGCAGGGAAATAGAGAAATCTGAGGGAGGAAGAGAGGGAAGGAAGGAGTGGAAGATGAGTAGAGAAGAGAGAGACTGGAATGAGAGAAGAGAGAAGAGAGGAGGAGAGGAAAGAATAGGAGAAGAGAGGAGGGGAGAGAAGAGGAGAGGAGGAGGGAGAGGAGGGGAGGACAGGAGAAGAGAGGACAGAGAGAACAAGAGAACGGAAGAAGAGAAAGTGTAAGATGATAAAAGAGAAGAGAAAAAAATACCAAAAGGGCAAAACTCCAAAAGTACAAATATTTAAAGGCAAGAGGAGAAAAAGGAGTTGTTATTTTCAAAAACTAAGAAGATATATTCAGATATGCAGGAAAAATTTAAAAATGAGATAAAAATTCTAGAGAAATGAGTGTTTGCTGAACGAGATGCCAAATGTTGCAGAAGATTTAAACACAATAAGATTGAAATATAATATATGTAATCTAACAACATAAAGATCAGTATAACTTGAAAAAGGGCATGTAGAAAGTTAAAAAATGATGAAGTTTAGAATGTATCCATTACTTTCAACGTGAAGGGCAAGGTGACCTTGAAGAGGAGGATTTCCTTGTAGTGATGAAATGAGAGTCCCTGTGTAAGGAAGTGTAGATACCAAGGGGAGCAAGTAGTTTAAGATTGGCTGAAAGGCTTTTATGTATGTATTTACTTATTTTTATTGCACATGTTTGCAGTATATGTTTACATTTCTTGTGTGGAGTTGGTATATGTACATAACACATCACATTTACAGTTGTTATCCACTTTCTATCCCCTGTCTCAAACTCCCTTCATCTCTTGATCCCTTCCCCATTTCTGAATGTTCTATCTCCATACTTCCTATTGTCTATTGTTTTGCTTTTTATTTATATTTTGGGTTTCTCATATAAGAGAAATCATGTGATATTTAAGCATCTGATTTATTTTACTTACCACTAGGTTTTCAAGATACATCCATTTTTATACAAATGGCTCAAGTTCTTTATTGGTACATTTTAGGTATACAATATAAGTTTATCTTTCCTTGTGGCAGAGTAGTACTACATGGTGTGTAAATACCACATTTTTTATCCATTCTTCCATTGATGGACCTATAAGCTCCTTCCAAGATTTAACTATTATGAATTGTGCTGCTGTAAACATGAGTATTCATGTATCACCATAATATGATGTCTTTAAATCTTTTGAGAAGATGCTTAGAAGAGGAAGAGCTGGGTCAAAGAGAATTTCTAGTTTTATATTTTTGAGAAATCTCCATACTGATATCCATAATATTTATACTAGTTTATATTTCCACCTACAATATAGAAGGGAAAAATGGCTATCTATATACAGAAGTTTGACTCTAGGCCTTTATTTCTTACCATATACTAAAGATATATCATGTACAGGCATAAATTTCCTATGATAAAAGTTATCATTTTGTATATCTAAAATGTACTAATAAAATGAATCTTAAAAATTAGGCCTCTAAAAATAAAATAACCAATCAAAAATTGGCAAGTGAACTGAATAGACACTTCACAGAAGAATAAGTACACATTGCCAACAAATACATGAAGAAATGTTTAATATCACTGGCCATGAGAGAAATCAAAATTAAAATAACACAGAGATTCCATCTTACCCTCAAAAGAATAGCCATCAAGTCATGAAATAACAAATGTTGGAAAGGCTACAAGAAATGGTTGAAAGATTAGTTCTCACTAAAACCAAGCAAAAATTCAAAGGAAGTACATCTCATTGTTAATATTACACAAGCAGAAAAACTGAAATGTAGAAAAGTTAACTTGACCAAAAGCATAGCAGGGATTCAAAGACCTGCCAATTTTCAGAATCCATGCTGTTTCATTAAATTCAGTAGTATCACATGCTCATGAATAATCTCAGCTTAGAAAGTAGACATGAGAGGGGCATTTTATCATATGCACCCGACCTCTCAATATTTAAAAGTTAAAATAAATCATACAGAAATAAGCATCGAAAAAATGTTGTATCCTTAGTGTCAAACAAAAACCCAACACAAACAGTAAGTACAACTTACCTTTTTACATATTACTTTGACATAGATTTTTAAAGCTATAGATTATTAAAATCCATTTTGGGAAACAGTATGGAGGTTTCTAAAGATATTTAAAATAATACTGTCATTATTTAGCAACCCCTCTTTGGGGGATATAGCCAAAGAAAATGAAATAAACATCTTGTAAAGATGTTTCTTTGCATCTTTGTGGTAGTATTATTCACAATAACCAAGATATGGAAACAACCTAAATGTGTATGGACAAGTGTATGAAGATAGTGGCATATGTATAAATACAAAGGAATATTATTCAGTGGCAAAAAAGAGTAAGATTCTGCTACACATAGATGAATCTGCAGGACACTGTAATAACTGACATAGCACTGACACGGAAAGAAAAATATGGTGTGATCTCATTTACATGTGAACCTGAGAAAAGAAAGGCAAAAAGAAAAATAAAAGTCAGAAGTACAAAGGGAGAGCAAAATACTGCTCACCAGGTTAGGAAGAAGAACAAAAAGGAATAAATAATGATATGTAGGCTAGAACATCAAAAATATCAGCTATATAGGATGAACAAGTCTAGAGATCACACTATTACAGATAAGTAAGTTAATTTAATGTTTTGTAGGCAGTTAGACAAGGCCAGCCCAGAAGGAGCCAACATGGAGGACAGTCAAGGAGGCAACATGGAGGAAAATCAAGACACATTCACTGAAGGCCAGAGTTGTAAAAGGAGAAAGACTACCACATGTATGTAGGATGAATAGCAGTTATTGATATTCTAAATAGGTATCAATCCCCTGTGGGGAGGACAAAGATCTTCCAAGAAAGATCCCTGACCCACCCCTTTCCACCAAAAATCCTTGCTCAGTTCTTTGTATGCTTGCTACATGACTTGTTTCCCCATTGGATCCCCATTAAATCAATGTTACCTAGGCGACTGTACTTATAATCTTATTGATTGGTCATGGTTTTGTCCCATGTCATCCCCACCTTGTACATTTTCACTAGGTCTTATAGTTTTCTCCAACTATTTACCTGTCTTACCTCACGGCTTTGCCATATAAGACATTTTTGAAAAGAAAGGTGAGTGGACAACCCACTTTCTGGTCACCATTCTTTCTCTCTTAGACAGATGCTTTCTTTCAATGAATTTTTCCTACTCTTAACCTCCATTATTCCTATAATTCATTCTTCAATTTTATTTTTTCATATTAAGTTTATTGGTGCATTTTAGGTATAAAATACAGTTACATTCATCATTGGGATCTTGTACCATTACATGAGTATCTTGGTTCTTATTTTTTC
>NW_004624749.1:26930997-26949259 GCF_000247695.1 Heterocephalus glaber
CTGGTTTGGTATTCATGAAGTTCCTAAGGTGCTCTTTGTCATGAAAGTATCTTATTTCTCCATCAATTTTGAAAGATAATTTTGCAGGGTACATCAATCTGGGTTGGAGGCTGTTTCCTTCTAGGGCTCGAAATACATCACTTCAAGCTCTTCTTGCCTTGAGGATTTGTATTGAGAAGTCTGCTGTGATTCTGATGGGCTTCCTTTGTATGTGATTTGTTTCTTTTCTCTGGGTGCTTGTAGAACTTTGTACTTCTGTTGGATTCTGGAATCTTAATAATTATATGCCTATGTTTAGATGTTTTTTGATGAAGGCTATTTGGAATCCTATATGCCTCACTTATCTGTATGTCACATTCTTTTCCCCTGCTGGGAAGTTTTCTGCCATCACTTCTGTGAACAGTTTTTTATGTCATTTCCACTCTCCTGTTTCTTCATTGACTCCAATCAGTCTTATGCTATTCTTCTTTGCATTGTCTAACAGCTGCTGGATTGATTTCTCATGGTCCCCTATAATTTTAAAGGAATTTTTCTTTTCCTGGTCACTAATTGCAATCTTATCTTCTATATCTGAAATTCTGTCCTCACATTGGCTTATTCTCCTGTGTAGACTTTCAGTGGAGGTTTTAATCTCCTGGGAATCTGTTTGCATCTGTCTTATGGATTCCATTTGTTTCCTATGTTGGGATTCCATCATGTTCCTGAGCTCCTCTCTAGATTCATTAAACATGTCTTACACTATGAGCACAATATCTGTTGTATCTGAGAAATTATTTCTGATTTCATTTTTTCCAGATCCTCTTTTTTTGCCAGTTCAGGGAGTCCAGGTCATTGAGTATCAGGGTGTTCCATCTTTTTTCCCTTTGGGATTGCTGTAGGTAATCTGGAAGTGTGGTTTTGAGATTTATTTACATGTCTTCTCATTTTGATTGGGGGGGTGCTGCTGCTGGTGCCTGCATGGCTCACCTCCTGTGTGCTGGCAAGGGTGGTACAGCAGCCCGGAAGCCTCCTCTTGAGTGCTGGGAGTCGCTCACCTCCTATGTGCTGTCAGGGGCCCATTTTTCAATTTTAGAGAACATGAACTTGCACTTCAGTTATCTAATAGATTTGGGAGTTACATCTCTTCCCTCTATATCAGCACCACAGTGTTTTTATGATCCTACCTTTCAGTTGGATGGCTGTCAGCAGCATTCACCATATTTGTGATCCTGTTTCTTAGAGACACTCATGAAAGAGGACTTCTAAAACTTCTGTTTCAGAAAGTGACAAGAATGATAGCATAAGTGTTTGGAAGAGAAGGGGAATATGTTGAAGATTACTTATGGCAATGTGTCTTCTATTCTAATACAAATTTTTTACTTGAACATTCACTATATACTTCAATTGCTCCTTGTACAACAAGAATATTTAGGTAATAAAATTGTACTGTATTTAAAAATCTTGCTAAATGAATAGATTTTAGCTACTCTTGCTACACACACACAAGTACTTTACATAACTGTAAGATGAGAGATATGTTAATTTACTGCATTATAATAATCATTTT
Organism: Heterocephalus glaber; assembly: GCF_000247695.1. Next base: position 26,932,544 of record NW_004624749.1, read on the forward strand.
ACTACCTATATCATTTGAATTATTTTGTGTGAATTAAACCACTTTTCTAACTCCATAGCATCATATAATTGAAATATACACAATAAGCTTTTTAAAAAAGAATGGTTTAGGGAAGATGGTATACATGACACCTAATATACTTCAGGGAATTAAATTGGTATTGTCTCAGGAGACTGCATTCCTTTAGGATGGTTTTCATATCTTAATCATTTATGTTGTTCCATTTCCTTTTATAATTTCTGAAACATAACATGCTTTGATGAAACATTTTATTGAATATTCATTGTATTTTATTGACATACTGAATCAAATAAAGTAGATAAAATAGACTAGTTCTGATATGATTAATTATAAAGTTATTTAAACAGGTACATATTATTCTGATTGTATGTGATTTCCTTCTGAATTACTTTACTTCCAAGAAGCACATGTCTATATCTGACAAATTTATGTGCAATGTGTACCTATGAGTGAGTTTATGAGAGTGTTTGATAGGGGTTTTGATTAGTAAGTTCAACAAATTGAATGCCAGTCACTTTGTTGTACTCCTTCATAAATAATGTCTGATTATTAATAGTTGGTCAAGGAAAATTTTACTTATTCTCCCATTAAAGTTGATTATAAAGTAGCCAGAAAGTACACTGAAGCATTAGAGTGCTTGCTAATCTTCTGTAATAAAAGATTTAAAAATTAAGTGGCCCAAGCAACACAGAAATTATTTTTTCCCTCATGTACGTGAGCAGTGTGTAGAGGGATAGATAACTGCCCCATGTTGTCAACAGGAGATTCTGGAACCTTCTATCCTGTTGTCACACTACCCCTTCAGGAAGTAACTCCCAAACTTTATGTACATCAAAATCTTCTGGAAACCAAGTCAAATCAAGTTGGTGACCACATCTCTGGAGTTTCTGATTCAGTAAGTCTGGGATAGTGTTACAAAATTTGCATTCCTAGCAACTTGTCAGGTGTTAGTGGTAATAGGCTACTGCTACTGATATGAAAAAGACATTTTACATCCTGGCCCTAGACTGTTGGCTTACTCTGCCTGGGCCAAGCTGATCACCAGCATGGTCCTTCATATTTATTTATAAAAAGGACAGAAGAAAGATAAATACATTTTTCCAGTGGTTTTAATAGAAAGAAAGGCCTGGAAATTTTACATATATGATGACTCTTTTTCAAGAGCTTAATCACATAGCAGAAAAAATAGTACTTGTACTTAATTTTGGAGAAAGTCTTAAATACAGTCTCTCTCTGGGTACAAGTTATATTTGTTAGGGTACTTAACTAAAATTCAGGAGGTTCTATTACTGCGACTATTATGATTGTTGACTAAGATTAAACACCTAGCAGATTAGTAAAACACACTTCTGGGTGTGTCTGTGGACGTATTTTCAGAAACAATTGGTATGTAGCCCACAAAACTGAGAAGGGAAGTCTTATCCTGATTGTGGGTGTCATCATCCAATAGGCTTGCAGCCAGATGGAAGGAAAGGGGAAGAGAAGGAACTTGGCATGCATTGAAGAGCTCCAATATGCTCATGGGTTTATTTTCACTATTCTCATCAGCTATAGACATCGGATTCCCATTTCTTTCAAAGCAAACTCACATCACCAATTCTCCAAGGAGCTTCCAGGCCTTTAGTCTACACTGGCACTGATTCCTATTGTACAACTTCCAACCTTATTGGGCTGAACAGCTATAGGATCCTTTGGTTCTCCAGCAGGCAGATAACCATTGTGGAATGTCCTCCTTTGATTCAGAAAACCTATCCAACAATAACAAAAAAAAATTAAATTTATAGATATATGTACATATATTATATATATATATATATATATGTACTATATATATATACTCTTCCTCTAGAGAACCCTATCCAACACAATTACCAAATGGAAAATATCAATACTGGGAGTATCTTAGGATACTATACTATAATGCCATAAATAATCAAGTCTAAGAATCCAGCTTAACATGAGGACAGACATCTTTGTTATAATCACACTTTTGTTCAACAAGTAACCTTGGTAGCATCTTGAAACCTACAGGACAGATAAAGTTGTTAAGACAGACAGCTGAAGGTTTTGTGCCACCCATCAATTCCAAGACTGTTTCTTAACAAATGTTAAATGTGTTAGTTTCTGAGAAAAACCAGGAACATGCCAGTTGCCTACCACCCACTTTGTCTAGCTAGCAAATAAACTCTTCCTTCCTCTTGTCCCGGGGTGTGAGGATTCACCTCTCTTTCTGGGACACAACACATGCTATGTCTCTAAATTCCCAATAAGTTGTACTTTGTGCAATTCTGGATCTGTCTGCTTCTCTCTTTGTTCTCATAGCCCCTCTGCTTTCATAGCCAGTTCTCATTCACCAGGACCAGGTTTTTCCAAAATATTGTGTTTTGGAATTGTTATGACTAAGATGAAAACCTTATTTAGTAGGAGATAACAACATGGTAATAATAATATCATCATCATCATCATCATCATCGCCAAGATTTCAGTGCTTATTTTATTCAAATTCTGTGTGAAACACTTAACATTTGATATATCTTTTATTTTCCCCAAGTATTTTATGAGATATTTCATACAGTGCTCGCCATACCTCTAATTTCCAGAGATGAAAACTAATTTATTATTATAATTGTATTAGTTATTTGATTTTGAAATTAGCTTGACAATATCAAAATGTGCATAAGAAGAAATTCTAAACTTCTAAAACAATATTTAAAATCAATTCAATTCTATTTCAAATCAGTTATTCTGTAGTTGTTATTCTCTAGTCAATGTATTATATATATATATATAATCACCTTTAAATAACAATATTTGTTGAATATATATTGTATGCCAGTTTTCTAGTTTGTTTTTGTTTCTTTCATATAGTATTAACTCATTCAACACTTGAGACCACACTAGGAGAGAGGCACTTTTTTCTCCATTTACCAATGAGAAAAATTAGTCACAAACCATCTCAGGGACACAGAAGTCAGAAACCGAGCTGAGATTTGAATCCCTGAAGCCAATACTCTTAACCAGTGTGAAAATGTTTGTTTCTTCTCAAGATAAATTATTTTATTATAAACAATAATAAAATAAATATAAAAATATGCTATAACTGGATAGTAAGAAAGGTCACAGAACTTTATTTAACTTATAAAATGTATTTTTCACTTTGGTAAAATTTTCATGAAATATGTATTTTAAGACACATTATTAGGGAGTCATAATCAAGTTCAATGGAACTAAAATGGATCTCCAAATGAGTAGACAGTGTCCATCTGGTCTGTTTCCATTTCTTAAATGTCTGTGATTTTATTGCACATTAGCATAAGCCCACTAAAATCATTCTCAGTGTAGCATTGAAGTTTTAGTGGAAGAACACATGGAACTCACAAGGGTTGTCTTTATTCTTAGCTTCAATTTTTTGCCTCTCATTCTCTTCTGAACTCAGTTCAGCTAGGCTTTCACCTCACTGCATGCAAACTGCTCTTGTCAAAGTTACTCATGAATCAACTGGCCAAGTGCCCCTGCTATTTAAGTAAAGATCAGCATTTGACTCAGTTAATCACTCCTTCCATTTGAAGCAATTTCTTTACTTAGTTTCTTGTTTTCTACTCTCTGTTTTCCCCTGCCTCACTACTTCTTTTCAGCATCCTTTGCTGGTTTCTTTTCCCATGTCATGAGCCCTTACTCTTTTATATTAATTAATTCAGTCCTCAGATGTCTGCTCTTCACTTTTCTGTTCTATACATACTTACTCTCATGATTTTAACTCAATATTCCAAATCTGTACTCCTAATCCGTGTCTTTTCTCCAAGGTGTCCAAATTAATTTTCCAACTGTTCACCAGATAAGGTGCCCAAACTTAACATTCCACCATGAACCTAACTTTTCCCAAAATAAACTCCCAATTTATCTTCCTAAGTTTATTTTTTATGCCATTTCACCTATATTGGTGAATTAAAACCCTGTATCTACAGTGGCTTCATCCATCTTACTCCAAAGCAAATGCACTTGTGCTAGCATAGTGCCTCACACATGGGAGGTACACAATAAATATTTTTCAAATAAATAAAAAATGATAATGATCAAAAGGAAGAACATTTGAGATGAAAAACAGTAATTGATGTCTTACATTGCATAAAAACATAAAGAAATTTCCTCTTACAAAATTGATGTGCTAAGTAAAATAAATTTCCAAGTAATTAATTTGTTAATAAAAATATTAGTAAATTAAATTAATTTCCAATTATTTATCTATTATACCACTGGAAAAAATAATAGTAGTGCTAACACAAAATCTAACAAATGAATGAAATATATTTTTATGATAATTCAGACTGTGTGTTGTTGTTCATAACTAAGTATTGTACCTGCTACAATTCCATTCTCACATGTGAATTGATCCATGTTCATGTAAACACAAATACTTCCCATTAGCTAATGAGAATTTCTTTCACTTTAACTAAAATAAAAATTTTAAAAATGTTGAAAAGGAATCATTGCTTTGTAGTTAAAAGTAATTTTTTAAAATTATTGTTCAGAGTTGAGATATCTTTCTTATAAAACATCTATGTCATGTTATATGTATGAAAATAAATGAAGACAATGCTTGAACAACTTCAAACCCACTGCTTGGTACACTATCCTGTTAATTTTTCATGATTGCTAAAATAATTGCTATTTAATGATGTGAAGCATTGAAGTTTTCATGTTTTTCCATGCCTTCCTTCCTGTCAAAAATCCATTTGAGCAAATTATCTCATGCAAGACAGGATCAGAGGGTGAACGAAGAGAAAATCTAAATGACTAAGCACAGCTGGAGCTTCTTCAGGTTATTTTATTAATTATATGTTTTATTTTCAAAATATACTTCTCTCAACCATTTCCTCTCCATCACTTTGATTCTGATTTATTTTAGGGTACTGACATAGAGGGCTAGAATGAGACATAGAGGGCTATCTAGATGAATGTGCTTTGAAATATTCTGGGCGTTCTGGGGTATGCAACTTATATCAGGCTCCCACCTCTACACTTGGTTTTCACTTCTCACCAATTGTTTCTTAAGAAGGCTTGCTTTTATAGGCCAGGGATTTAGCTCAGTGGTTCCACAGCCTGCCTTGTGAGCGCAAGGTCCCAAGTTCAATCCCCATATCAAAAAAAAAAAAAGAAGGCCTGCTTTTGCTGGAGATTTAGCTCAGTGGTTCCACCACCTGTCTCACAAGTGCAAGGTCCTGAGTTCGATCCCTGATATCAAAAAAAAAAAAAAGCCTGCTGTAGCAATCAGCTGTGGTTTGAATATGCTCTTTTATTTATTGATTTAAATTTTAATGTATATTTTCATTTTATTAATTCATTAGAATGTAAATGTACTTAGAGAAAAGCCTTATTCTCATCTAAGAACTTAACTTGTTAAGGCCTAGCTAAAAATAGAACTATGGTGACTCGTATCATTTTATCTAAATTGAAATTTTTTTTTTACTCTCTTTTTTAATGGTACATTTTAGATATACATAATGATCAAGTTCATCATAATTATCATCAGCTGTACATAATATATTGTGCTCCTTTTTTCCCATTTTTCTCCACTCCCTTCAACACCTCTTCACTTCATTTTGCTACAAAAGTTTGTTTCAATTTTTTATTCTATTGTCTTTTTTCTTTTCCCTTCCTCCTTTCCTCCCTTCTTCCTCCCTAGTAACACTTCCAATTTTAATATTTTCTTCCCATTTCTCAATATCTATTATATACTTTGGTCTTTATTTACACATTTGGTTTCTCACAACAGAGAAAAAATGATATTTATACATATGTGGTTGATTTATTCCACTTAAGAGTATGATCTCACAGTGCATCCATTTACCTATAAATACCTTAGATTTATCCTTCTTCATAGCAGAGTAGTAAGTACTCTATTGTATAAATATACCACATCTTCTTTATCCATTCATCAGTTGATGACAATTTGGGCTATTTTCAAGATTTATCTATTACAAATTGTGCTGTTATAAACATGGGTGTGCATATACTGCTATAGTATGATGCTTTTAATTCTTTTGGAGAGGATACCGAGAAGGGAAATAGCTGGGTCAAATAGAATCTCTAGTCTTAGCTTTTTGATAGATCTCCATATTGATTTCCACAGTGGTTGCACCATTCTACAGTCCCACCAGCAGTGGAGAAGTATTTCTTTTCACCCCACCTCCACTAGCATTTGTTATTTGTTGATTTCTTAATGATTGCCATTTTTTTCTGGAGTGAAATGGGCTCTCAGTGCTGTTTTAATTTGTATTCAAATGATCAGTGATGTTGTACAAATTTTCATATATTTATTTGCTGTTTCTACTTCTTCATCTGAGAAGTATCTATTCATTTCAGAAGTTGACTTTTGGATTGGATCTTTAAATTTGGGGGTCTACTTTTTTGAGTCCTTTATACAATCTATATATTAGCCCTTTGAGGAACAGGTGGCAAAAATGTGTTCCCACTCTGTGGTTGTCTCTTCACTGAATTGGTGGTGTCTTTTTCTGTCCAAAAGCATTTTAATAAGATGAAATACCAGCTGTTGATTCTTTTGTGATATTTCCTTTACGACTGGAGTTTTGTTCATAAAGTATTTGCCTACACCTATGTCTTCAAGAGTTCTACCTATTCTATCAGCAGATTTAGTGTTTCTGTTTTACTATTTATATCTTTGATCTGTTTCAATTTTATCTCAGCACATGGTGAAAGATACGGATCTAGTTTTAATCTTCAGCATGTGGAAAGCCAGTTTTTCCAGCACCATTTACTAAAGAAGCCATCTTTCTTCCAGTGAAAGTTTTTGGTCTCTTTGTCAAAGATAAGGTGGCTGTGTGTGTTTGGAGTTGTTTCTGCATGTTTTACTCTGTCTCATTGATTCTTGGGTCCTTTTTTTTTTTTGTCACTACCATGCTGCTTTTGTCATAGTAGTTTTGTATTCAGGGACTGTGCTATCCCCTGCCTCCTCTTTCTTGCCCTCTTTCTTGCTTTTGTTATTCTAGGCCTCTTTTTGTTCTAAATGAATTTTAGATAGTTTTCTCTAATTCTGTGAGATATGTTCTTATTATTTTAATTGGGATTGTATTAAATCTTTATAACAATTTTAGAAGTGTAGCCATTTTCACTATATTGGTTCTTCCTACCCAAGAACAAAGGACAGCTTTCCCTTGTTTGATAGCCACTTTGATATCTTTTTTCAGAGTTAATGTGGTTTTTAATGTGAAGGACTTTTACTTTCATTAGATTGATTCCTAGATATTTCATTTTTCTTTTCACACTATTGTGAAAGGTGTGGATTCCCTAATTTCTCTCTCAGTGCATTTGTTATTGTGTACAAGAGTGCTATTTTTTTTTTAGTTTTGACTTTGTCTCCAGCTACACCACTGAATTTAGTTATTAAATCTAGAAATCTTTTGGTGGAATTTTGTGGGCTTATATGTAGAATATAATGTCATCAGCAAATAATGATAATCTAAATTCTTTTTTTCTATTCTTATTCCTTTTATTTCTTTCTCTTGTCTAATTTCTCTGGTTAATGTTTCCAGAACTGTATTGAATAATACTGCCAATAGTGGCCATCCTCATCTTGTTCTTAATTTTAGAGTGAAACCTTTCAGTGTTTGACCATTTAGTATGATGTTGGCTATTTGTCATAAATGGCTTTTGTCAGATTGAGATAAAGATTATTTCAATTTTCTGTAGGATTTTTATTATGAATGGGTTTCAGACTTAGTCAAAAGGTTTTTCTGCATTTATTGAGATTATCATGTGCTTTTTGTCCTTTGTTCTATTAATATGGTCTATTGCATTTATTAAATTGCATATGTTGGACCATCCCTACATCCCTGGGATGAAAAATACTTGATTATGGTGTATAACCTTCTTGATTATTTGCTGCATTTTTTGTTTATTTTGGCTCACTCAGTTTTTCTAATATGGGAATCCACTGCTATAAATTTTCATCATAGAACTGCTTTCATTGTGTTCCATAAATTCTTGTATGTTATATTGGCAATATAATTTAATTGTTGAAATTGTCTAATTTCTTGTTTAATTTCATCTGTGACTCATTGGTTGTTCAGGAGGATGTTATTTAATTTCCATGTGTTTATGAAGTTTTTTTTTTTGGTATTGGGGATCAAACTCAGGATCTTGCGCTTTCAAGGCAGGTGGCAGAATGACTCAGCTAAATCTCTGGCCCTCTTGTGGTTTCTTTTGCCATTGATTTCCAATGTCATTGCACTATGTTCAGGTAATAGGCATGGGATAATTTCAATTCCTTTGAATTTTCTTAAGCATGTTCTAGGAGCTAGTATGTGATCTATTTTGGAGAAAGTCCCATGTGCAGATGAGAAGAATGTATATTTTGATGTTATGGGGTGGAACTCTCTGTAGACATCAGCTAAATCCATTTGTTCAAAATTTGGTTCAGTTATAATATTTCATTATTGATTTTTTGTCTAGTTGATCTGCCTATTTTTGACAGTGAGGTATCCCACATGACAACTGTGTTAGTACTTATCGGATTTTTTTATGTCTGTGAATATTTGTTTTATATAGTTAGGTGTGCCAGTATTTGGTGCACGTATGTTTATGATTGTTATCACTTCATCTTGGATTGTTTTAGAAGGTCCTTTATAAGGACTTTCTTTGTCTGTCTTAATTAGTCTTGGCTTGAAATATACTTTGTCTGCAAATAGAATAGCTGCTCCTGTTTTTTTTTCTGGGTTTCTGGTTCATGGAGTATTGTTTTCTATCTCTTGACTTTCAGTCCATGAATTGATTTTTTAATTAAATGTGTTTCTTGCATCAACATATTGTTGAATCTCATTTCTTGATTCATTTTGCCAGTCTTTTCCTTTGATTGGAGAATCAAGACTATTATAATTATGGTTATAATTTATATGTATTGACTTACCTTTGTCATGTTATTTTCCTATTGTTGGTTCACTTTTTTTCCCTTCTGTTTAATTACTTGCTTTTCCTGTTGGGGTTCATGGATTTGTAGCCCTCATTATCTCTTTCTAGAATGTACTTCAGAACATTTTAGAGTGCTGATTTGGAGGTCATGAATTTATTCAGGTGTTCTTTGTCACAGAAGCATCTTATTGCTCCATCAATTTTAAAAGAGAGTTTCCAGGGATACATCAGCTCAGATTTCAGGTTATTTTCTTCTGGAACTTGAATTACTTCACTCCAAGCTCTCTTTTACTCGAGAATTTGTGTTGAACAATCTGCTGTGATTCTGATGGGCTTTCCTTTATATGTGATTTGTTTCTTTTTTCTAACAGCTTTTAATATTCTGCTCTTGTTTTGCATTTCTAGAATTTTGACTATTACATGCCATGGTGTAGATTTTTTTTTTTTTTGATCATGGCTAATTGGTGTTCTAGATCCCTCATTTATCTGTATGTCAAATTCTTTTCCATGCTTGAGAAATTTTCTGCCATTACTTCTATAAACAGGATTTTATGTTATTTGTGCTATTTCCTGACTTTTCATTGATTTTGATCAATCTTATATTATTCTTCTTTTCATCATCTAGCAGCTGTTGGACTGATTTTCTTTTCATCATCAATAACTACAATCCTGTCTTCTAGATCTGATATTTTGTCCTCACATTGGCTCATTAGGCTGTGTATTTTCAATGGAATTTTTGAATCCCCTGGATATCTGTTCAGTACTCATTGCCCCTCCCAAAATGACAAGTACCCAAAGTAACACTGTCACATTTAGGGATACTTTTTTAAGACAAGGTCTCACTGTGTAGTTCAGGCTGGCCCTGGACTCACTATGTAACTCAGGATGGCCTGGAACTTGCAGTGATCCTCCTGCCTCAAGCTCCTGAGTGCTGGGAATACAGGCATGTGTCACCATGCCTGGCCTCTGGATATCTGTTTGAATTTGTTCCATGGATTCCATTTCTTGTCTATGTTGGATGTTCACAGTGTCCATCATTTTCCTAAAATACTCTTTTTAAAATTTGTATCTGCTCTAGAGATACTAATCTTACCTTTAATTATGGTCACCATCTCTGTAGTTGCCCGAGGTATTATTTCTTATTTGATTTTTTTCTAAAACCTCTTTTATATGCTTCTGAAGCCAAATAACTCACCCTAAACTGCAGTCTACTGTACCCATTGCTCCGTTTCACTGGTGCATTTCTTTGTGGAGGGCTGTGAGGTGACCACTAGTCACCATGCACCTGAAGGTTCGAGCCACCCCATCGCATGCTGTGAGTTAGGGCTCAAGGAAACAACACTACTTTTCATCTCCTTCTTCTATGTTGTTGGCTCTCTCTTCACTCTCTTCATGGGCTTCAATTCTTGCTTCAGATCTTTACTGGGTCTTAGAGAACCACTTCCCTCCTTCTTCTCTTGCTCATGTTTTTATATTACAGCATCTGGACACCATTTTGGAGAGGCTATTTCTCTGCTTTTTACCACTCCACCATATTCCTGGAAGTCTCCTGAACGGAAAATTCTGTTAAAGACATTTCAGCTGTTTTTCAAACTGAATTAACCATATAAGTTTCAGTTGACCAATAAAATACATATTATATTTTTTGTTGTCACTGTCATTTAGTCATAGATTACCTGTACAAAAAAAAATGAAAGGACTAAGAAAAAACTAAATTTTAATGAAGAGGTAGAGTCAGCTCCTATTTCCTAGTAACGAATTTTGCAAACTGTGGACAGTACTTGTAAAAGTGTTACTGTACATGGTAATTCTTTACCTTTTATTCAGGCCATGTGATATTCAACTGAACTTATGCTTAGCTCTTTAAATGTCAGAGAATTTAAGTTGTTTGAGGTAAAAAAATTTTTCAAAAGAGCATAGTGTTACAAAATGGAATATATACAAGCACTCTACACTCCATAATTAATGACTAAGTTATTGTAAACATGACAATCAATATTGGGCTTATATTCAAGAAACCGGGCTCACTAAAGGCTTAAGGATGGTTATTTTGTCACTTTTTTTCATTGTCTGTGCCACACGTTGACACAGTCAATTTCAGGTTTGAAAATATTACTCTGCTTTTTCTTTTTGGGTAAACAAATTGATGATCTTACTTGAAGATTTTTCCTGCTCAAAACCATGTTTGGTTTGGTTTTTTATAAAATTTTGATGCTCCAAATATGTAAGGCTGAATGCAGTAGACTCTAGGCAAGGGCAAGGATAATGGCACACACACTCATCCATTGGTGGGATATATGTTGAATGTATAGAAGAATATTTAAAAAATAAAGTTAATTGCTGAATATTTCAGTTGATTTACACAGAAAGAGTGCAATGGAGTCTCTTTGATGTCCAGAAATATAAAATAATGTGTATAAACTTGCATATATATAGCTGTCTATTAATTTAGGATATGAAATCTTTGCTTTTTATTCATCAAATGAGAAAATCAAAATACTATCATCATATTTTCCCCTATAGGTTGAAAGTTCTACAAATTAAATAACCTTTCCAAGATTCCAAAGGGAGGAAAGAATAAAACAACTTTTCTGTGGATCACTAAGAGTCAGCAAAAGTAACATTTTTAAAATGTTTTTTACAGTACTTTAAACTCTAAGTTCAATTATCTCATATCTATAAAGGATTGGATACAGGGAAATGAGCTAAGATGAAACGTACATATAGATTCATAGTCATCCTGAAACAATGAAAGATGAAAATTAAATGAAAAGACTATTGCCCAATGCTTTCTTTGAGTTTTTCCAAATCTTTCATAAATATATTGTTCCTATTATTCATACTTCAAAACAGACACTTAATAATAGCCCAAAAATTAGTGAAATACATTGAATTTGAACCTTATTAAACTCTTCCCTTAACTTTTTTCTCTCTACATTAAGATATTATTTTGGTCACATATATTTTCACTCTGTTGGCTTTAGAAAGTTCTCACAGAGTCTCTCGGCACTTTTAATAATAAAAAAATATGGTGGTATCAAAAATAAAAGCCAAACATTAGGTATCTATACATGAGCTCTCAGAGAGGTGTGTGAATTGCTGAATGGACACTGACACTTCTTTGAGTTCATGGTACATTTTAAGTTTTCTTGAAGTTACAAACCTTACACAAATGACTGAATCTGATATTTACAGTGACATGGATAGAATTCTAGCTTGATCTTTTGCATTTTATTCAGTCATCAAATCTGGAAATCAAAGTGCCTGTGTCATGTCCCAATCCTTATTGTCTGGATTATTGCAATTATTTCAAGGTTACTTTTTGTCCTAAGTTGAAATTTGTGCAAGATAAAATAAAGCACATTTGTACTTCTTTTTATATATGTACTTATCCATCATTCCATATATGCTTGCAAATGCATTACAGTGAGTTAATAACAGAACTCAAATTTTAACTTACAATTTGTGCAATTGAGTATCTAGGATTGTATCTTATGTCCTCTTGTATCCTTCAGGTGACAATTCATTAGATAAACTCTCACTTTTCTAGCACCTGGAAGATTGTAGACAAAGATAAAACCAAGAAGAGAATCTCCTGAAGAAGGTAGAGTAACTTAAAGTATTCCTCTTGTGCCTTCCATATGCTTGTCACTCCTTTTCAGCTTTCCAGAACTCTATTTGTGCCTATGACCCAATAATTTGGTACCATGCCCCATGCTTTCCAAGAAGGATTCAAATACCTTTTTTGTCCCTAACCCTTCAATGAATATTATTTGTCTTATTTTCTCAAACACATATTGATGAATTTATCAATTTCAAAATACCCATCATAATTTAAATTTAACAGCACACATATAAATTATGAGAATGTCTAGTAATTTAGTAGTGCTTTTTACAGAATACTGGACAAGCTGTAGCATTAAAGACATAAAGACAATATTAAACACTACAGAATTTGACATATATTTACTTTTGGGAAATTTTCTTAAAATATAAAAATGATGAAGTATAATTTAAGAAGCACCCATAATTTTACCACACCCTCCTCAAAAAATAACAGGTTAAGTTTTTGGGAAAATTACTAAAATCTGTTTTTTTGCATATAGTTAATTTTGTATACAGATACTTCTTGGCTTATGCTGGGTTACATCTTGATAAAACCATTGTAAGTTAAAAATGTAGTGACTCAAAAATGCATTTCCTGTCTCGCATTTACCAAATGTCATAGCTTAGCAACACAATACATTGTAGGCTCTCCTTTTCCCCTTGTGACTGGAAAGTATCTCCACTTGCTGACTGAGAACCATGACTCACTGAATATCACCATCTTTAGAAAAGATCAAAACTCAAAAGATGAAGCATACTTTTTACCAAATGCTTACCATACATCTAAATGTATTGCTGCATACACACATATTTGTCTATATATTTTTTTCATTCCCACATTCACTCTGACTGAAGATGACTTACCTACCAATTTTCATCTGAGAAAGCAGAGGCTCTTGAGTCTAAATTACTCCACCAAATGCCCATGTAGTGAAGATATGATTTAACCTTAATCTGCCTGATAAATAAATCTGTGCTTTCAACTCAGCCCCACTGTTTATGCTGACATTAAATATGGGTCAAAAATTTGACACTCTACCTACCGTGCTACCAGGCAGATATTTCCACAAATTCTAAATGGGGTAATAATCATTATAAAAATAGCATTTTATGGCATTTTTTTTCCTTTGAGAGAAAGTTTATATTTGATTTATTCCATTTAATGACCTATAAAATCAATTTGAGCCAGTTGGTATATTTTAACATTTGCATCATAGTTTAAAAATTGACTAACAAACATGCTGAGATGGGATTTGGCTAATCAATGTGAAAAGGGAATTTTTGCAAATCAAAATGAATACTTTAGCCAGATATATTTTCATAAATATTAAAATCAATATTTACTGGTTAGTAACTTTTCTCATAGGTCACATCTAAGTTAAAATATAAACTTTGGCAAGGGATTAGTTCATAAATGGTCTAATTGCTATTTTGCTTTTTAAGAAAATTTGAAATAATTAGGTTGGTTATTTTAAATTGTTGTTTTCTGAAAGACAATAATGCCTACAGCACCTGCATACTAACTATTTATTAAAAACAATTCAGGCAGGAGTCAAGCTGTAGCCAATGTCACTGGTAAATTTCCCACTGAATTGGAATTCCCAAAACCTAATCAGTTATTATTATTTTTTATATGAAACTGCTTTATATCCAATGGAAATTTACCCTGTCAATTGTAGACACAGAAGCATGTAAATAACTGTCGTCAGAGTATTGTTTGTTTCTGATGCCATTTTTTATTGTCTTTAAATTTGGGGGGGTCTAATTTTTTTGAGTTGTTTTATATATTCTAGATATTAGTTCTTTGTCTAAAGAGTAGCTGACAAACATTTTTCCCACTTTAATGGTAGTTTCCATTGCTGTCCAGAAGACTTTTAATTTGATATGATCTCATTTGTTGATTCTTGGTGTTATTTCTTGTGCTACTGAAATTCTCTTCAGGAAGTCTTTGCCTACACCTATCTATATCTGCATGAGTTTTTCCTATTTTGTCTTCCATCAGATTAAGTATTTTGATTTTAATACTTAGATCTTTGATCTATTTTTATTTTAGTTTAATGCATGGTGAGAGATATGGGTCTAGGTTCAATCTTCAGTATGTGGATGGACAGTTTTCCTACCACCATTTGTTAAAGAGGTTGCCTTTACTCCATCAAAGTATTTGTCTGCTTTGTCAAAGATAAGGCAGTTGAGTGTGCATGGAGTTTTTTCTGAATCCTCCATTCTGTTCCACTGATACACAAGTATGTTTCTTCCCCAATACCATGCTGTTTTTATTACTGTAGCTTTATAGTGTAACTTGAAATCCTTTTCTTGCCCTTGTTGCCCAGAATTGCTCTGCCATTCTAGGTCTCTTCTGGCTTCATATTAATTTCAGGATTGCTTTCTCTAGTTCTGTGAGGAATGCTATTGGAGTTTTGATTCTACTTATTTGTCAAAGTAGTTAATGACATGACATTTTAAGAAGAATCCATAGTCAAAATAATAGAACAACCTATATATCTTCTTACATATAAACAACTAATTTAATAAACCTTATGGATTTCTTACTCATTTGTCTCATGATAAAATTATCATCATGTATGCAAGTATACATTTGAAAATAATCTTTTATACTGTCTTTCTAAACGTCTTTGAAACCAAAAATAAAGGTTCTTTTAAAATTTAACTGTGATTACTTTTTTATTATTATTTTTGTTTTTGTCATTATAATAAGTGACCTAGAGAAATATTCCTAAGTACATCAGATTTCTGGTACAGCTGACCTTTAAAATACAATTAAATAGCTATAACACTCTATATATGATTGGAAATTTTTACCCCTTTCTCAGAATGTCTGGAGATGGATCCCATGTAAGCAATATAAAGGCTTAAAGTTTTCCTGGTTATTTATGCTTCAAGATTTGGTTTCCTCTTATCTTCCCCCTGATTCTCTACCATTTTGCCCTTTGCTAGACATCTTCCTTCAATATTTTCAGCAAAATCTCATATTTCAATGCTATGATATTTGTTGAAAGTTCTGTAGGCTTTGGGAAAATTCTAAAATCCTATTTTGCTGCTCAAAAAAAAATCTTAAAATAGAATATTTGATTCCTAAGTTTTTCAGTTACTTTCAGCCCTCCACAGGGAAGTTTAACTGGTTATTTTTCTCCTTTCAAATGAAGCTGAGCTTTATCTTAGGATCTTTTTCTCTCAAGTAGGTATCCAGTTGCCCCCCACACTGTGTCTCCATCTCTCATAAAGAACAAATGTTACTTTTTTTAACTTTTCTTGTGTTCAGGTGAGGTTCTTAAATACACTTTCATATCTAAAGTTTAATTCACAAGTTTTTCTAAATTAAAAAGTCATTTAGTGCTCTAACATAATCTAAAAGAATATAGTGCCAGTTCGGCCTTCCTGTCAGACCTGGGTAGCTGCGCCCTGCTCTGTCCGGCTTGCCCTGCCCACTTGCATCCAGGAGACCATGAGGACACCCCTCCGCCATGCAGACACACCAGGCAGCTGGCTTGGCCACCACAACAGCCAGCCAGCCCCCGGCTGCCCCCTCCTCCCGCCTCTGGCCTCTTGGCTGTACAGCTACCCAGTTCCACACTACAGAGGCACAGGGGGACATAAAGGTCATTGTCCTGAGTTGCAGAGATGAAGAGCAGAGAGAGGGCCTCTCTCAGGCTCCCTGATGAAAACTGAAGCCTACTGGAAAAGTGAAGATAATCTCTGCAGTATAGGCACACCAGACTGCCGTACTTGGTAAGTTGTAGGGACCATCACCTCCCATTTGATCCTGGACTATATTCAGGGGAAAGACAGCTGGAACCTGTAGTAGAGCCTTGCAGAGTTCAGCCCTACAGGAGGGCGGTGAGCTCAATTTGAGACATGCAGCCAGAAGTCTGTCTGAATCTCATGAGTCTGTGACTGGCTTACTGGGACTAATTGACTTATAACTGACAGTACTAAAAACAAAAATGAGAAGACATTTAAGCAAGTCACAAACTCAAGCTTCCACCCCACAAAAGGCAATTTCTGGGTATAACAAAGTGGAAAAGTCTGATAATCAACCACCTGGACACCCTGAACTGATAGCACAGGAAGTAACAAAACAGATGAATGAGGCTCTAGAAAAATTCAAAACAGAAATAATCTCCCAGATAACTACAGAGATGGTGA
>NW_004624749.1:26950710-26984250 GCF_000247695.1 Heterocephalus glaber
GAAATTCTAGAACTGAACCAAGCTATTGAACAAATGGACTTAATAGATGTTTACAGAGTGTTCCACCCCACAAAATCAGAATACACAGTCTTTTTGGTTGCACATGTCATTCTCTAAAATAAACCACATGCTAGCTCATAGAACATGTCTAGGTAAATGTAAAAGAATTGAAGTTACCCCCTGTATATTATCAGACCATAGTGCAATAAAATTGGAGATCAATGACATAAGAAACTGCAAAACTCCTACAAACACATGGAAATTAAATAACACCCTCCTGAACAACCAATGGGTCACAGAGGAAATTAAAGAAGAAATTAGACAGTTTCTACAAGAATATAAAATAATCATTTTATTTTCTTTTTACCCTAATTTAGGCACTTAATTTTACTTAGCTCTACTTATGACATTTCTTGTAAACCATTTAATTTTTATAAAGTGTTATAGAAATTATACTAAATTATAAATGGATAAATAGCTAGATAAACACATGTAATGATTTATGGTCAATTATTTTCTTATTGTCTGATATATTACATTATCAAACATTTGCCAAACACCTGGATTGGAGAGAAAACATACCCAGTTTGCTTCACAATAATAACTCATGCTAGCAGTGGGATAATGTAAAGATTAACAAAACAGTTTTCCAATGTTCTAGAAATTATAATCCCTATTGACATATATAAATGCAATGCTCCTTCCCTAGCAAATTTTCCTTTGGATTTTTAGCAATATTTAGTTGCAACTTCTTTTTGTGTGTGCCAATAGCAGGCTGCGTTCTGAAGCTAGCACATGTAAAACACAGATCTTGCCCTAGAACTTTCACTGTATAAATAGATAAAAGAAAAATGCACCACAATTACTGAGCATTTGCTTCTAATTCTTCTAATTATCTAGATTTTCAAGAAAAATTTATTCCTCAGCTTTGAATTTTGTTGCTGAATTGGTTAGGGAGAGAATTATTCTCCCCCACCTTTCCCCATAAATGTATGATTGTTTGGGGAGGAAGGAGGGACTTCTTCGATACTGTATATTAAGAAATGCACTTCCCATAAAGATTACTTTTAAAGTCATCAAAATTATGACATTTATAGAATCAAAATATGAAGGAAGGATTGTGCAGTAGGGTAATGGCAGAACTTGCTGCTTTCCATAAAGCACTTTCCATGATGAATTGATTAAAAAGGCTAGGAGGAGAGTTAAACAGATTTCCGTGGATCTCGTCCAGATAGCATTTTGCTAACCTGTCTTAGGCAGTGCCAGGAAAATTGTAAATAAGTTACTGACCTTTGCTCAGAGCAAATACTCCCAGAAAGTTCACTAAATTTTTGCTTTTGAGATAAATTGTTTAATATTCATCAGTATCATCAGCATCATCTAATGATGTCCTGCAAAATTTCAAAGTTTGTTGCTGAGCATTTTACAAACTTTATCCAGAATAAACTCATATGGAAGACAGCCAGTAGCATCTTCATTCAGCAGATGAGGACACTGAAATTCAGCACATTAAATCATGTTTGCAACTCTTAGAATCATGTTGGTGTGACTCTAAGACCAGAAATAATGTTTTTATACTGAACAGTTTCTGTAATCTAATATCACTATCATAAGCTACATATGATGAAATTCTGAAATTTAAAATTTACTAGATGACACAGATTATCCAGTTCACCTGTTACAAACTTCAACATATTCATAATAGCATGAATAATACAACACAAAGTCAATTAAGCATCATAATTTTCAACATCATCATATCATTTTTACATATACAGGGCTCATTGTGCTTTCTGTACTATCTTCATTTTCACATGTTCTTCTACTCATGTTTATGTTCTTGAATTACCTTGAACAATGTGTAGCCCAAGACTATGATTCTAGAGAGAAAGGAAAAACACAAAATGAATCTTGGCATTGCTCCAACTTGCTGCCAGGGGCATTTAATTGCTACAGACCCTGAGAGAATCAAAATGTTTCCCAAAGAGGTAGAGAAAGGCATTTCAAGATGATGAAGGGCTGGAATTTGTAAGACAAACCCTAGAGAAGAGGAATTTTTCAGGGTCCAGGTGGGGCAGAGATACTCATTACAGGTACTTAACTGGGACCGAGTGAGCCTTCTGGAAGGTAGCAAAAGGACTAAGTTGCTGGAAGCTGTAAGAGGATGCCAAAGGTGGTGTAATTCTGAGGAAAGATAGTGTACAGAAACAAATAAATAGAAAAATCCACATGGCCAATTCAATAAATGGTAAAACCTCTCAGCAAACTAGGAATAAAAAGAAACATTTTATACAAAAAAATCATTCAGATATGTTTTATACATAAACTGCAAAACACAGACCTGAGGTTTTAGAAGAAAATCAAGTATAATATACTTCTCTCCCTGGAGTAGTATTCCCAAATAAAATATAAAACAAATTAACTATAAAAAATAAATTATACTTCACACAAAATTAAAACACTGATAAATGATATTGTTAAAAATTAATATACAAACTACAGATTAAGTAGTTTCACTGCAAGTACATATGCATTTGTTTTAAATATACCATGCATCCAGATTATATATGAAACTCTTAAGGAGACAAATAAACCAATTAAAATATTAAGCAAAAGAATTCAGCAAGAGTCTCCAAAAAGAAGATATGTGGATGGCAAATAAGCACCCTAAAATACTCTAAACATTATTAATCATCAGAAAAATACAAATTAAAGCTACAATGATATGTCACTTCACAATCCCTAAAATTGTTAAGACATTTTAAGAATGATAATAACAAACGGTAGCTAGAAACAAAGCAACTCAAACTCTTACTCATTACTACAAGGAGTGCAAAATGGTATAACCGCATTTGAAAACTCTTTGGCAATTTCTTACAAAGAAAATCCTATAGTTATGTCCTGTCTTGGTCTTTCCAATGCTAGGTGTAACTGCAAGAGCTATGAAACATATTCCCACAAAAAGACACATGTAAGAAGATCTGTGGTAACCTTACTTTTACTAGCAAAATAGCAGGAAGCAGCCCAAATGACCACGGAGAGAAAACAGATAAACAGATTTGATATATACTCAACAACACATAAACAAAAACCAGAATGTTGCTTTTGATTAATGGAGATTGACTAGAAAACAGTGGGAAGGAACTTTTTGGAGTCATTGAAATATTCTATATCTTCACTGGTATATTTGTTGTATAGATACATATATGAAAACTTACTTGATTGCATACTTATTTATAATATCTGTAGATTTCCCTGTATATAAATTTTATCTCAACAAAAGTTGGGAAAAAAATTTGCACCAGAAAAATGACATAGCTAGTGCTTAGCATTGAAGCAAGGAAAGGTACTGAAAATTGGAAAATACCACAGTTAAAATGCTAATACATGCATCTCTTCCTCTAAGTAATCCAACATGACCAAAGAAATATGGAAAGACTAGGGATTGCTTCACTCTGTACCAAGATAATACAATGGATCCAATCCTTTTTCTTATGTATGTCTCCAAGTATTGACTCTATTTTATTGTTCTCTAAAATGATAACAGACAATACATATTAAATTAATTAGTTCGAAAGCATTTGACATGTAAATCTTGGGAACAAATGCTCTGTTTCAAATAATTATCTAGAGAAAATTTATTCCAAAATAGCAAAAGGCCATGATGATAGAAAAAATGGAAAATTTGAATAGAAATTTTGATGTGATCTTAATTATAGTGATGAGATTAAACTACCATGTGGAATGTTTTCAATAAACAACTCATTTGACCATCACTTCAATTAGCCTAAAATCCCTGCTTTCATATTTTGCACTTATCATACTTAACCAAACAACTTACAGTTGAAAACACGGATTTTTATATCTAGAAACATATAAATGAATACACTGATTTCTTTTCAAAAGATATCACCATGAAACTCCCATTTAAAGCCAAAAGCTTTACATAGGCATAAATACTGATTATTAGTAAACAAACAATTATTGAGTATCTATTATATTCTGGAGTCTGCATGATGTCAGAAAATCAAGGTAAAAGTAGTGAAGTCACAGCCTAGGATAAAGTTCCTCTACCCCGGGGATGCAGACTGGTGCCTGGTTAGGAACCAGACCTCACAGCAGAGGGTGCAGAGGGTAGTGAGCAAAGCTTCATCTGTATTTCCTGTAGCTCCCCACACCCGGCACTACTTCCTGAGCTGCACCACCTGTCAGACCAGCAGCAGTACTGCTTTCTCATGAACCCTACTGTGAATTGGTCATGCAAGCGATCTAGGTTGCAGGCTTCTTGTGAGGATCTAATATTAAAATAATGGAAATAAATTGTACAATAAAGGCAACATGTTTGAATCTTCCCCAAACTAGTCCCCTAACCCTGAGGGCTGCCCTAGGACACAGCCTGGAATAGAGATATACATTACAAGTAATATAAGAACTTTGATATATCTATGCACAGACAGTTATGGAGTTGCTTTGTCTTATTTTTAATTCCTAGAGGAAAAACATTTAAGAGATTAAAAAGGCCCCAAAATATTCATTCATAAATATTTGTAATCTAGAATCTACTGAGAAATAGAACAATCAAAGTGTCCAAAAATAATGATTGGTTAAGTAAGTTTTGCTACATGTATACCATGTAAGCATATGTAACAATAAAATAATACACATCCAGTCAGTTACAAATATTACTGACTTTGGGCAAGACATTCAATCTTTCTCTTTGTCTCAGTTTTTCCCATTCAAAAATAGCACAAAATATGTTCCTCACTTGTCATACAAGATTACTGGAATGGCTAAAACCAGAAAGTAGGGCCGGAGATTTAGCTCAGTTGTTCTACCGCCTGCCTCAATAAGCTCAAGAATCCAAGTTTGATCCCTGGAACCAGAAAAAATAAAGAATAAAAAAATTTTTAAAAACCCAGAGAGTAAATATAAGCTTTTGAAAAGATCAAAATATTAAAAGTCTAAAAATCATCAATTGAATAAAATGGGAAATTAATGGGTGAGAGCACTTCTTTTTTTAACTGTAAAATCCTTAGACTAAGCACCACAACTCTTACAGAAAACATTGTAGAAAAAATATAAGGAAAGACCTATTGTTTTCCTGTTGATTTTTCTTATGCTAACTCTTCAAACTAAAGAGGTTTTCATAGAATTTTCTGTTCCTCCCCATACAAATGCTTCAAGTAGGGAGATCTGTTATCCACAGCTCTGGTTTGCACATAATTATCCTACATTTTCCCCTATAAGGACATTTCACACCCACTTCATATTTCTCATTTGAACTCATATTTTGGAAAGAGTAGAATATACAAGTTTATTCCAATTTTACTTTGGTTTATAGAACAATGTACTAGAAGAGCATAAATACATAATATTCAGTGCTTGCACAGTTTCTTTCCCCACAACTCTTGTTACTTAATAAAAATGTTAGAAGTGTGATTTTTAAAAATCTCAAGTTTTTCAGAAAATGAAAAGAATATTGTTAGGTAGAAGTGGGTTCCTCTTTGCATTCAGAATGGTTATTTCATTAGACAGGTCTTTCTTTTCCTAACCTTTCTAATTTCATCCTCAGCCCATTATTCTTGATAGTGTTCCATATTGTTGAATAGAACTGAAGCCTGACTTTTCCAAATGAGTTAGCAGATTTTTATTAATCTATGGATGCAAACTTCACAAGTGCATAAACAAACCTAATTTAAAAATTACATCTATCAAAGCTTATTTCACACTTCCCAAAGTAATATTGTATAATAATCAAATGCTATTACACACAGTGGTGAGGTCCAGCCAGCCTTCTCAAAAATTGTACCCTGAGCACCACCTTAGATTAGATTATCTTCAGTTGAATTCCAGGACAGATCAAGGTAACTGTCATTCTCCCTCTATACACAAGTAATAAATGGGATGTCATCCATTCTCCACTTCTCCCTTCATCTTTGGGACACTAAGAGATGCGATTCCACTGTTTTCTAATACAAGCAGTATGAACTATCAAGTTAAGAAGCAAACCAAAAGCTCACAAAATCAGTTTAAATACAATATTTACACCAAAGAATATTTTGTTCCTCATTCTCTCCTTCGTAGTAGCTGAGGAACTAATCTCCATGGTAGAGAGTGAGCTAAGCTTTCCTTTGTTAGTTAAGCAAGTCCGTACAATCCCCAAACCAAAGAAACTGCAATAGGGTAAATCAGAGGAACCTATCCTAGCTCTGCTTCTGCAGGATACCCTGAGTTTACTGGATCATCGAATTCATATGACCTACTGGTGTGACAGACTGATTGCAAATACTTCAGAATAGTATTCAAATGTAGAAGATTCAAATGTAAAAATATTCAGATGTAGAAGATTGAATGTGAATACTTTCAAAACTCTGCCCTCTTGAATTAAAGTTCCTATCTATATTTCTTCTTTTAAGAAAGGAATTGCTCTGAAAATCATCAGTATCTTCCTCCTCCTAAGTCCACAAATACAATAAATCACCAGATCTTTCAGCTCTTGAATTATAAACAGTGCATCCATTTTTAATCAATTCAGTCTTTTCAAGTGCCTTTCCCAGTATCCTTGCTCAGCTTACGGTCATGACCCTGGCTATGAGGTGACCTCAACATCAGGGTCTGGTATCCCTACAGTAACCTGTGAAACACTTATCATAGCACAGACTTGAAACCTGACAATCTCTCCCTATTTCCCAGAACAAGTTCTCATCATTGTATAACCCTGAAGGTGCTCCCAGGGCCGGGAGAGGACTCTGGGGTCACAGACATTCTAATCCAAGCTCTGTCAATGGGAAACACTTTCCTTCCCCAGAGGCTAAACAAAGATATTGGGAGAGGCACCTGAAAAGACTGAATTGATTAAAAATTATTATATGTTTATAACACTAGGTGATTGATGTGGGACCTTCATCAAATGCTGTATGCCTGGTATTTTCTACAGTAGTCACAAAAAGAATTAAGCTTTCCACAAAGAATATTTTTGTCATTATTATTAGTACTTCTTTGATTAAAAAATCATACTTTGCTCTTTTTCTTATTGTTAGTTTTTCTTTGCTTTTGTCTTCCTATTCAAGGAATCTCTGTGTTACTTCTTCTTCCCAGTCTGCAGGATGGCTCCTTCTGTTGTGGTCACAGCTCCACGCCAGTCTTCTAAAGGTATGTCGTGGTGGCCAGGAGGGCAGTACTAACTGGCTGGTCTCTGACATAAGTCTAAACCCTCAGCAAAATGTCTGTGGTGTTGAATGAAGCTCCAAGAAACACAGAAGTGTCTCCTCCAGTCTAAAGATAAAAATCCACATGGGTTCCTAGAGGGGAAGGCAGAAGAGAGAATTGTGTGGGAATGCTGTGTAACACACAGATT
Source organism: Heterocephalus glaber (assembly GCF_000247695.1). The sequence continues at coordinate 26,958,068 of NW_004624749.1, forward strand.
CAGTCTCCTTCCCAGAAAGCTGGCATTTCACAAGTGGGAAACCACTCCCTGCGGCCTTAAGGGAAACAAGCTCATTGCATGTGGTCAATAATATTGACTGAAATATAACTGAAGTGAGTTATTTGCAACTGACTGTCGATAAATAGACATAACTAGACCATGAGCCTGGGACAGTTCATTTCCTAGTGGTGCTTTTCCTTAATTCTTACTAGTTAATTAATTAAATGTTTCCTTTTATGCATATTTTTCTTCATAGCTCATTGTGGATCATAGATATTATACAAGGTAAAATTTGCCACCCCAGAACAGGTGTTCCCATATTCCTAAATCACACATGGTTGGGACAAGATGAGCTTCCAAAAAAAGATTGTTATTTTAATGATGCTCATCACAGTCATGACTGGCTCTGGGCTTGCAAATCTCCTCCCTCAACTGCCACAAATTTAGAAAGGCTGCATTTTTTAAAGCATTCTAAAAGATTCAACAGTTTTCTCTATGTAATCAGAGACACTAATTATCAAGCCTATTTCAGATAAAGTAGTAGTTAATGCCAATTTATCAAGATGGGAAATGAATCTGATTTTATTTCTATTGCAACTGCCCAAAGGCAGGTGGCTTAAGGCAAGTATATTTAGTTTAATGAGACTCTAGGGGATAAACAATCTAAGTTTGAGCACCCTCATTATGCATCAGCAAATACAGTGACCTGCCTGCTGCATGAATTCAATTTAGATCTACACAAAACACGGTCATAAGTAGTCCACTGATATAAGTGCATTAGACTCTCCCTCCTCAAGATGGAAACTGTGCAGTTCTATTCCAATACTTGTATCTCAAGCTTATTTTGCAAGAAATTTCCTGTGATCTAAACGTGTCTTCCTTCGCTATTTTTTTTTAAAAAAGCTATTAATTTCTAATTTTCAGGTACAGGAAAGAGTCTAAAGCAACTCCTTTGTATTTTACTTATTAACATATTTTCATGATAAAATTGTCAGTAATTTACTATCATGCAGGTTCAGAGTTGCTCAGTCCAAGGCCCTAAGTTTCCTAGGACAGAGAAATACAAAGAAAATATTAACCCATAATTTCAGTGCCCAGAAAAAACCCTAGGTAATATTTTTGTGACTTGATCATCTATAGTTCATTGAACTTACAGAAGCAGAGTGAAGTTAAGAAAGGAGAAAAGACCACAAATGATCTTCATCGAGACACAGGAAATATTTGGGACACTTTTTGAGAGTTGCATCTCAAAAGGGAGATGGCAGGACTGGTCTACTGAAGCCGAATCTGAGGGCCAAAGCCCTGAAGGCCTCACCTTCCTTTCCTACACACATCTTCTTTTCAAGGTACCTCATTGGTTTAGCAGAACACAGATGAGAAAATGTTGTAATAAAATACTCAGTCAAGCTATATCCATAATTTCATGATACATAGATTAAAGGTGGAATCAGGTAGAGACAGAGAAAGAGACAAAGAGAGACATATACTGAGAGAGAGAGAGAGAGAGAGAGAGAGACAGAGAGACAGAGAGACAGAGACAGAGAGATTAGCTTTAGAATCGCAGTTTTATTCTATTTTTCCATTAAGTTTATTGGTACATATTAGGTATACAATACAGTTACATTCATCATTGGGATCTTGTACCTTTACATGATGTATCTTGGTTCTTATGTTTTCCCCATTCCCCTGCCCTCCCTTCACCCCCTCCACTCTTCCTTATTTACAGAGACTTTGCACACTTTTATTCTTAAGTGTGTACACTTTTTCCACTTTCTCATCCCGTCTCATCCCACTGAGAATTTAATTTGCTTTTACTGATGGAATTATGGGTAGCTACTCTTCTTTATGTTTGTCTGGGGATGTTTGAAAACCAGTACAGATATGTTGAGCACCTTTTCTCTGGTGACTGGAAGTACTCTCAATGAGGGTTGCCTAGCAATGGAAAGGTGAATCCCCAGCTGACCTGTGATGAGCAAGAAATGAACTTTTTCTATCTTAAATTATTGAGCCTATGTTTAGTTTTTGTTATAAATATGTGGTAAGTAGGGTACAATTGCAACTTGCATTACAGCTCAGGGGTTGGAGGTGAGGACACTGATTTTAAAAAATGAAAAGTGTTAGTGCATGATATGAACATTTTATAAATCATCTCCTGTAACTTCTTGGAAAACAAAGTATATTCCTGATAATATTAGCACTGGAAAGAAAGGATTAAAAACAAAACGGTGCACAGGTAATGGGGAAAAAATAAGAAACAAGATGCATCATGTACTGGTACAAGCACCCAAAGATAAATCCAAATGTATTGTATACCTAAAATGTACAAATAAAAGAATTTAAGAAAAAAATTACTTGATTAGTTTAGGAAATTGAAGAGCTTCACAAATAATATCCTTTGGAAACAAGCCCCAATTTCATAATCTAAAATGCCAAATTATATCAACAAATGGTGAATCTTGGTTAAAACAGCATGACAGAAAATGAGCCACATTGATAGTCATGCCTTATTCACCCTTTCCTCATCATAGAGTGCATTGGTTTTCTACTGCTGCTGTAACAAATGACCATTACTTCTGGGTTTAACACATTCCTGCCAGCTTGAGTCATCTATAGTACATGCACAACTGTCCCATCAGACAGCCTGAACCACCAGTAGTATAAGCCACCACAAAATGCAACATAAGAATTATGGCCCCATCGTGAATGTGCTAAGCCAACACACATTTATTATTTTATAGTTCTGGGATCAGAAGTCTAAAATGGATCTCATTGGCTTAAACCAAAGTGTCAGTAGGGTTCTGTTTCTTCTGAAGGCTCTAGGGGAGAATTTGTTTTCTTTTCTTGCCTTTCACAGCACCTAAAGATCACCTGCTTTTCTTCTTACACTGTCATTTCTCTGGTTCTCTTTCTTCTGTGTCCCTCTTCAACTTACAGGGACTCTGTATTAGTCATTTTTCTAATACTGCAACAAAATACCTGAAATAAACTTATAAAGAGAAAAAAAAAAAAAACCAAAATGGTAGTCATGTCCCCTGGTTAGAGTAGGCTTATTTGTAAACTTAAAGTTAATATAATATTGTTCAGAAGACAATGTTTGTAAGCCAAAAATAAAGTGAAATTTAGAATTTACAAAGTCAGAGATTTATGGAGTTCAAAAAGTTAAGTGTCTTTCAACTCAAAACTGGATGGATGTATGTGGTTCCACTGCCTGCCTCCAAGCTCAAGGTCCCGAGTTCGATCCCTGGTACAAAAAACAAAAAACAAAAAACCTAGATGTATGGGAACAGGGTGAAGCTGAGAATGTTTCTGAGAGAGAAATCCTATTAACCACTTAGTAGTCCAATTATTTAAATACAGGATGACCAAAGTTGCATATTTTCTTCATTAATTTTTATGAGATAATGTAACAGGAAATATAAAAACAACAATTTTATCAAATTATTCAATACAAGAATCAACTGGTTGAAATGACACCTGCCTGAGCAATGCTAGAGATAGTCAGTATATAAACAAACACACAGCCCGAGCGACATTTGGGGTAAAGTGTTAAATGATAAAATTCAGGATCAAATCAAGACATGGCTACTAAAACTCATTCAAATCTCCCAGCACATTAACTTCACCACTATAAAGATCTAATAAGAGATGTGGCTCTGGTAATATTTCTCAACTACACAAAGGAAAGAGAGAGGCGATTAAGTGGTGTTGCCGCTAAAGCACCATAAACTCAAAGTACTCATAATTAAGGACAAAGGAGACATATAATTGAGAGAGAGAGGGAGAGGGAGAAGACAAAAGTACACTGGAAATGTATGAGATGTATGTCTACAAGAGAACTGTGGATATACCTGTGGTATCTCTGGATCAAAGGGAACCACCTCTACATACAAGCAACAGACCAGTCCACATCACCCAGAGATCCTAAATTTTGTGCTGAACACTGTGAAAGGACAGAGGCTTTAGTTTCTTCTCTTTGGAAAATGATTACGATGCAGCAAACCAATGACCTCAGCCAACCTGAGATAGACATAGAGTGACTTCATATAATACAACAACATTGTGATTCTAAAGTCCTGAGATATGCTGTCACTTTTAAAGCCACACAATATCCTAACTTATCCTAAATGATATGAAAATACTCATCTTTTTCTGTACTTAGGTTCCAATTCAGGAATGCTCTACCACTGAGCACTATCCCAAGGCCTATTGTAATTTTTTTTTTAATTGTGAGACAGAGTCTCACTAAGTTGCCCAGGTGGAACTCAAACTTATGGTCCACCTCCCTCAACCTCCCAGAGTGAGGAGATTATAGGCACGTAGCTACACGTAAAAATTTCTTAAAGTTGGAATGTGAAAGATATTTTTTCCTCATACATATTTCTGCATCTTCTAAAATGAACATGTGTTATTTATGTAATAAAACAATACAAGGTTTAAAATGATTACTTTTAGAACACATTAAATATAAAATAACTGAAAATTAACATGGCTATAAAAAGTTAACAGAAATAAATTATTCAGCAAATAGTATCAGGATAATAGGCATTTGGGAGCAAAAAATATAATTAACTTGGATCTCACCCATATAAAATAAAACCTGATGTTTTAGCCTTAACTAAAGTAGCTCCACTGTTTTTTTTGTTAATCTTTGGGATTTGGGTAACGCTAATAATAAGTAGTGATATAGCTCTCTCTGTGAGCAAAGTATTGTTCACTGTGCCTGCCATCTATTAACTCACTGATCTTTACAACCTTGTGGGAGAAGTTATCCACATTATCATTTCTGTTTCCCATGTAAGGAAACAGTGAGAATCACAGTAGTTAAATATATTACCAAAGGTTACAAAAATACACAGAAAGATGCCAACTTGATCCAACATGTGTACTCTGATCTACTATGATGTGTATATTATCTGTCAAGATCATTTGAGTTAATGATTCATTAGGATAATATTCATTTGAAAAAGCATTCTGTTTAAAATTAAAAATCATCTTTTATAACATTTTGTCCTTATTTACTATTTTATAAAAGAACTAGAAAAATGAATATGACAGAAGCAAGGAAAAGAAGCATATGAATTTAATACACTTGAGAAAAATATGGAAATCATTAGGTGTAGCAAATTGTTAAATCCAAATCCTCAACTGCAAGCAAATTGGACTGCTGAATTTAAGCCAACCATCTGTGTGTTCAACTATGAAGGAAAACAACAGAATGAAAGAACATCTTGGAAATGTGAGAAACATTTTATTGTTGATTGGATCTGAAAAGAGAGATGCTTAAACTCCTGGAAAGAAGGCAGAGGGCATATAAATTTGAATAGTTCCTTCCTTGAATCACAGTGAAATGAACAAAAAAATTCTAAAGGGAAAGATGAATGAAATTAAGGAACGGCTACAATGCATATATAAATATGGAAGAATTTGCATAGAAAGGAATTTTGTCACTGTCCCATAAAGCTATTGACTGTGAGATGAACTCTCTCCTTATTTCGGCATTGTATGTATTGCAGCACCTATTCCTTTTCCCCTATCACAGAGTTCCTTCATTCCCCTTGCCTCCTAGTTAGTACTGCCTGGAATAGGAAATATTTGCCAGTTTGGAAACTTCCAACTTAGCCACAGCTGCCCTTGACTTATGCAGCTTACTCTGGCTTTTCCAGCACAGTGTCATTCAATTCTTCTTTCATGTATACCAGGTGTAGCTCTCTGCTCTGTTAGGAGAAATGCGTATGTTTTCTGTGTGCAGAGATCTCTCTAGAAATGGGCTATCCTCAGAGATAATCTTCTCAGGTCACTCTTTGTTCTACTTGGCTACCATTTCATCCTACAAACTACAGTTTCTTCACCTTAGTGCACAATCTCACTACATACTTCCTAAGGCCAAATTCCTTTCTTGGGAGGTGAATTAATAATAACAAAAACAACAGTTATAATAAAGGCTATATCACCCTAGACTCCACGAAATGGGGATAGGTACAGGTTGAGACCCAGAATTTTTGGATCATGTACCTTCTACATAATTTTCCCCAGTGGTTAACAGGCCTCATTTGTTCAGTGCCAAGGAGAAAGTCCTCTTCTTTTTTTTTTTTTTTTGGTGCTGCAACTTCTCCAAATTCCAGAAACAATGCAAGCTGTTCTCTATATTTAATATTTTCTTCATTGGAATTTTAGTAAGGAAGGAGAGGAGTGGAAAGTTGAGAACACTCTAATGCTCAGCTGACATCTTATTTACTGGAGGTATTCCTTGTGAATTGTTGATTTGTATGTCACACATTTTTCATAGCTGTGTCTAGATACAAATAAATCAAGAGCAGCATCAGCTCTACATCTACAATCATTCAAATGGTATCTGCTCTTCTCAGTCATCAGTCTTCTTCTTATAATGTATCTAAAATTTGTCACTTCTATAAAGGTAAATTGCTCTCCAAAGGCCAAATAAAGCAGAAAAAGGACTCCACAGATCTGCTTGCCTTTCAAGACTACATACATCATGTTTTGGTGTCAACGGGTTGTTGAAGGTGTTTATTAACTTTTTCAACCTTCTTGGATTAAAAATATCCCCTGAGTATGTTCATATTCATTAAAGAAAATACAAGTGTAGAAAAAATGTTAAGGATCTGAGAAATACTCATTATTATAATATGTGGGTAAAAGGAATTTTCTACAGTACTTAAAGCTTTAGACCTCTCTGATACTGATAACTATGGCAAGGTTGTAAAGATGGCTGCTACTTCATTTTTCACTGTGGTCAAGTTATTTTTTCATTTAGTCCATGCCCTTTGAAGTGATCAAATAATTATGTTTTATCCTGTTGATATAACCACATTAAGAAAATGCTGTTAATATTTTCCTTTAAGACTCACACACACAATGTATGCTGCATTTTCTAGTTTCTCTTCACAAAGACTGTTTTTTTTTTTTCTAAAATGTACAACCAGCTGACTTGACCCTTTCTCTCCATCACTACTAATTAGCTACTACTTGCCATATAGCTGTTAAAACATAATCCCTCTAAAAAGCAGATCTACATGTGGTTGATTAGGGAAGAGGTTTATCTATGCCCTCAAGATGCCTGCTCCACTCAGCTGATGACCTGATCCGGGGACACCAGCAGGTGGGGCAGTTGTGCTCAGAGCCCATGTAGAAGAGGGACTGCTTGTCTCAGGAACTTCAGCGGTAGAATCTTTTGTGGCAGCCAATAAACAATGGATCCCCATTGTGAAATTTACTGTTAGGAATATCTAGCTCAAATTATGTCTTTAGTATATTAAAGATATAGAAAATTATTAAGATGTAGATGTTCTTTGCTCTGCTGACAGAACGACCAATAATATCTGTGAGAACATTGCCATAGACCTTTTCTGTTCTTCAGCCCTTTCAAATAATAAGATATTGAAAGTCCTTTGAAATTCTCAGGAGGTAAGGCAACATATAAATTGAGGTTGTTGGTATCAAACACATTCTCATTTCAGACCAGTTTGTCAAGCACCATTGTTCTAATTTACATGCAGCCAAATGCTACAAATCTATGTAGTCAGTGCCTTATGCCTTGATACCCACTGTGGTTAGTTTTACAGTGAGAATTTCTATGGTTGAATTTACTACTGAAGTTGAAAGTCTAATATTATTGACTGGATAAGATAAGAAGAATTTCACTTGATGCATGGTAATAAAAATGAATTAGGGCTTCATTTAACATTTTGTTAGAAATAAGGAACTTGTAAGGAAAGAATTTTAAAAGAAGAAAAGAGGAAGGAAGAAAGGAAAGATGAAAGGAAAGAAGAAAGGAAGAAAGGAAGGAAGGGAGCAAGGGAGGAATGGGAGCTTGATAGGAAATTCCAGATATTTCTTTCTTTCAAATATTAGCATTTACATACTGACTTTATTAAATTAAATGTCAGTATATCACATTTTTATAAATAAATTCTGTGTTATTAAAGCCACTCTAAATGATAATGTTCAAAAAGTATAATAATTATTTGCAATTGCTTCCAAAGAGGTCATCCTACTGATTTATGGAGGGAACTAGAATGACTCTAACAGACTTAAGAATTTTTAAAACATTTATAGATGGGACAAAGATAAGATTATGGAGTAAAATTCAGTGTTTTTAATTTTACCTAGTTTTTAGATTCCTCTGAATACCTTTACTCTAAATATAGCTTAATGAATTAAATATGTATTGGATAAAAATAGAAATAACATATTTGACAAGTATAAATATATATATAAATATATATATAGATATATCCAGTGTATCGTACAATCACAAGGACATAGGGAGACTATTTGAGAGGTGGTCAGGTCATGAAGCAGAAAAACATCACTCTATATGGAGAATCTTCAACTCTTTGAATGTCTAGAATTTACTGAAGAAATTGTCCCACATTATAATCTGTACAATTGCAGCCTAGAGTAGGAGTCACAGATGGTTACTTACTGTAGGACATGGAGGCAGCTCTGGAATTTGTTTGATCAACCAGCTTACATGTGGAAATGTTATGTATCCTATTTTCATTTAGAATTTAATATTTATCTTACCAAATATCTATTCAATTTTCAATTTTATTCATTTTTTACAAATGTATTGCTTATATTTGAACAATTAGATACAAAAGTCTAAACAGGGCTAATATATCACATTGTTTTCTATGTCTATCAGATCTCCCTCAATCAATAAGCTTCCCTTCTTTTTGTCCCTTTATAATTATTTGCCAAGAACACAATATTCATAAGTCTTATCAAGATTTTGAGATGCTGAATTTTATGATATCCATGTTTATGTTATTTTATAACATGTTCCTCTATCTTGTGTGCTTTTGTTCAGAATTTGATGTGCTTGGATCTGATTCATGTTGTATTTTTTTGGCAAGATCCCTTCCTAGGTTCGCAGCAGAAGTATATTTTATCTGTGTCATCTGTGCAGAGCAAAAATTCCACCTCCTTTGTCCCCCCTTTCTGTAAACCTAGGCAATGAAGGATCTTTTCCCACTTACCTAACCTCCTGTTTGTATTGTTCTTTACTATAAAACTGAGACTTACTTGCTTAGCCTGAAAGCATCTGTCAGAATCTCAGAATCCTTGTTCCCCGAAATATCATCTCTTGCTTGTTCAGAGAAAATTATGACGTTTTATAATCACTAATCTTGGTACACTATGGAACAAAAATGTTGTGCTTCCCTTAATGTTAAGATCTAGTAGCCTAGAAATTCTATTGCATTTAGAACTATCCCTTGAGAGGGAAGGTAACATCAAAATCTGGTATTGGATTCTCTGCTATCACCTTTCTAGATGCTTCAGACAGCACAGAGGTTAGGTAGTGTGCATGGTGGAAACTGACCAACCAAACAAGCTACGGTTAATCTCAGATCCTCTATTTTCTTAGCATCTGTGTCACCTGGGAAAAGTTACTTAACTTTACTGAATTTTATTTTTCTTATCTGTAATATGAGTGGCATAACATTCTCAGAATTACTTCAGTTGCATATTATGTTAGTTAAAGCATAAAGAACACCTAAAATTGTAGCCCAAAATATAAGTATATGGTTATTATATAGTTATTATGTACTATCCCTGAAGTATATATCAGAAACCAGTAGTAGGTTATCATAAATGGGATTCAGCCTACATGAAGCATGAGGAAAGAAGAATAGACATTCTTTACTATGTGACAACCACTTCATATGCAGAAAACAACAAAAAAGATTATTTCATACAATAATATATTTAATGTTTTGTACTAACTCCTTTAACTAAAATAAGATTTGACTGTTATTAAAAACTTATATGGGACCTGTCAATATACTTTATCTTGCTTCAAGTTCAAAAAGTCCTATAAGGTTATTATTATCCTTATTATGAAGAAAAGAACACAGAAATTCAGAGACATTATAAAACTTGCCTGATATCAGTTTACATTTCTCTCCTAGAAAAGACTGTTAGTTATTGAGATTTCTTCGACATAACTACAAGAGGATAATTAAGTGTCAGGCCAAGATTATAGACATAATGATCAAAATTGTTACTTCGATTATTAAAGAAAGAAACATTTGAAAAGTTGGTCTTCTGCCATTGCAAATTACCATATGTGGAGAAAAGAAATAGTGAAATTAATCAGAGGTGATAAAGTAACATGAGAAGAGTGTTAGGTACTTGGCCACCCCACAGACAATTAATAGAAAAATAATTGCTACACGTAAGCACTATGAGCAATTGTCCACATGCAGTTCAAATCCACAAATAGTTATGAAGCTTCTCTGAACTCCTGTAATAACTTGCTGCTAGTCACTTATTTGTTACTTACCTTATCCTCCATTGCATTACTAATTAATTTTAAATATGCATCTGTCTTCTCTCCAAAATGTGAAGTCTTCCAACATACCAGTTTGTGTTCTTTCCAGAGGACAGAGTCATCAGGAAAGACTTGGCTTGAGCATGCTCATGCCCCAGGGCTACTGCCCAAAACAAACCTCAAACTGTTCAGCCATCAAGTTTCCTGAATCCACAGTCTTCCCCTGGCCCTTCAAGATTCATCTTAGCTATGTAACAAAAGAGGGAGAAGGGGAATTATCTTCAAGAGGAAAGTAAGTACCAGATGTAGTCTACTGTCTAAGATCATAATAAAGCAAAACTCTGGGATTTAGTAGAGTACCCCAATAAAACCTCTGAAATTCAGGTTTACAAGTGTTTCTCTCTCTCTCCCTCCCTCCCTCCCTCCCTCCCCATCTAGTAAGCATAATGTTCTCCCTAGCAACCTTCTGGGGAATGGTTAACTAAGATTAAACAGAAGCAGTCTTATGAGGCTCTGTCTCTGAACAAGCTCCCCATACCATTTCAGCCACCTTTGCTACTCCATAAATTCTTAACACACCTTCCGAGTATGAAGGCCTCTATGACATGACATGAGCCATTTGAGTTTCCTTCCAACATTTCAGGAAAAGGAGAAAACAACTGTGATCCATCCTGACAAAGCAAGTCTGATCTGTCCATATTTTCTGCAAGTAACAAGAATGTTCTGTCTATTAAGAAGGTCTGCTCAACCCAATCAAGTTTATTAGTTTCTCCAGCCCCTGAGACAGAACAGTTCTTGGGAATAAGGACTATTTATGTAACTCACAAAATAATGGTGGACAGGACACCTCAGATACTACCATCAGACAATCATAGTGATATTAATAAAAACAAACAGAGAAGTCAACATAAAGTCTTTAGAAGGCAGCCAGTTAAGGTTTAAAAGTGGCAGCAGTGAATAATAAATTTAGTAAATGTTATAGTTAAGTCTAACTATAAAATTATTTTGGGCTAAGGATGTAGCTCAGTGGTGCAGTGTCTGCCTAGCAACCACAAGGTACTGAGTTCAATCCCTGGTACCAGAAAAACAAAAAAAACACAATTTTAATAAGAATATAAAGTAAATTTTTAAAAAAACATAGAAATTTACATAAACAAGGCATGATGTAGAGGATTTTTTTAAAACATCAGAATATATTCCCATTATGCATCACACTACCAGATTTCAAAATACATAGCAAGGGAGAGCTAATCAAAACAGCATGGCACTGGCTTAAAAATAAATACATCAAGAATGGAATAGGACAGAGAGTCAAGGTACCAAGAACACACAATGGTAAAGGATAGTTCCTTCAATAAATGGTGCTTGGAAAACTTAATCTGTACATTACAGAAGAACAAGAATGGGAATATCTCACCATTATATAAGAATCAACTAAAAATAGGTAAAAAGACCTAAGTGTTAAACCTGAAATTATAAAACTAATAAAAGATAATAAAGAAAAGCTCTATAACATTGGCTTGAGGAGTGATTTCCTAGATTTGACAATGAAAACAAGATTAAACAAACATTATTGCATCAAATTAAAGGTGTTCCATACAGGAAAGGATACAAGTAATAGAGTAAATAAAACATGCAGGTTAGGAGAAAATACATACAAATCACACATCTGCTTTGAGGCTAATATTCAAATTATATGAGGGACTGGAAATGTTCAATAACAAGAAAATAAGTGTACCTATTTTTAAAGGGCAAAGTTTTTGAAAAGGTATTTTTGAAGAGAAGACATACAAATGGCCAACAGATATATAAAAATGTTAAACATCTCTAGTTATAAGAAAAACACAAATTAAAAATACAGTGATTTTTTTGCTTCACACCTGTTAAAAAGCTATTACCAATAAGATAAAAAAGATAAGAGCTATTGAGCATGTGATAAATTAGAAAACTTTGTACACTATTGGTGATATTGAAGGTTGGTACAGCCATTATGGAAAATGGTGTGGAGATCCCCCCAAAAGCTAAAAATAGAAATAGCATATTGTCCAGCTATCCCAATTCTGGATAGATATTCTCAAGGGGATGTAAACCAGTATATCAAAGAGATGTCTGCACTCCTATGTTCATTGCAAAATTAATCACAATAATGTTGCAAATAACTATCCAAGACTTACAAACAACCTAAGTATCCATCAACAGATGAATGGATTTTTATAAATGTGGTATATGAGGTGTTGTTAAACTATTTGGTGAGTGCTTAAATTTTAAAAATGCATTATAGTATTTCCATTAATTCCTCTCAAAGTATTCCCTCTTACTTTGAATACACTTTTTTTAACTTTTTTGGTACCAGGAATCAAACTCAGGACCTTGGGCTTGCTAGGCAGGTGGCAACACCTCTGAGCTAAATCCCTGACCCCTATTTTGAATATTCTTATCCCATCACTCTTACAATTTTCTGAAACAGTTCTGAAAGTCCTCTTTTGTGGCTTTTAGTAGCACTGTCATGGGTCCTTCAATATTCTAAATTGATTCAAACAAACAATTTACCTTCTTTATTTTTCTTTGCTGGAGAAGAAACCAGTGCCTTTGCAGAGAGTTGCTAAATTGCCAGGCTAGGCTCATGCTTACAATCCTTCAACCTCAGAATGTAACAAATCGCTGTATTTTTCAAGCATACCTCATATATGTACAATGGAATACTATTGAGCCTTAAAAAAAATAGGAACAACAACAAGAATAAAAAAACAGGATATTCTTTAATTTGTGACAAAGAGTACATTACATTATATTAGAGTACATTACATTACATTAGGGTACATTACATTAAGTAAGCCAGTTACAGAGAGGCAGATACCACTTGATTTCACATTAAAAAAAGTGAACTCATAGAGTGATACATGTCAGTAGTTGAGGCAGAGTGGAGATGCACTGGGAAAGGGGAGAGTTAGTTAACAGAAAAAAATTTGCTGTTAGAAAAAGTAAATTCTAGTGTCCTGTTACATAGCATGATTACAATTAATTACAGTATACTGTGATATTTATAAATAGCAAATAAAATCTTAAATCCTCCCACCATAAAATAAATAAATATTTGAGATGATGGACACTTCATGATTAGCATGGTTTTATCACTCCACAATGTATACATGTATCAAAAGATCACATTGAACCATTTATATGAACAATTATTATTTGCAAATTAAATTAAAATTAAAGTAAAACTTTAAAAAATGTAAAGCTAAAAAGATATGTTCCTATTTAGGTTTGAGCTTCTGATTCTAAGGTAAAATGAATGCATAGGAAGATAGTGAAGAAATTTATGAACAGGAAAGTTAAAAACAAAACCCAAATTCTGTTAGACAAAGGAACAAGTGGAGCTCCGATACAGTCTCCATCAATGTTCCAGGTGACCTTCAAGGATGTTCTGAGGCTAAGTTGACCACCCAGATTTGTTGTTAGCTGGCATGAGGGGGCTGGGCCTTTCACCTCCACGCACCTTGGTTGGCTATGGCCCACTCTAGGAAGAGGGTGTATTGTTAGGTGGAACAGTTCTCTTCATCCAATGTAAGAGGGCTGAGGGTGGAGAGCTGCTGCACTCCCCACAGCTGGGGGACTAAGTCCTTCCATCTGAAAGAAGATCACAACAGCTCATTATGGTATCCACCAGCATTTTTAGAAAACACTACAAGTGGGTAGGCTGTAGCTCAATGGTAAATTGCTCATCTAGCATGCCCAAAGCCCTGAGTTGAATCCCCCATATTACAAAAAAAAAAAAAAGTACAAATGAATTTTACTATCTCAGTGCTAATTTTGGAAAAATGTGAAAAATTTCAAAATTCATTTATGTTTAGAAAACTCAAAGGAAATTAAAACTATATTAAGTACTTTTTTCAATTTCCTTGTTTTATTAGTCCAGCTTACAGTACAAAATAATTATATTCCTCATGGGGAGTTGGTACCTGTCCATTACACATCTTTTTCCATCCCCTTCCTCTCCTATGCCTTCCCCCCTCCATTTTTTCTGTCCCCTTTCCATTTGAGAAAGATCTATCTATTTCCTACTATCTATCTTTTATTGTGATCTTTATTTATATTTTGGGTTTCACATTTAAGAGAGACCATGCAATATTTAAGCTTCTGTGTCTGATTTATTTCCCTTAATATTATGGCTTCAAGGTACATCTATTTTCCTATAAATGACTCATTTATCCTTCTTTATAGCTGAGTGGTTCCTCATTGTATACAAATATTACATTTTCTTTATTCATTCATTGTTTTAACAAGTTGATAGCTGTGCCCACACCATAGCACTGAACTGAGAATTCAGCAGTGAGTTCTTTTGAGACTACAAAAAATAAGCATTAAATTCATAAAGCAATGCCATTTATGAATTTGGTTGCCAAAATGGAAAGAGACTATAAGCAAGTAACCCAGCCCTATGCCATAACATCATGCCTGACTAGGGTTTATTTTTAAAATGATGGATATAATATAGTAGAAAGTATGATTATCTTGATAGATGTCTTTTTAAGACATTTAAATTCTTTGTGATTCATAGTTACAAAAAAGTTTGTGTTTTGTAAACTAAGATCCAAATGATTTTTTAAACATAATGAGGTTTATTAATTTCAACAGAACAGTTGACATTTTAAGAATGTGAAAGACTTTAGGATATTACTAATTAAGGTACCTGTTTTCACTGGAATTAGTTAACATTGTTCTCTAAGTGTTAAGCTAAGGCAAATAGCTTTTGTCTCCTCTCCCCCACTGAGTCTTCTAGACTAATTCTTAATCTGGCAAAATCAACAGAGAATGGAGTTCCATTCACAATTTTCTGTGGTACTCCAGCAGCTAACATTCAGAGTGATATCACTACTCTGAATTAAAACTTAGTTCCTTTGAATGGTATTTTATATTTCTTTCAAACTCACGTGTAACTGTGAATATGTCACACACACACACACACACACACACACACATCTCTGGTTTTATTATTGGCTCAAACTCTCTATCATTTCAAGATGTGAATTCAGCATTACACCAGGAAGATTTTCACCTACTATACTAGAGGTGTTTGATAGGTTCCTAAACCCTGCCAAGTGGCTGTACCCCACTTCATGTTGTTGCCAACTGCTGCCAACTGCTTACCAGTTTGGATTTTGAAACAGCCAGGGCTCTTGGTACCCCCAAGTGCCTGCTAAGGCTGCCCCCATATTTTCATTTTGGAGCTCCAGTTGCTCTGTGTTTGCCTGTATCCTTAAAAACTGTTTCCTGGAGTTACTTTGATTCTAGGACTGTTTAGGTCTAAAGCTGTTTGCTTCATCCCTTGGGAAGATAATTTGTCTAGGTGCTAGGAGCTATGCTACTTAGATTGGGCATATACAATATTGTTGGATAGTTGAATATGAAATCAACTGGAATACTCAGCCTAGGAAAGTTAAAGACTAACCTGGCTTTTCCACTGATGAATCTCCAGTGAATAACAAAGCAGCAAGCAGAAGACATAGTACTTCATAAATATTTTCTGAATGTATAACAATCAAATTTCAATTCAAAATCAGTATGTAGTTATGTTTAAAATTTACAGGGTTCCAGAAATTGAGAATAGTGTGTGGGAGGTGGTGGAGGAGGGGGGATAACCATTGCAGAAGTGCAATTGGACAGGAGGAATAATTTCTAATCTTCTGTTGTAAAGTGGAAAAGCTATGACTGACAACAATTTATTGAATATTTCAATAGTAGAGAAAATTTTGAATGTTTCGGACTAAAAAAAATGACAAATATTTGAAGTAATAAATAGACTGAATACCCTGATATGATAATTACACGCTGTAAACATGTATTGAAATGCCATACTATTAAGCAGGTCTCCAGCCCAAAGTCATACTGTACACCATAAATGTACAATTGTTATGTGTCAATCAAAATGAAAGTAATAATTGAAAAGATAATACCAGTCTGAGCACAATCATCTTTAGAAATACTAAGTAAAATGATAAAGATGGAAGAACACAGGAAGAGTCACTTGGCAGGCGCAGTCAAGGAGAGCTCCATGAACTTCTGTGTGTTACGATAGGCTGGCATGAGGAGGACACAGGTAGTATGAAAGGCAGTGCCTATCAAACAAAGGAAATCAGTATATGGGCATATTAGTACTTTGTATTAAAGAGGAAACCTTTTTTTTCACTAATAATTTCCACAAAGCTTTTATAAATATCTTGCTTTTTAAGTCATGAATTTAGATTAAGATTTTTAGTAAAAAGTTACACTAAAAATCTAACATGTATTGATATTCAAGTTATTATGCCTGCTTCTTGCTTGGGACATCTCTTACTTATAAAAGTAAAGGTATTGTTCTCAGTGTGACAAGCTCCAGTGGCACCATGCACTGTAGCCCTGTCTATTTTTTAGAACAAAGGCAATGCTCTGCTCCTCAGGCACAAGCAACACCCTGGGATGTCAATCCTGGTGAGTAGAACATGGAGATAGATGGGGTAATTCTGGCCACTATTGATGAGACATACGCACTTCAATCTGGCCCTTGGCATCATCTGCAAGACAGAGAAGTTATCATAGATCTTTCCTGGACAAATAATGCTTGCAAATAGCACCATGAACTCTTTCTCCTATGTGATGCCCCTCTACCATGTGCCACACCGCCTTGGAGCCAGCTGATTATGGACTGAAACCTCTACAAACTGTGAGCTAAATAAACACTTTCCCCTTTAACTTTGGGTGCCAAGTATGTTGTTTCAACAAGAGAAAAGTAGCTAAGACATAAACAAAGACAAGAAAACCAACTGAGAAAATGCAACCAAGGATTGGAGAGCCACAATACTTTTGAGGAAAATGTTTAGTTTGATCTTGGGAATTCATTTCAACCCAGTGCCACAGACCTGTATGATTATTGCCAGAGAGAAAATAAAAATTAAAAAAAAAAAAACACTATACCAAGTCACAAAAGACCTCCAAATTTGAGAGGTACAATAGTTAAATTACCTGGCCTTGTGATCTTTCCCATGCTTCATTATAAAGATATAAAAAGAGGAAATTTCTTGGTCGTTTTGTAACAGTTTGGGTATCTACATACCAGGCAGCTTGTTGTCTAGGAATTGCCTGAGAAGTTGGTTAAAATACAGACATCTGTGTTCTTATCTCCAGAAATACTGATTTAATGAGAATTGGAACCCAGACATTGGTCGCCCCATATATATGGTGGGGACAACTGTGGTGATTAATTGTTAAGTGGTACAAAGACCACATTTTGGGAAATGGTGCCCTGACACCTGATCATATGCAGTTTGGTCCATACACCAGCTGCTTTACCATCACACTAACAGCCAGAAGCTTATTAGACAGGCAAAAACTGAGGACCCAGTCCAGACCTGCTGGGTAAAAATCTGCATTTAACAGAATCCCAAGATGATAGGCATGCAAATAAAGTTAGAGACTCACTCAAAGACTTCAGGGGTTGTGGTTAATATTGAGAAGTACTAACTCTGTGACAAAAAGTAGAATTACAGTGTGTCTCCTGAAAACTAGGAACAAGGCTCTCTGGTAAAAGCAACAAAAGTCTCTAGCAACTAACATGTTTGGAGTTGCTGTGTAGGTAGCTAGTGCGCCTACCTTATACAGAGTGGGACAATGGAACAGCCTGGTATGTGCATGTAAGAGAACTCTAGAGATTACAAAAAGAAAGTACTTGGAGATAATTCTCCAAGAGACATGACTCCTGCATTATAAAGATTGAAACTTAGAATGATTGAGATGCAGGCTTAAATATTACAGAAATTAAATTTGTATTCACATGCTATTCTCCAATAATGAGAACATTTAAATTATGGTATGTGGTGAGTAAAAGTGGGATTGAAAGTTCAGGGGATTCTAGGAATGATGTTTTCTTCATCTCTGTCCTTTGAATTTGAAAATGAATAGATGATATATAAGATTTCTTTGAGTTGAAAACTCAAAAGCATCAGCAATTTTTCCTAAATACTAAAGATAATTGTCCTCTGTATGCATGACTTCCGCTGGAAAGACCTGGCATGTTTGCTGATGTGGGCATTTATTACCACCAAATTATGACCAGCTGTCCTCCATTTACTTATTTAAATACTGACTCATATTTGTGAGTGCTTAGGTTATTTACAGAATCTGTCACTTTCTGTGACTTTTTGTTATCTGCCTAATTCTTTTTTTATAAAAAAATATGCTGCCAGGAATTGAGGCATACCAGCCACATCCATCTACCCTTCATGTTTTGGGGAAAGCCGAGATGCTGGGCCCCATTTCATCCATTCTTCTACCCATGAATCCAGAAAGCTTTCCCTTTTCTCTCTTAGCTATTTTGTTTTTCCTCTCTCCAATCTATGTTCTCTCTCCATCTATTTCATTCCATCTATATCCCTCTTTCCTTTATCATTTACTTATTTATTCATCATTTATGAGTTTAAGGAAAGCACATTCATCAATTATAGGCCTTGAATGTTAGCATCTTCTCTGCAAAATAATAAGAATAGCACCTAGCAAATAGAATTGTATAAATCTGTGGTGTTAGGAATCTCTAGAGAAACAGAATCAATTGAAAATATATGTATAATTATACAAGGGGATTTATTAGGTGGACTTACAGGATCAGATCCAGGAAAGTCTATAATGACCATCTTTAGAATCAGAAGCAGGAGAATTCATAATGTCCATCTGCTCACTGGAGAGCCAAAGAATCCAGTCACTGCTCACCCAAGAAAATGGAAGTCACAAAACAATAGGGATCAGGGAGGCAGCATCAATCCAAGGACCTCTGTGAGTCTTGGTTCTTTACCTGGTAGAGTAATCTATATCTTCATTGCTGAAGGTTCTGGGCCATTTGTCATTCTGACTGGATTGGGTTGATGTAGTTTCCCATTGCAATGGTAGTATTAGCAGATGCCCCAAACAACCCCTGCACTCCAAACATATTTTTCCTTATCTCCATCATGGAGTTGTAGACTAACTTCCTTTTGGTAGCCTGGATCAATCATCCCTAACAACACCATAACTCCTTTTTAGCTTGTTGACTCAGAAGCATGAGAAGCCAAAAATAAGCAGAGGGCAGTCTTAGCTTCCAGTTTAATGGAATTATTGTTCTGTCTCCTTGTAGTCCCCCCACACACACATTGAAACAAAGATTGCTAGACAACCAGAGGATAAGTTTTCAGAAACAAGAAACAAAACTTTTATTTGATTCATGAGGGGTAATGGTGAGTGTTATCATTTCCATTTCCACCCCTTGATTCTTGGACTCAGGAATCCTGGATATATTTGCTGATTCAAAGAATGTACAGCCTTCTAAAAGGAGAACCTTAACCTAGCCTATCACAACTTAGCTGGTGTTGTAACTACATCTTCAAAAGGCCATTTCAACCACACTATCCTATCAATTTGGCTGTTTTTGGATGGTAAGGAGATGATAATACCAGTGAATTCTGTGGGCATGATCCCATGTTATACTTCTTTGGCCATGAAGTGCATTCCTCGATCAGAAGCAATGCTGCATGGAATACCGCAGCAGTGGATGAGGCACTCTGTAAGTCCTTGAATGGCAGTTTTGTCAGAAGCATTAAGTGCAGGAAGGCAAATATATACTCAGAATAAGTATCTATTCCAGTAAGGACAAAACACTGCCCTTTCCATGAAGGAAGTGGTCCAATATAATCAATCTACCACCAGGTCACAGGCTAGTAACTGTGAGGAATTGTACCATATCATGGACTCAGTGTTAGTCTCTCCTACTGACAAATCAGGAATTCAGCAGCTATAGTTAGGACAGCTTTGGAAAATGAGGGTCCATATTGTTGAGCCCATGCCTGCCACCATTGATATTTTGTTCATAAGCCCACTGAGCAATGACAATGGTGGCTGAGGAAAATGGTTAACAGCTACCCTCAAAATTGACTGTCCTATCCACTTGATCATTAAAGTCTTCTGCCAAGGTCACCTTTTGGTGGAGATTTACATGTGACACAAATATTTTCACATCCTTTGCTCTCATGGAGAGATCTATTCACATCCTTCTGCCCTAAATGGTTTTCTAAACAATTTTCCAGTTATGTTCCTTCCACATCCCTAAACATCCAGCCAGATCATTCACTATAGCCCATTCATCAATATATACTCACTCATATATTATATCTGACTTTTTTTCCTTACAAGCAAAATATACAACCAGGTGCACTGCTCAAAGTTTTCCCACTGGGAAGATTTCCACTCACCACTGTCCTTTGTGGATGTCCCAGAAAGGGTCTACAATGCTAGTGCTCTCCACTTTTAGGTGGTGCCTCCATAGCATGTACAATGTTCTGAAACCAGGGAATAGTCTTCTCTTCTTCTGTCAATTAATCATAAGGTTCAGTCAATGAGTCCATAAGTGGATAGTGAAAGACAGAAGCAGTATAGCAAGAGTAGAAGCCATAGGCGTTTAAGGTCTGCTGAGGTTTAATTATAAGTATACCACCACCATGTGATGTCCAATAACAAATATACCATTTCCATTTGATGATGGAATATCCAATTTTGTGATTCAGTGGGTCAAATAGCACCCAGTTTGTGATAACCACCTCAGGGTGCATGGCAACCTGGTGACTCATAGTCACGCACTGTTTCCACTAAGGCCCAACAGTGAACCAGGAGATGTATCTCAAATGGAGAGTATTTTTTGCAGATGATGACAGAGCCTTGCTCCAAACTCCTAAAGGCCTTCACCATAATTTCCCTATGGGCCCTGCCAGAGGCTCCAAATAGCATTAGTATCTGACCCTGATATATCAAGTATCATTGGAGCTGCTGAATCTTATGACCCAAGTTTCAGAGCAAGCTGTGCAGTTGGTCTGGATCTGTTGCAGAGTACTTTTTTTATACCCCACTCAAAACTAGAAGCTTTCCAACTTACTCAGTAAATTGGACAGAACAACATACTCAAGTGAGGAGTGTGCTGCCTCCAAAATCCATTATGCCTCTCGGTTGTAAGATGGGCTAGTTGCTTTATCTTCTACTTTACCACAGAAGCGATATCTCTGCATACCCCATACCCCATATCACTGGATTTCTGAGATATTTCACTAAGATAGAGGGACCTTGAAATTTAGTTGCATTTATTTCCTATCTCTGACACACAAGTGCTTTATCAATAAGTCCAGAATAGTTGTTACCTATTGCTCACTTGACCCAGTCATCACAGTGTCATCAGTGTAACTGACCAGTGTGATACCTTGTGAAACAAAAAGAAGACCAAGTCCCATGAGAAATAAATTATGACTCGGGATAAAGAGTTGATATGCCCCCAAAGTAGGGCAATAAAAGGATATTTCTGGTCTTGTTAACTGAATGTAATTTCCTAATGATAGTCCTTTTGGATAAGTATAGAGCAAAAAAAAGCATTTTCCAAATCAATTGTTGCATACCAGGTAGCAGGAGAAGTATTCATCTGCTGGTACAGAAGCTGAACTTGGGGTCACCACCTGCTTAAATTTTTGTAATCCACCATCATTCTTCAAGATCCATCAGTTTCTGCACAGGCCAATTAGGAACATTAAATGTGGATGTAGTGGGAATCACTAACCCTGCATCTTTCAAATTCTTGATGGTGGTACTAATCTCTGCAAAGTCAAAACAGCTAGAACAGGTATTTTTAATGTTCTTATCCCCCCAAAAAAATAAATGTTTGAGATGATAGCCAAATACTCTAAATTGGTCATTACACTCAGTATATAGATGTACTCTATCATCATTTTGTACCCAATAAAGACGTATGATTTTCACCTGTTAATTTTTAAAAAGTCAATTATTTGGAGAACAAAAACAACCATGGGACATTTTAACCCTCATCCCATGCTTCTGAAATTCAGAGGATGAGTTTCCTGGCTGAGGACATTTTAATAATGACCAATTAATAGCACTTGAAATGTACTGTGACTCCTTTACATATCAGGGTTGTTGAATGAGTTGAAATGTTATCCTTTAGCCTGTGCTACATGGATATGAGGAATCTTCTAGTGATTCTTGCTGGTATGGATTTTTGTAGCACCTATCACCCTGCTATTTCTCCCCCAGTGTAACAGCTCTTTACACATCTATCTCTGTATTCGCTATGTTCTGAGATCCTTCAGCACTTGTCTGCTGTCTGGTTTTCATATGTTCTGGAAATTAAATTTATTTATTTTTAATTATTATTAAAAAACAAAACAAAAGGATAATATTTCATGACACATGAAAATTACACGAAATTCAAATTCTACTGTTGGAACACAGCCATACTCATCCTGTTATATATTTTCCATGATGGCGTTGGCATAGCAAAATTGAGAAACAGAGACAGAGAGCATATGGCCCCTGAAGAATAAAATATTTGTTATTTGCCCTTTTACAGAAAAAAGTCTGCTGATCCCCTTTTCAGTTTGAGGCAAATATTTTCTTCTTCAACAACAAATTGCCAGAGTCTGCAACAGTACAGTCTTTGCATTATATATTCCCAATGTTAAAGACAGTAGAAATAGGGAGAGAAAGAAGGGAACAAGTGAGCTCCTTTTTCATGTAACATTGTTCTGGAGGACTCGCTGTCCTCTAGGGCTCTCTCCTGAGTTAAATCTTGCCTAGCTCATACATTTTAATTTCATTTATTGACTTGACTAACGCAGAAGATCATATCCCTTGTTCTAGATTGTACTATGTTCTTGTTAATAAAGGAAGTCTTAGTGTTGCAATGTTAGCAGTCATATCACATTGTTGACTAAAGTCCTAAGGAAATTTTTTGTAACCTACTCATTATCTTTCCATGCAGTAGATCTAATTAAGTGAACATAATAAAACTTCTTGGTTTAGAATATAAAAAGTTTACTTTTACACTACATGATTTGAAGAGATAGTGATATGTAGGTTCACAAACTTAATTCTTTCCACAATTCTTGTCACAAACCAAATTGGATGAGGACAGAATCAAATTTCCCCATAAGGTCAACATTGAACATAACCATTGAATTTAATTTGGTTCTCATCCAACTCGGTTTGTGAGCAGAACTGTGAAGAGTTGAGTTCATGAACTGTGAACCAAGGTACCATTCTAAATATTCTATAATTATATATTTATCTGTATGTGTGTGGGTTATTTTTAACAGTGATTTGTTTCTCATTTACCTACATGAATTTATTACTTCCTTAACCTCAAGTATCCATATTTTCACTTATATGAAAAATAATTAAAATATTCTCCACTTCTATTTTTTACAAGGTCTTATGGGAAAGAAAATTTCATTGTATGCTTTTCTTTGCAAGCACAAAGTTCTACAAATTTTCTCTGATTTAAAAATAATAGTAAGAGGCAGGCCTGAGGATGCCATAGCAACGTCGTGAGTCATGCCGTGAGTCATGCCTAACGCGCCGAATCAGCCCACCACAGACAGGCAGGTCTGCGGACACCATAGCAATGTCTCCAGTAGCCTGGAATGCGCCGAATCAGCCCGTGCCCCCGCAGCAATCCACTGGACAACTCCCCACCCCGCTTCTCTGTACAGCCACCTGGTTCCCTACAACAAAGACGCAGAGGACACCGGACCACCAGACCACTGTACTGGTTAAGTTGGAGTCATCTTCACCTCCCATTAGGACTGGGACTATCTTCAGGGGAAGGGCTGCTGGAACCTGCAATACAACTCTGCAGAGTTCAACCCTACAGGAGGACAGGGAAATCAACTTGGGAATTGCAGCCAGAAATCTGCCTGAATCTCATGGGTCTGTGTCTAGCTTGCTGAGACTCATTGCCTTATACCTGCAAACTGCAACCCACAATGTCTATTGTGACAGCAGAGACATACCCTGAAAGAGGCCCTTCATCTTCATGGTTATTTTTTATTCCCAAAATTAGTTTTATTATTTTGGGGTTTTTTTCCTCTTTTCTTTTGCTCCTCTTATCTTTAATTTTTTTCCCTACTCTTTGCAAATATTTGTTTTTCTCTCCATTTTTTCTTTTCTTTTCTTCTTTCTTTTCTCTTTCCTTTCTCCCTCTCTTACACTCAATCTCTTGCTCTCCCACATTGTTCACCTTCCCTTTTTGTCCCTGTTATGGTCCTCATTCAGAGTTCTTCTTTATTTTCCTATTATTCTCTTTTTCCTTCTCACCTGTGTCCTCTGGCCACACTGCTAACCTTCCCCTATCCTTCTTCCCATCTATCCCTCCCTCCTCAACCCCTTCTAACTCCCCATCCCAAAGAGTAAAGTTGTTATATTGAAGAGTTTATTCACTATATGTTGGGTTGGTCATCGGTCTTGATTTAATTCACACAGCTAAAGGTGATAGATTAATAACTACCACAAAATGTCATTTTCGAAGATGTACTTGATGCAATGGTTTTGCTGATTGTATCACTTGGGCTAAGGTGTTGGTATTGATCTAGTCAATGAACCTTCCTAATATAAGGAAAATGAGATAGCCTTAGAGTCATTAGAGACTCAAAACTTAAAGACCAGCTATATCTGGAAGACACCTCTGAGAAGCAATCATTCCATAAGAGTTCTAATTACAAGCAACAAAGATACCTACAATAAGCAATTTCAAACAATCAACCCAGGAGTTAAACAAAGGACAGTATGAAAAACAAAAATGAGAAGACATTTAAGCAAGGCACAAACTCATACTCCCACCCCACCAAGGGTAAATCCTGGGGGAAATGAGATGGAAAAGTCCCATAACCAACCACCTGGATGCCCTGAGCTGATAGCACAGGAAGTAACAAAACAGATGAATGAGGCTCTAGAAAAATTCAAAACAGAAATAATCTCCCAGATATCCACAGAGATGGTGAGCAGAGTGAAAGACATGATCAGAAGATCTAGAACAGAAACAGATAAAAAAAAAAAAATAGATGAGCTCAGAAACATGCTAGAAGCCATGAATACCCAGCATAAGAAAGAAATGGAAACCGTGGTTGCCCAACATAAGAAAGAAATAGAATCCATGAAACAGATTCAAACAGGTATTCAGCAGATCAAAAACTCCATTGAAGTATCCACAGCAGATTAAGGGAATCTGAAGATAGAATATCAGATATAGAAGGCAAGATTGTGGTTAGAGACTATGAAAATAGAGATTTCTTAAAAATAGTAAGGAACCACAAGAAATCAATCCAACAACTGCTAGATGATGCAAAGAAGAATAACATAAGACTGATAGGAGTCCATGAAAGAACAAGAGAAAGCACAATTGACATTAAAAAAACTGTTCATAGAAGTAATAGTGCAAAACTTCCCAGACAGAGGTAGACAGTTGGACATACAGACAAGTGAAGCATATAGAACTCCAACTAGCCATGATCAAAATAAATCTACATCTAGACATATAATAGTCAAGATCCCAGAAACCCAACAGAAAAACAGAATCCTAAAAGCAGTTAGAGAAAAGAAACAAATCACCTACAAAGGAAAGCCCATCAGAATCACAGCAGACTTCTCAACACAAACCTTCAAATCAAGGAGATCGTGGAGTGAAGTATTTCAAGACCTAAAAGAAAATAACTTCCAACCTACACTGTTGTATCCTGCAAAATTATCTTTCAAAATCAATGGGGAAATTAGATACTTTCACAGCAAAGAACACCTGAGAAATTTCATGAACACTAAACCAGCACTACAAGCAATTTTAAACAATATCCTAGAAAAAAGCAATGAAGGCCACAACTCCATGAGGACCAACAGAGGGAAGCCACCAGGCAAGGTAAGACACTAAAGGGAAAGGGGGATAAATAAGAAATAAAAGAGCCAACAAAAGTAAAACATCATGATAAGGATAAATCAATATCTATCAATTATAACCATCAATGTTAATGGCCTCAATTCACCAATCAAAAGAAATAGACTGGCA
>NW_004624749.1:26988526-27003933 GCF_000247695.1 Heterocephalus glaber
GATCAATGTTTAATTGTCTTTCTAAAACATATGCAAAAATGAACTTTTTATTTTTTAAATTAAGTGGCTTTATTATGTTCTTTTAATCGGGTCTCCTGGCCTGTATGATATCATGGTTTTATTTCTTTGGAAAAATAAATTACCATAAATTTTTTTCTTCACACTCTTCTTCTTAAAAAAATAGGCCATGTTATATAATATGATATGTTTGAAGCCTTAAAGAAACACTGTGCATTTTATAAATGTAATATTTTGGCTGAATACAGTGTTTCAATCAAGACTCTAAATGGCAAGCAGGCAAAGCATTTCTATCTAAATTAACAAGAAACAGAAATTAATGAAAAAACTAGAGAATCAAGCGTAGGAAATATCACCTTGAAGCACAGAATCTCACACAAATGTGTCAGAGGAGTTAATTGGAATCAAGAGTGAAGATGACTACCTGAGAAACACAGATTCTAGTTGCCTGGAATGGGTGCTCTAAAATAGTGTCTGAGGAGTTTCCTTTCATAGGATAATAAAATAATAAAAAAGAAGTTACAGCAAATTGATAACTACGGTAGCATTGCTCAACTACAATAGCATACATGATTGATTGTTTATCATTCACTTATGTTATGCATTCCCCATAAGAGATAGTGACAGGTAGGAACAAAGGATTCTCCAAGTTATCTCTTACTGTACTTGCATCAATACATCTACCAGGAACTAAATTAAAATGGTTAAAGTTTAAATTTATCTAGATGGTAAAAATTTGAAAACTCAAAGTACATGATTACTATCCCATAACCCGTGTCTGCTAGGCTGAATAGAAATTTGCAGACCCTTTACTTTATGTTTTGAAAAATAAATAAAAACTAAAGGAGGCTCGGTAGTGAGGAGTATCTATGACCATGTTCATACAGTTAAGAAGAACACTATGTGAAGATGTTAACAAAGATTGGGCACACTACAAAGTGTGTAGTGTTCCCAAGACTACAAACAAACTACCAAAAGCTTGAGGAGAGACAGAGTACAGGTTCTTCAGAAGGACAGGCCCTCAGAAGGAAGCAATTTTGCTGACATCTTCATCTCAGAATTCTACCTTCCAGGACTACAAGATAATAAATTTGTACTGCTTAAACTACCCACTCTGTAACATTTGGCTATAACATTCTCAGGAAACGATTGGTGACCACCTCTGCTATGCCATCACACACAGTCTTGAATAGTTCCGGTATATTGGAATAGTCTCAGTTAGAAGCATCCAGTGGACAAAACTAAGTCACAAGTTCAGTTTTCAGCAAACTAGAAAAGAAATATCTAACCTTTCTCTGCCCCTGGAAATGGAACAAAGACCTATCTTCCTCTTCCCCATAGCTCATCAGGGACTGGAGTCTTCACATAGGAAACCACTGGAGTTCTTTGCTGCTGTGAAAACTTTACAGGCTATTGTGTAGAGTTAATATCATAAAATCCCCAAGCTACCTGAGACATCAAATCTCCAAAGTGGAGAGATTCTACTACATTCTCCAGTGGTTTGGAATAATTTTTGCTGACAGTGATTTCTTTCTCATTATATTAAAAATAACTATGTAAACTTCTATATGATACATGATTTATAGTTTTATATCTCCACAAAGAAGACATGTTCAGAGAAACGTGTCACTAAGAAATATAATGCTTTGAATATCAAAGACTGTGCTTATAGAAAACCCTCCATTGTATAGGTCAATCATTTAATGTGGCCTCTGCATAATCAGGAGACATGGCAGGCACAGAAATAAGAGGCATCTGCCAATGTAAAACAGAATACCATTTTACAAGAAACTTTTTATTAAGTAGGAGTACACTCTAAAATACTGACCAAAAGTATACTATAATAAACACATAAACTAATAATAAACATTTATTTCCATTATCAAGCATTATGTACTGTACATAATGCAAATGGTATACTTTTACACAACTAGTAGAATGGTAGATTTGTTGACATTGCCGCAAGCATGTGAGTAATACATAGAATGAGCTAGGACTATGATGTTACCAGCAGTATAAATTTTTCAGCTTCATTATCATCTCACGGCATCTACATAGTCTATTTTTAACCAAAAGATGTTATGTGCTTTAAGATTGTATGTAAAATAAGAGTGCTAGGAAATGAATAGCATTTTCATATATAATATTTTACTTACTAACCAACTCTGAATGAATATACATTGAGAGAGGATTTTACCTATCTGGGTGAGACATTATTTATTGCTTCAAGAGAGCCTATTTATTTGATGTATTGCTTTGCAGACTTATTGCAATAACTTGCAGTCACCTGTAGCCTCCCTTGCTTATCCTCAAGGGTCTATAATCCACAGACTTGCAACTATTGTTTTCACATGTAACTGATTTATTGGCAAGGCTCAAGTCTGTGAGAATGTAAACATGAAATGGTTTTCTTTTTTCTCCAGTCCTTATTTTCTACCTTTTAAAATTATTTTATCCATCATTGTACAATTTCAGTCTCTTTCAGCTATTGCAAGTTCAGTTTAATTTCCAAGTTTAATCACAAATTAATTTAAATGTCATCTTTCCCTTTCCCCGAAACATTTGATAGTCTCACTCTGAGAAGTCTTCTGCTCCTCTACGATGGCTAGCTCCTGTAAGGCTTTGAAATAGGGAGGAGGAAGAGGAGAAAAAGGAATAAATATCTCAGTTCTTAGCCATCTTCCTCCTACTTTTTGTACCCCTGAGTCTGGGCACCACTGACTGGACATCAATGCTGGCTGTGTGTAGTCATTCAGGTGTTGCCTCATTCATAGAATGTGCATGTGTGAGTGTGTGTGTGTGTGTATGTGTGTGTGTGTGTCAAAGGCCCAATGGGACCCTTCATCTGCACAATGCCCTGCATGCAATATTAGCCTGCACCCTCCTCTCAGTTTCCTAAATGGGTGATCACCCATGGCTTCCTGCTGCTGATGGTCCCTTGAGTGGTGTACAATCCTCTTGAGTGAGGCTTAGCAAGCTTCCAAGTATATCACTTAGCATCACCACCCTCATGTGACAAGTAGTGTATTGTGTATTTCCACTCAGCTATCTCCTGCCAGTGCTTTCCTGCTCAGGCCAGTTTAGAAACTGTGTTGCCAAAGAATGTCTAGGTTTCTAGGCGATGGGCTTGGGCTGCACAGGGATATATATATTGGTCAAAGAACATTGAACCATACTATTGAAGTCTGTGTATGTCACTATATGTAAATTACAACTCAACATAAAAGGAAAAATGACAACAAATGGAAAATGAACTATTAAGAATGCCTAAGAATGAAAAAAAAAACCTGCTTTAACTTCTTAAAAGCACCTTCAGGTTTTGGGGCTTTTACTCTCTTGACCTAGTTTTGGCTGGATGTCATCTCCACATCTAGAAGAGGGGAGAAAAAAAACTCACTTTATCATTAAAAATGTATTTCCCATAAATCTAAAAATTCAATAACTCTGACTTTTCTTCTCTATCTTTATTTACCTCCCACCATTATTGGTCAGAAATGATTGCGAGGGTTTGGCATGGTAAAAAATGTTGAAAGGGCCAGATTTGTTGTGTCTTGGTAAATTCTAAGGGAAGTATCTGACCCAGTTATCATCAAAGATGGCTTGTTTAAAGTCCTTTGATTTTAGTTGTGTCTTGGTAATGAATTTATAGGCAACTGGTAAGGATCATCAACAACTTCTCACCCACCCCAAATGAGACAAGAATAAAGAGGACAGTTCTAAGAGAAATTATGTCAAGAAGTCAGAAACTTATAGCCTAGGCTAGTGACTCTTCAATGCAACTAATTTCCACTTTTATAGTATAACAGTGATTCTGATAATGCTGGAGTACAGAGCAGGGGTAATGATATTTTATGGACTTTGGAGCCACTTGCTCTGATTTCTTGCACAGTTATAAAAAGTCTCTGTAAACTGATTTTAGATGTGTAGTAATATTTTCTTTGTAAACCTTGATAAGGTTGGTACAAAATCATAAATTGATTAATTTCTTGCCAGTAAGAGACATTAAGTAAAGTCTTATAAACAGAATAATTATGATAACATCTTATAATTGCCATCTAGTAACACATATTTCTATGTAATTTTGTAATTTCCAATGTGGTTTCACATATGATCTCTTTCCCTCACAAGTGCCTCTTGATGAACTTGAGGCCAAGTTATTTTAAAGTAGAGTATTAGAAGGAAATCTTGTTCAAGTGATTTATTGGAGTAGGGTTCTGAGGACAAACACAGAGAAAGTGAATAAATCAAGACATCCTAGGGGAGGCGCCTAAGCAAAGACATGGTTTCAACTCAAGTTTGTCTCCGCCTAATTCTACAGAAAGCTCTAGAGTGTGAGTAGCAACATAGACTTACCCCCTTCTTGGACAGTGACCAGACTCTTATGCCTCTGTTTTAATAAGTGATTGACTGGGTGTCTGTCACAAGAAGAAGATGCAGTCTTCCAAGCATGATGAATGAGATAGCTTCCATTTGCCAAGGACACAATCTGTAGACCACTAGCACCCAACCCTTACAGAAGCTGGTGACATGTCTACAGCTACATAAAATGAATCTGTACATGGTACCAACAATATCTGTCTCAGCTAGTGTCACACACGATCCTGTTTTTACAACAGTCATAACAATTTCATAAAGAGACAAAGTTCTTTTCCAAGGCTACTCAGCCAATTAGTGCCAGAATCAGAACATGGACTCAGGTCTTGCTTTGTAGACTATGTTCTTCCTGCAGTCTCTGGAAAACTCACTGATGAATATTTCTCAGTGACTTGGTGATAAACTCTCTCTGCTCTTGTGGATGATCCCACTGAACAAGAATAGGAAAGCTGATACCAGAAATTAGTAGGCAGCATTTTCTTCCTAGGAGAAAAGTATGATAGCAATAATTGCAGATCCTATGTGTATAGATGAACCAAACCATGCTTTTATCAACAATACATTAAGGTGGTATTAATTTTTCTTACACACAATTTTTTAATCATTTTTTTTCTCCTTGTGGAATATCTTGCTCATTCTCTGTCATCTTGAACCTGTATTAAAAGTCAAAAAGTTGATGCCAGATAAGATAAAAAATAAGCAATAAAATATTTTGCAAGGTAGAACAAGCTGTCAGAAAATCACCATTTAACCAAATCACCATGGGCTCCACACATTCTTCCATTTTATTCTTCATCTCAGGGAAGGGAAAATGTATTTGAATATCTGCCCCATTTATTAGAGCACCTAGCAATAATCTTGAGCCATGAGCTATCATTAGACCAAAGCTGAATAAGGCAAGTCTAAGGAGAAGCATTATTTCTTAGAAGCACCACAAAAAAAACCCATTTCATGCAATATTCCCTTTCAAAGTAGCATGCAAGCTCATTCTGGTGCTTTCGAAATGTATCACTTGTCTGATTGTCTCATTCGGGAACTTGAGTAAATCATCCTGCCTGTGAAGTTGCTAAAATACAAGGAAGAAAATTAACTTTCCAGCATACTTATTCAAATGCCTATACCTGCTTTAGATTAGATTAGGGACTTCATTTCCTTAGTCAAACTTGGGGATTTTATTCCATTCTTGAAGTTAACTAAACACAAATTTGTTATAAAACCATCTTAGGGTCTTACAGAGTATGCATTATTTTAGCCATGAATTCCACTCATTCCTTCATCAGGCTCTTCAAAACAGAATAGTTCTTATAGTTAAATTTTCCATCGTCTTACCAATTGTGCATATTTGAAGATGATTTGTAACAGTGTTAGTTTGAATCCAGTCTTTCTCTGACCTCCAAATTATAAAAGTGATGGAATATTTCATGTGAATCTAACCTGGCCAAGGGCAAAGTCTTTAGCAATAACGTAACCTGTGTAGTCCACCAGGACAGTGGAGAAATGGCTGAGAGGTTGCTATCTTAAAGTAATTTAAAAGTAATCTAATTTAAATAACACATAAACTATGTGTAAGAGGAGAAGATGTGGTTTAACTAAGCAAATTTATTCAAAAAAGATACACTTAAAAATCTGCTTGAGATATAAGCAATTTGAAATTAATTTGCCACCTTAAAAGTGAACTTCATGAAAAGAACAATTTAATTTTATGTTAAAGAGATAACATTCCAAAAAAGAAATTACATATATATGCATATTTTAATTGACTATACCAATGTCTATAATTAAAAGTGCCAATAAAATTTGGGGGCAGTTACTTTTTCTCTGAAGGATAACTGGGATATAGTAATCCTTACCTATACAGGCTTGCTTAATCAATGTTTGCAGAGTGCTTTGAGTTCATGCATGTTAATCTCCACAACAAGATGAAACAGTGTGTTAGGAATGCTGGAGTAAGCCACTGGGAAAGCTGTCATAAAAACTAGTGTTTTGACCACTTAGAATAAAATGATACATTAATATATATTTTCAACAGAGAAGACCTTCAATTCATCACATGCAAAGGAAGAAGAAATTCTAAAAATGAAATAAGACAAAGAAATATTTGCTTTGGTAACATCTCATGCTCTCCTAGATCTAGGAGCATGGAGACCATTCCAATGACATACTGACTCTAGAGAGGTGTCATATAAATAACATTATCTATTACTGTTAGCTGGGTCATATTTATGGATGATCTTTTCCTAAAGGTATTTGAGTTTTTAAAGAGGGATATTTGAGATGCATATGAAATAGTCTTCAGTATTCTTTTGTGAATAAAGGTACTGCCTTCTAATGATATTATTCTAGTTAAACTGACACTCTATTATTGCCTGATTATTATGAGTGCTAAACACAAATTGGTGATATAAATGACAGGTTATGAAGTGAGAGGGTTTGTTGATCTATGATTATCATCCAAACAATACAAAGATCATTTCTAAGCCAAAGTTTACTACTCTACATTATTACACTAATTCAAACATCTTTCCTAATCCAAATTCTTTCTACACAGAGAGGATATTTTGATAGAGAAAACCAGTAGTGTACAGGATTTAATAACAGGCAACTGCCTAGGAGCAGAGCCCTTTTTGACTCTGTTTCAGATCTAGCCAAAGTCACCAATTACTGGACTCTCGGGAGACTGGACCTTACAATGAGTTTTTTGACCCTGTGAGGATTTAGATAAGCTCCGGATAAGTTCTGTTCTGTGACATGAGCACTGAGTTGCTTAGCAGTAAAAATCGTTCTCCTCTTCTAGACCTCAGCCAGCAACATTTCCCCAGGATTTATGAGGATGCAACAGGGAGAAGCCACTGAGAGTCCCAGTGTGAGAGCAGTTTTTACCAATCTACCACCAGGTGTAAGATCCTAAGGCCATTTTCAATACCTTCTGAGTCCTTTCCTAGGATCAAGGATGAAAGAGATGCTGCATGTGTTTCTTCTCTATGCTTCCCTAGATGATATAGACAGTGCCAGACTGGAGGGGCCCAGGAGAGACGAGAGTTCTCAGAGGTGTATGTCAGTCACAGAAGCTCCATGATAGGGTGCAGCATCTATGGAAAGGAAACAATATAACATCTTGGAAGGCAGCCATGCACAAATGCTTGAACAGAGTCAGTGTGAGTGTCAAAACCATAGTCTATGAAGTGTGATGGTCTAGATTTGGGTCTCTATCTGCCCTTCCTGGTTTTTCCTCTATGTCTTTGTTCCCCATCTGTGTTGAGAGATTTTTAAAGATGATATCTACTAGTGTACTGCAGCGAATAAATAGAACAGTTAAGTTGCTTAGGAGAGGCCTTGACATAGTGTAAGCCTTCACAAGTCTTTATTAAGTACACACACAAAAAAAGAAAACATAGGCACTCATTCTCATTTTACAGTTGAAAATATAGGAGCTCAGAAAATCTTAAGATTCTGCTAAGTGAGATAAGACATATAGTTAAATCCAAGAGTTGGGCAAAGAATCCTGGACTGGTCCCTTGCAGAGCCATTTCCTCCATGCCCTCAGAACCAGGTCATGTTTAATATTGTCAGCAGAATTTGTTATCCATTGCAGAGTGGAAGCCATGAGGCTCCAAAAGGACAAGGAACCCAGAAAGCCACAATTAAGATTCACATTTTTGAAGAAATTATCATGTTTCCCCTGTGTCCTCATTTACAAAATTATCTCTCCTGGGAGGCATATCACAGTAAAGAGAAAAATGAGTGAATTAATACCAGGTTGAACATGAAACTCATGCTGGGTGTTGAGATAGGAAGTTTATGTGCATCTCTCATCTACCTTACACAACAACATTCAGTGTGGTGTTATTATATTTATTTTACAGAGAAGGAAAGGGAAGCTGAGAAAGATAAAGCATCTGTCCCAAGGTTAAGAGCTACTAATGGATGAAGCTGAGGCTCTTCCATAGCAAATCTAGTCTACTTTTCACTCTAAGCCTGCCTTCTGGGCAGTATACCACCTAAATATATTAATTTGTTAATGGAACTTAGATCAAATTGCTCTATCAACAATCTGGCAGTTAGAATTCTAACCAGACCTTAAGCTCCAAGCACCTGAAGAAGGGTCAGACATCAAGGGGCTTTGGAAATGTGGAGAAATGGCTGGAGAGGCTGTCAGGGCAGGGAGTTGCCAGCCCTCATCATTAGTCAGCAGGCAATCAGAATATTACAGGTCACTTGCCACGCTGGATGCTGAAGTGGATTTAGAGTAACAAGCTGTTAAAAATGGATTGTGCCATTAATGCATTTCTGATTAATGCCTTCCACTCTTTTTAGAAGTAGAGTAGTTCATTTTCTTTTCAGAAGACCCATACTTTCAAGATTCTGTAAATATAGCTCTTAATTTAACTCCAGTGAAAGAATGGCTCTTTGAGTGAAATTACTACCTTTTAGAAGCACTATCTCTCTCTGGTTGCCACTGCTTCCCCGAACACTCATTAGCCTTGCTCTGGATGGGAAATGGTTTTGTGCAAGGCCCCTAAATGCTAAACGTCCTTAGGTTGAAGGGCATTTGTTTGCTGTGCCCATCTGACTCAGCAGTGATGTATGTGCAGAGGAAATCTTTCTTTTCCTGTCTTAGCTGTGCTCTCATTCCTCTTTCAATTGAAAGACTGTGATTTTTCTTCTCTGCTCAAGTTCTATTCAGAAAGCAAATGAAGTGCATAATTGTTTGGTTGTCCCTTGCATCCTTCTGCCACGCATTTCTCAGGAAATAAGGTTATTCATAATCTGTTAAAATAGATTTGTGTTGGTCAAAAAGAAAGTTGGGGGAGAATGGAATAAAAACTGCAAAGTACAGCAAAAAGGTCCATTTTATTGAGCAACACCATATAACATGTTGTCAATTGAATGATGACCAGAGCAATAAATTCTAGGGATTCTTGGAAGAAAGTGTTTCTTATCACTCTAGGTTTGAAAGGCTTTCATGGCGTTTCAGAGGATTTTATTCCTGGTTGCCTTGAACTATTAAAGAAAAATGTCAAAGACTGTTGGGTAGGAGGTGCCAGATCCTTCTATGGGGCATTTCCAGCGAAGGCCCAATGGGCCCTGTTTCAGGAGCTTTCCACTTGTAAGATCCCAGCTACCACACAAATAGGGGCCTTGGTATCATTCATACAGCTTCTCTTCTCCAGGCTTTGCAAAGGAAAAGAAATTGAGAACACCAGCAGCATCACACCCCAAAACAGGATGACCCTGAAAGATAGAACTGACATGGACTCAGAAGCCATTGGCCTTCTTTTCAGAGCATGCACCAAAATAATTAAATCCATCATCAATCTCCATCTGCTTGGGCTCTGACCTAAAAGTAAGAGTTGAATAACAATCAATGCCAGTTCCTCAATTACCTACTGTCACAGTATAAAAATAATTGCAATTACAAAGATTTTGATTTTCCACAGTGAGGAAGAAAACCATCCAACAACCCTAACTGCTTACACTGTGAAAGCCAGACACAATCACTCACAGACAGGACATAATTTTGTATCCAGATTCCACTGGAAGAGATTTTCCTGATATAAAATAAAACAGAACCAAATAAGCATATTACTTCCCCAACAGAAAAGAAAACCCATCGTTTACTAGTTGTTGTGGCTATGGGTACATTGTTCAATTTTCCCATGCCTTGGTTTTCTTACTGGAAAGCCAGGATAAGAATATATCTACATTGCAAGACAGTTATGAGAATTAAGTAGGTACTTAGAATGGTGCCTGGAATATAGTGGATGTTAAGTGCCACCTGTTAAATATCAATCTTTCATTTCGGAGCATGTCATTTTATCATTACAGATACATTATAATCATGGCTAACCTCTTGTTCTCCCTCACCATCACTCCTGGATTTTTCCCCACCTCTAAGTAAGCCTGGGCACACTTGCCCCTACAACTAAGGCTGTGTCTCGATGACCTCTTTGACCACTGGTGCAAGGCTCTGCTTCTCTCTGGAGTGACCTACATGAACATGGGTATCCTAGATTAAAAGCTCAGAGTGACAAATATGCTGATCACAGACCTAAGTTGGAACCTGAAAGGAATGCTTTCAATATTGTGTTTTCATTAAGCAGTGGGTTTATGAATTTAAAAAATATTAAGTAAATTCTTGATCATAAATATCAAGATTTGTTCTTCTTTGCCATACTTTTTCTATTTCTGAGGATTTTTCTGTGCTGCAGGCTAAATAAATGTTAGCTTAGCCCCCACGTGCTACTGCCTATCAAGGGATTTTCTGAACGACTTAGTGCCTCAGGCACAATGAAAAGGGATTTATGAGTTTTCCAGGGATCCATTGTAGCCAAATAAAGCTATGCATCAGAGGGTCTTATTCAAAGCTGAGTTAACTAGCCAAAGAATACTGCTGGAGAAAAAGGAAGGTCAACACTTGAAGGACAGGTAAAGGAACACATACCTGAAAGATACTCTACTTTGTACTAAGTCACACAAGTGGAGATACAACAAAACATGAGTGAGGAGAAACAAACCTAGCATGATTCAGCATTTCATAGCTCCTGGGGCTGCAAATTATCTGTAAACAGCGCCAATGAGGTGGTCCAGGAGGGTGTAGCAAAAGGGTCCCTTCAAGTCAGCCATTGTATTTGGGGTCAAAAAGCAATTGTTACTCTACACTTCCCAGCAAGAATAATCATTAATTCCATAATACTTTGGTTAATCTTTTGTTTTTGTTGCTTTTGCAGACATTGTCTATGTTCCTAGCTGACCTTGAACTCACTGTGTAGGCAAGAATGACCTTGAATTTAAGATCCTCCTACCTCAGCCTCCCAGAGTGCAGAGATTACAGATTTGGGTCACCAAGTCCAGTTCTACAATACCTTTGTAATATGTGGAAACTTGTCCTAATTTAGTTTAAAAGTTGGTAATAGCATGTCCATGTCACATGCTATTAAAACTAAATAAATACTAGATTATTCATATAGCTGTACTGATTGTTGTGCCCCTCATCTTTAATAATCAAGGATCTTCATGTACCCACTCAAGTTATAGGAGCTTAAATAACAATTTGATGCTAGCAAGCACTGAAATGAATGCAATTTGATGAAGGAATTATTCTTAAGCTGTTCTTTCTTCAGCTATTGTCCTTTGTTTTTATTTAGTGAGAAATGTCTTAATCTGGCCATGTAAGGGCAATCATATTTGTGCAATGGGAAGTGAAGGCTGATTAAGCAAGTTCAGAACTAGGAAAATCTGTGAAGTACATTGATTGTATTTATTTTTGCTCTCCTATTTTTTTGTTGTTGTTGTTCACCATGGTTCTTTTAAGGCTATTTCACTGTTACAAATGTTCTTGTTAAATCACCAGTTTCCCCTTATCCAAATTCACTCTCAGAAAAATAGAAGTCTGATGGCCATTCAGATAAGAAGTGAGGAAAAAACAAACAAACAAACAAAAGAGATAAAAATGTACTACCAACTTGTCATGAGGAATGCTATCATTATGCACTGTAAACATGTAGTATTAAAAAATAAGAATGGAAAAAAGAACCCCAAGACACACACACACACACACACACACACACACACACACACACAAATTTACTTGTTAGTCATTCTTTAAGGAATCAATACTTTGACAGACATCAAAACTTTAATATATAGAGGAAAGAAAAAAGATAAAGGTAAATTCTGTAAAGTTCATTATTTCAACAGCCAATATCTTCGACCAACTCAGATTCATTCTCTATGTTAATGGAAAGTGAACACTGTGAAGCTTGTCCTGTTTCCATAGCCTAACATAAGAGACATAAATATGCACATGTCACAGCTGCAAGGTGTGAAAAATGGTACAGAAGAATGAGAGAAACATTCTGAAGAGAAAGTAACTCATTCTCCCTAGGGAAGCTGGAGGTTGTCAGATGCTAGATCTTAACAGAAGTGTAGATACTTTGCCAGAAAAGAAAAGGAAAAAGACAGGTCCAGTAGACACAAGTGAATATGAAAAGTTATCAAGGCATGAAAAATCAGCCATGCTTCAGAATTGGCCAGTAGAACATCCTCAAACCAATGACACAGTATAGATGACTCTGTGTCAGACCAAGTTTGTGGATATGACCCTCACCCCATAAAAAAACAAAAACAAAACAAAACAAAACAAAACCAACTGCTGTGTACTGTCTTGCTCATCACCAGTTCACAGAACACCACACTGTTCTAAGTCAGATTAATTGTGCATATTATTGAGATTGGCAAGAGAGAGTCAACTATTTTCTTGGTCAGCAGGTTTAAACATCTAACAAACCTTACTCTGCAATGCTTGCCTAGGGTTTAAAAAGAGGACACCAATATGAAAATTAGAGATGCTGCAGGTAACTGTTATGGCAAAAATATAAGCCTGCCTCTCTAATCTGACTTCTAAACTAGATGGGATCTGTCATTAACTTTGTCTCATTCCTTCTCTAATATTTACGAATCTTAGTATTTTCCCTGAAAACTGTGTGTTCACTTATATATTATTTGAATTCTCTGATCAGAACTAAAGTGTAGAGAAGACTAATAGTAGTTTCAATTACCAATCCATACTCAAGAACCTGGGGAAAGGATCCATACCATGGGAAATTGTTCCTCTTCTCCCTCTTCTTCTTTTTTCCCTCCTCTCCCTCCTCTACTTCCTCTTTTAGTAATTTCTAATTTAGTTTTGTCTCTTCTATAAAGAGATAAAAGTCACCTTAGAAGGAGATGCCTAATCATTTATTTAATATGATTTTATGTTTGATTTTTAATATCCTAGTATAACTATTTCTAAAAGCTAGTGATTTCCAGTGGCAAAAGGGTACAAAGTCTCCAATGTTTTCTGTCTTCTTTCCACATAACCAGCTCCATACTCTTCCTCTTAGTCATTTTAGTTAACATTATGGGTGCAGGTTGCTATAAATTTGTTGTGGTTAATCACTGCTAAACCTAAATGCCTGTCCTTCTTTACTGGCCTTAATTAGGTCTTAGTGGTCAGCATATTGTCACCATACTTGGAATATGGTTGTAATTTGTTGTTGTTGTTTTGTTTTGTTTTTTGAGACAGGGTTTCCCTTTGTAGTTCAGGCTGGCCCTGAACTCACTATGTAGCCCATGCTGGCCTCAAACTCTTAGCGATCCTCCTGCCTCAGCCTCCTGAGTGCTGGGATTACAGGAGAGCCACCACACCCGGATAT
This sequence comes from Heterocephalus glaber, assembly GCF_000247695.1. Next base: position 27,002,113 of record NW_004624749.1, read on the forward strand.
GGTTGTAATTTTTATTTGGTGAGTCTCAAAGGCCAGGCTTGAAACAAAAGATAGACTTACACAAAATGCACTTATCCATGGAGTTTTGGAGGGCTGTTGCTGCCATGCACGATGGTAGCTTCCAGGGCACTGCTATCAGGACAAACAAAACACAACAGTGAAAAATTCATGAGTAAGTTAGGTGTCCATGCAAAGAATTAAGGGAGTTCCAGTCAGGTGACATTTGTTTTTGAGGAATGAGAAAGGGGAATGAGGAAAAAGTCCAAGCAGAACAGAGAACTGGAGTAGTCACTGTAGACAACAGAGAAGGGGATATACTGTGTGGTCAGGTAGAGCTGAAAGAATAATTCAGAGTGCAGACCATGAATTTGTGAAGACCCAGCCCATAATGTGAGAATTAAGAACACAGACAGAACTCATTTGTTGTTCTGTTCTTGTTGTTTTGCTTTAATTCATTAATTGCAAGTATGTATTATGGATATTTGTATGAATATGGTTGAATTGGAGAAGCAGATAGCCTAAGGCAAAGAAGAAAGAAAGTGAGTACTGAAATGTACTGATGCAGAAGAGCAAAATTTCAGTTTTGGTAAAATATGAAAGCTCTGATGGATATGGAAGGATTGAACAAGTTTTTTAGTCAGGTTAAGGTGTGTATTAGTCACTTTCTCATTCCTGAGACAAAATAGCCAATGCTTACAAATTAAAAGAGAGGCCTATTTTGCTTGAGTTTTCTGAGGGTTCAGTCCATCATTGGATTGCTCCAAGGCAGAAAGGTCTGGTAGAGAGAAGCCATTCAACCCCATGGCAGCCAGAAACCAGAGAGCAGGAAGGACAAGAGAGAAAGAGAGAGGAGAGAGACAGGGAGAGAGACTGACAGACAGATGGGGGGGAAGAAGAGAAGAAGAAAGAAGAAGAAGAAGAAAGAAGAAGAAGAAGAAAAAGAAGAAGAAGAAGAAGAAGAAGAAGAAGAAGAAGAAGAAGAGAAGAAGAAAGAGAGAGAGAGAGAGAGTGCTATCTCCTCCAAAGGTATTATCCCAGTGATCATTTTCTACACCAGAGGCCCATCTGCTAAGAGCACATTGGCCTATGAACTCATCAATGGGTGTATTACTATTTCCAAGAGAGAAACCAGCAAAAAAATCCTCCCCTCCTGTTGTCCTTTTATACCATTCAGACAACAATCCTCCTTACTGTCTTTCATGCCTAGAACTATGTCAGTTCAGCTGGATGTTCCCACTCAAGTTGACTATTAATTAACCACCACAATGGGTTGTGAGGATAGTAACCCTGTGATCCAGTCATCACCAAAAAGCCCACTTCTAAGCACATAAAAACCCCAGGGGAAGCAGTTGCACACCAGAAGGGCCACTTTACAAATGCTGTCATTAGACAGTGTTTGTTAGATAATCAATCTTAACATACCTGACATTTGCTTCTTGACTAACAATTGACCAACCATGAATATTCAGTCATAAGAATGAAGCCACCTACTGAGAAGATTACAGGAAAGAAGAAGAAGGAATACTCAGAAAATTATTATTGCAATTTTGAAAACACTTTTCTTTTAATAAGACAATACAGGCTTCTAAATTTTCATTAGTGAAATATGTTATTTATTTAATTAGTAAATGTTTATGGGACCACAGTTAAAGTGAACTTACAAAGATTTATACTACTTATAATAATACAATGTCTATATACTATTTTGAATTCCAATATCATTTTGAATTTTTTTTTTTTGTATATCCTTTCATTGGTACATTTTAGGTATACAACATAATGACATTCATCATTGGAGATATGCACCTTTACATACTCTCT
>NW_004624749.1:27019560-27042072 GCF_000247695.1 Heterocephalus glaber
GGGCAAGGGAAGGGGAAAAAAAATAAGAACCAAGAGACTCATGTAATGGTACAAGATCCCAATGATGAATTAACTGTATTTTATACCTAAAATGTACCAATAAAGTTAATGGGGGGAAAAATTAAATATAGATGCACACATGCTATAATATTTAACTTGATTTTACCCAGAGAAATCTAGAAAGACATGGGTGGAATTATTTTTCTGTGCTAGCACCTTTATCTCAGACTTAAGAAATAAATTTCTTTTGTTCACAAAATATCCAATCTCTAACATCTTATTATAGCAGGCTGAATAGTTTAAAACATTCTAGATTTTCATTTTGCCAGTTCAACCACCTACATAAAGACAGATTTATCATATTTCTTGGCCTTTTTCTAACTTGAAACCCAAATTCCTGTGGAAAGGCCAGCATTTGGTCAGATCTCTTCTGTAACATTATATCTGGCAGGGCACAGCAGGGCAGATGCAAATGTCTGAAAATGAGGGCAGGAATGTAAGCAGCCACCCAGTAAGAGCCATCAGGGTTAAGCCAGAGGTCATCTGGAAAAAAAGCACCATGAAATTTGCCACAAATAATAAGAAACAAAGACCAGTGACCCTACCTCTTTATGTTGTGAAATCCTGGAGTAAGATAGATATAGTAGCAGCAAGTGTTCCCATAGAAGAAGAATGAGGAAAATAAGAGTCTCCTTGGAACACCAAGGAGAAAACAGGACTTCTACTTTCTAACAGGTTTAGCAACTTGGACACATCCATTTGGAATATGTAGAGTTCAATTATGGCAATACGATGTGATTTAGGATACCTGGATGTCTTCTGACAAATTGCCAACTGCCTTCTAGCAAATGTTATATTTCTTCATGCTAAATCTTTATTCCCAGATTTACATTTACTTGAGAGAGGAGATACTTTATACCAGTATGAAACCATGCATATAGCTGTATAACTAGTTTTTAAAAATTAAAATATCTGAGCTTTACTTCTTGATTCAGCAGGTGACAGTGAATTGAGACACTGAAGTCTGGTTGATTATGATGGGGGTAGATAAAGACTACATGGTAAAAAAAAAAATGGTTTTATATTCTTCAGTGTAAATGCAAGTTGCCGGGGCAAGTATATTTAGGAAAGAAATTCCTCCAGCATTGCATGATTCTGGAGAGTGAGAAATGAAAGGGTGGGAGTGGTGGTGGGAACATAATATAAAAAGAGACTGAGTTGCCAAGGAAGGTTCCTACATCTAAATCCATGGCACATTCCAAGGAGAGTCAGGAAGGGCAGGATATAACTTTCAGAGAAAATTTCTATTACAAATAGATTTAAAATTGGGAGTTAAATGGAGGCCCTGTGTTTATCATTTATCTAATATTTGACATTCTCAGTCACCTCTGTTATGAATTAAGATGGTGGCAGAAGCTCCATTATAGTTTATGCTGTGCCCAGTTTAATGAATGATTTCAGGTAAAAAATGAAGAACAAACACTCAAAGAAGAGAGAGGAACCAGCTGGGATTTATTTCAGTGTGTCAGCTTGACACAAACATGGGTGAAGGCCAGATATGGATTGGTGACTCACCCACATTTAGATGCAGTCTTTGTAAAATGTTTTCATTTCCGCATCATGGAAGCAAATCTGAAAGCTTTCACTCAAATCATGGAATTTAATTTCTTGCAACAAAAAACCGACCTACCTCCTAGAACACAATTAAAAAGTCTCACTTTGATTGCTGCTTAGTTTTAGAATCTAGTTTAACTACTTTTTATTTAATTCCAGCATAGAAAAACCAAAATGATAATATTTTGCCTCTAGGCAATTTTCTGTCCTTGCAAGCATTGTTTTTAAATAAGAATGAATTAAAGTTTGGTTAATCTTTAGTACTACACAATTCTTTCAAAATAGACTTTCAATACTGCATATTCTTTTGAAAGGCACTGATATTACAGCCTAAATGTCTGCACATTAGGAGGTCAAGAGAGATCAAAAGAGAATTTAACATATATCCGTTACCATCTACTTCCTGATTATTCATTTTATACAGAAATCTTACCATTTTCTGCAAGGATTTAGAAGAAACAATAATTAAAATATTAAAATTATTACATGAACCCCAGATTTCTTTTGTCCAACAATGCTTTTTACTGTTTATGATCAAACCAGTAAATAGGGAAATTTAACCTGACCACTGACATAATGACCTTTTTCTGTATCTTACCATATATACTAAAGGGATCTTCTGAAACTACTGAAAATAAGATCCAGGTATTCACTGGGATGACAGGAGATGTAAATTTTTATGGCAGATAGTTTCAAATTGTTCACTGAGAAATTATTGTATACTAGGCTTGATATATATCAGTGAGTCCAATATTTACCCTATGACATTTATTAATCCATACTTCTCTAAGCTTTCCTATTAAGAAACAATGGAGAGAATTGAGGTGGTTTTCATCCAAGGCTTAGCCTAATTCTCAGATTCAGTGACTTAAAGAATGCAATCCTTTTAAATTGGCAACAAGGCCACATTAGTGGTGACTGATTATAGGAAGGGCATTTGTCTAATGAAGGACTTCAAAGGATGAAACTAATCCTTATATCAGGACTTTTTAGCATTTTCATTATGCTGTGTAATTATAGATGATTTGCCATCATCTTTTTAATCTGGCTAATTAAAAAGGACACTCAGCCAACTCTAGTGGCAAATGATTTTTCATTTTGATGCGTTGTTTTCAGTCAAGAATAAATGAAGAAATTACTGTCATTAATATAAAATAAGTTTCTCTGGGAGACAGAGAAGTGATTCTCTTGCAAGGGAACAGGGGAGCAGTAATATCATCCAACAAAAGTAGTTACAGAGAATCATCCCTGGAAAAAGAAAGAACTGGGAAGGTTGGAGGGGATGAAGGGTGCACAGATAATGGGGAAAAAATAAGAACCAAGATACATGTACAGGTACAAACACCCAATGATAAATGTAAAGGTATTGTATACCTAAAATGTACCAATAAAAGAATTTAAGAAAAAAAATTTTAAAGAAAGAAAGAACTGATTTCATTTCTCAGACAGATCAGTGTGGTGAAATGTTAAGCCTGAATTATCGATGAACAATCTGAGTACAACTCATACAAATTTAGGAAAACCATTGAGAGAGGTTTTAAGAATTTGGTGAAAAATTTAAAAGGAATAGAAATATCCTATAATGTCTTCACCATTCTTCATTGTTAAGGAAGAAAATATCTTCAAGAGTCTCATTGATTAAGTAAAGACATATATATCTTAGACTACATTTAAAATTTATTTTCAAAATGCTTTCTACTTTGTTTAAATACATTGGTGTAATGGATGGATAGGTGGATGGATAAAGAGATGGTAGATGGAGGGTACTGTGATTTGAATATGGTTGGGACTTCTTCAAGGTCCATACAATCAAGTCTTGTTCCCCAAGTGCTACTGGGATGTGCTGTGGACCTTAAGGAGGTGGGACCTTAAGGAAGTGGGACCTGCTATGTGCTCCTTGGTCCCACCTTAAAAGGGGCTGTGGGACACTAGTCTATTGCTGTTCTCTCCTGCTTCCTGATTTGGGATATAAATGATTTTCTCCACTATTCACTCTTTTCATAGTGGTCTACCCTTTTCAGAAACCCAAAGCAAAGAAACCCTTAATCTCCAGAGGGAACTTCTAGAACCATAAGCCAAAATAAACATTTTCTCTTTATGAGCTACTTATTCTCAAGTATTTTTACAGTGAAGGATGCATGACTGAGATGATAGATAGATAGATGATAGATAGATAGATAGATAGATAGATAGATAGATAGATAGATAGATGATAGAGACAGACAGACAATACATAAATTCAGGTAAAAACGAAAATGAAATTATTATTTGTAAAAGTAAAAAATGGAAATTATAACTTTAGATTCCTGGCCATAGTATAAAACTACAAATGTTTCCCAAATAGTCATTATATTTCCCTTGAAGTTTAAAGAAAGTTTGCTTCTAGAAGCAGTTATAAATTGAATCAAATTAGGCCCTGGTGAGGAAGCAAAACAAACTTATATAGCATTGCTCTCTGGGGAGACCTGAATTCAGGCATGTTTGGAAACAGTTGTTTCTACATTCTCTACTTTGCTCAGTTCTCCAATTCTACTCCCTCTTCTAGCCTCCTACCATGTGAGGTTACCTGTCTAATTCTTCACAGTATGGAAAGAAGCCATAGAAGGAAGTGGCTTCAAAGCCAAAATAAATCTCTAGTCCTTTAATTTGTGGGTATCAGTTATGGTGTCTCAGCCCTATTCTCTCATCCACCATGTCTTCTACATAAGAATTTTCTCTCCTTCCAGAAAAGGCTTTGCACTTCTTTGAGTTTCTACCACCCTTTCAGAGACTTTGCTCATTTATTATTTGTTCTATCTCCTGCCAGGCTCTTGAATCTTTCCTATTAGACATCAAATATGTTCCACATCTCCCAAATCAATAATGTATTTCTGGAATCCTACAATCTCTCTAGTTACTTTTGTGTGACTTTTAATTGTGATTGTCAACTTACCTGGTTTAAAAGACACCAAGTAGATTAGGAAAGTACACATTTGGCTGTGTCTGGATAGGGCACAAGTATGTGACCTTGGGTACTATATCTGGTCTCTGGTCCCTTCATCTATGCTTTAGTTTCTGGCCACCAACAAGTAAGCATTATGCCATTTCATCATTATATTCCTAGCTTAAAGCCAGATGACCATAGGATGAAGCCTCTGAAACCAAGAAGAGAAATAAATCATTTCTCTTTTAAGTTATGTATGTTGTGTTTTTGGTCACAGTGATGAAAAGCTGATTAATACAGAAAATGGTGCCAGAGAAGTAGGGTTGTTTCTGTGACTATACCTGACTTTGTTGTTCAGAAGCTGTTGTGGCTTGGATTGAGACATCCACCCAAAATTTTATATGCTTATAGGTGAGGCTTTGGAAATTGAATTATGGGGGCACATAATTGACTTGCAATTAATAGGTTAGATCTGGTCAGATGTAGCAAGTCATTGGGTATATGATGAGGAAGGGGAGGATATAATTGTGTTCTCTCTCTCTGTCTCTCTCTCTCTGCTTTCTGATTGCCATTATGTAAACACATTTCTACCTCAGCAAGCCTTTCCACCACACTCTTTCTTCCCTGAAGAAAACCAACCATGTACTGAAACATAAACCAAAATAAACATTTACTCCTTTAAATTGTGAATGTCAGTTATTATGTCTCAGCAACAAGAAAACAACTAAGACAGAAGCTTTTGGCACTGGTGTGTGGGATAAATTTTGAAAAGTTTAGAGATGCTGGCTAGAGAAGCACTAGAATATTCAAAGCAGAGCTCAATGGCTGATTATGACTAGAGCTCAGAAGACCATAATTATCACAGGAATAAAGACAGTAAAGGTTTGGTTCATGAGGTTTAAGTTTGGAATGAGGACTTTACTGAGAATTGGACTTGAGATCATATATGTTATATGCTCACAATTTTTTTCTACATTTTACCCATTTTCTGGGACTTTGCAAGAGACTGAGTTTAGGAGTGGTGAACTAATTTATAGAGAAATGTTCAAGGCATTTCAATGTTAAGATTTTGTGATGGGTATAGCTGGCTGCTTTAGCCACATTTGTGATGACAGTAGGAAGCAGAAAACAGAGAGCAAAGGTTTCTAAAACTTAAATTTTGGCCAGAAAAGCAGCACATGTAAAGTTGGGCCAAAGAAGGTGTGATTGCTGAAGAGACAAGTACAATTATAAAGATACCAAGTACTTTGAACCAGGTCAAGAAAAAAAATGCCTTAAGGGAATTTCAGGAATCAACAAGAACATACCCATCACAGACCCAAGGGTGCAAAATTTTAAATGTTTTGCTTGAGAAGAGGACCTCTTGTCCCCCTGCTCTAGAAAGGTTACCTAGGGCATTAATTCCCAATGATACATTTCACTATTTTTAATCATATGGGAACTTGGAGGCCACTGTAGCTTGGTCCAACAGGCCTGGCTACCTGCTCAAGCTGGGATAAGACATTCCCAAAATCCACATCATGCTGGTTGTTCAGACCTGCAGAATGCAAGGGTAGTGGGGGTAATGGAGGCTTTTGCTCAGACTTTAAAGGAAAGTCTGAAAGGTTAGCCAATGTGTTCCTGAGAGATGTGGGAACTGTATTAGGCTATGAAAATTGAAGACAAAGGTACAATAGCAACCTAAGTAATTTGGAGATGCCAAGAACATGAGATATTTGCTAAAGAAAGCTTCAGACAGCAAGCAGAGGGATCCCAAAAGAGAGGCCCAAAGCATCTTAGAACACATAACACCAGATGGGTGTATGCAGAATATGGCATTGCAGGACTTAATATTTACCATGCTGGGTCTCTGTCTTGCTTTGGTATGATTATTTTCTATCTCCTGCTGCTCTCTTTTCAAATGGAAATGTTTACCTTGTGCCTTGTATTTTGGTACTGTGTATCTTGCTTTTAATTTTTTCAGAAGTTCCAAGTTAAAAGTTTGCCTTGACTTTTAAGATGACTTGAACTTTTGAGGACTGTTGGAACTGTAGAAAGTTTGTGCTGTCTTATTCCTCAGAAGCCTACTCAGTTAAATTCAGAACTCATGAGAAATCTCTTCTCTTTGCACTCACCATTACAAATTTTATTTCCTCTTACCTCAGGCTATGACTATGTTAGGTAAATATGCTCAAGCCTAGGTTAATCTTATTTCTACTACTCACCAAAAGCCATATATGCACTTATGATGCTTAACTTCTATAATCTACACAAAGATACTTTGTTTGAATATTTCCACTCAAATGTCTCTAAAGCTTCTCAAACTAATTGTGTCCAAACCTGAAATCATTTAACTTTCCTCTTCAATTTCTCTTCCCACATGAATGTTTCCCATATTTGAAGATGATGTTTGCTCATATCTGTTTGCTCATCCCAGAACTACATAGAGACTTTTGTTTGTCCCTTCCCATCTCCTAAATCCTATCATCTCTCACTTAATGATGGCTTTGAGTCAACCTCTAAAATATCTCTAAAATATTTTTTATCTCTATTACCACTACTTTATTACAACATACTCTTTTTTTGGTGTAATCAAGCATCTCAAAAACAGTCCTTCTCTCTACCCCATTCATTTTCCTCAGAGCCATGATATATATGTTTTTACATTACGAGTGTCACAACAAAATAGTTCTGCTTAAAGTTATTCAATGGTTTCTTTTCTCAGTAAAGGGACTTGAGTGATCTGGCTCTTGTTTGTTTCTGGAGCCTTATCAAATTCCCATCTTTCTTCATTCCATTTACTGCAGTCTCAGGAAGGTGCCTTCAGTTTTCCCTTGCCCATGACTTCCTTGTGCTGTATTTTCTCTGCATAGAATGCACTCCTTACTGTTCAGTAGTCTAACCCTATTATAGTTTAAATATAAAGTGCCCCTCAAAAGCTCTTGTACTGAGGACTTGATGCCCAATGCAGCAATGTTCTGAAGTGGGTCTTGGATTGGAGGGATTGAATCAAGTGGGCACTGACCTCCACAATGAACTAAACCATTGTGAGTTCATAGACAATGAAATTATTAGGGGGTGAGATCTACTTGGAGGAATTAGGTCCATTGAAGTATATATTTGAGAAATACTTCCTGTTTCCAGCTCCTTCCTTGCTCTCTCAGCTTCATGGCTGCAATGCAGTGAGCAGCTTTGCTCTATTGCACCATTCTGCCACATTTCTACCTTAGAACCAGCTGACTATGGATTGAAACCTCTGAAATTATAAGTCAGAATCAACCACTTCCTCCTTTATGTCAGGCATTTTGTAATATCAAGAAAAATTTTACTAATAATATTTCTTATCATCTATCAGGCTGCCTCAGCCTAAGAGTTACTCTCTCACAGGAACCTTCTGAGACCTTCTTCATTTTCCATTCAGCTATGTGCTTTTAGATTATCCATACTTGTCATTACTTTACAGCATCAGAATGTTCCCAGCAACACAGGAAATACTCCAAAATTATTTGCTTAACAAATTATACTGAGGGAAGGAAATTACATTTACCTAAACAAAAATATAAAGATGATATGCATTTAATATGAAGGGTTTGGGCTCCTCATTGAAGTTTCATCAATGTTCACTGAAAAAGTGGTTTAATTAAATGGCAATTTACGTACACAATTCTTTAAAAAAAAAAGAAAAGTATGTCTGGCTTAAGCTAGAACACCCCAGAAACAATGTGTCTTAGTTCCATTATTTCTTGAAATGTATAAATGGTTTGACAATGAAACTTTTGGAGCAACACTAGCATCTCACAAAGATTTAGATCAGCAGAGCTGAGCAGTTGACAGCTAAAGCTCTGATGGCAGGTATTGCTTCTGATCTTGACCTCAAGGTTAATAAATGAGAGCCTGTGAAACCTTACTCTATCTCCTGAAGGATATTGTAGAATAAGCAGTTGATTATATTATAGACTGTTTTCTTCAGGAGCTCACAAGCAAGTGTTTATATGGTGAAAGAAGTGTAGTGATCTCCCATTTCAACATCTGCATGGCTCTTCAATAACTTTTATTTATAAGCATTATGCTCTTGCTTCATAGTACTTTCTAGAAACTAAAACCTCAAATTCTCCATCTGTTTTAAGACATGCATATGAATTTTTAACTTGTATGTTATTCTGACCTCACTCCTAGTTTCACCACCTTTCTACTATAATTTTTATTGGACTTATATCTCTTGCTTATCTCAAATGTATTTTGTATCATTCATCTACATACTAACATATTATATATATACTCTTATCTAAGATGTTATTTTTTAAAAAATAAGTGACTATGACTAAAGCATGTGACTACAGAAGATCAAGAATATAGATTTTAAATTAAAGATAAGCAGGCAATGAAAGAAAATATGAAATAAAAGTGAATTCTCAAATGGTAATGATATAGGGGGAAGAGTTATAACTCCCAAACCTGCTTGATATCCGAAATGTGAGTTTGTGTTCTCTAAAATTGAAGACTGAATTCTAGGAACAACATTGGTTAAGAGTAGGAAAAATTTATTGAGAGAAAGAAAGCTTCTGCCTAAGAGAGACAGAAGGGGACTGGAAAATGGGTTTCCCACCTACTCCATGGTTCAAAGATGTTTCATACAGCAAAGCCATGTGGTGAGGCAGGTACAAAGTGGGACAAAATTATAAGACCCAATGGAAATTTACAAGGTGGGCATGAGGTGGGACAAAACCATGACCAACCAATAAGATTACAAATACAGTCACCCAAGTAATATTGATTAAATGGGATCAAATGGGAAGACAGGTCACATACAAGGAATTTCCCAATTAGAATATCAGTCACTGCTATCTATCTCTAGGGGAAGTAGTGCCTCCTCTTTTTATAATGCTAACCAGTGAATGTGCCTCAATTGTTCTCTGTGTTGGTTCCTTGCTGTGTTGGCTCCTGGAGGGCTGGTCCTGTCTAACTGCACACAAGATATCTAGTTAACTTACCTATCTTCAATATTCCCCCCTCTGAAGAAGTACCCTTAACTGCTCTGAGGGGGCAAATGGTGAAGACCATTCTGGCTACTTCCAGCTAAAGAGGGTCATAGTTGTCATCAGCAGTTAGAGTTGCTCTACAGAGAGTCTATCTAAAGGCCCTAGATAGGTGCCAGGCATTGTCATCTTGGTATCCATATAGCTTTGAGTCTGGAGGAGACAAATCTAAAGAAACAGTTAATACATGGACCAAATTAAAAGGTCAGCAGGATTGCTATGAGTACAGACAACAAGGGTTTCCATTGGGAGGAACTAGTAGTAGCCTCCCACAAATAGGATAAGAAGAAGGTCCAGGGGACTTCAGAATCCCAACATAGAAGTCATATTGCACAGTTTAGCAGTTATAAGCTGTTAACAAGGTCAATCTGGTGTATTCCTGTAAAAGAAGTCTAGCACATTTGTCATTGGCTCCATTTGTATGACTGCTTGGAGTTTGGCAGCCTCTAGGAAAGAATAAACAAAACTTTTAAGAAATCGGAGCATGTATAATCTAAGCATGAGCACACTAGAATGAGAGGGCAGGTTGGGGAGAAAGTCACACTTAGAAATTGAAATAGTGATTGTAACCTGCTGGCTCTTAGATTCTTTCATTGATGGTGGTTATCTATAGTCTAATACTTTGTCATAAGTCTCTCTAGTTTTAGCTGTAAGAAGATGAGACAATTTCAAGAACAGATTTCACTAAGAAATATAAAACTCTAGCTGATCTCTTGTAGATTCTATCAGTTTTTCCAAATGATCCATAACCATGGTCAGCTGGAAACTGCCAGAAAGGGTCAGTGACTACAGCCTCTTTTTATATCTAGATTTATTACTATGGCATTATTTTATATCTCTTTTGGTTATTCTTTTCTGTTGGGTGTTTAAGACCAAGTTAAAGTGGGACCTGTGTCAAATCAGTATGAACTTCTTGTTATTTATCAAGGTCAGTTAAGTCTCCTCAGGCATTACTTTGGAACCATGCACAGAGCTTCTCAGTTCCTCTGTCAATGTCAGCTGTCAGGATGGGTCTCAGCCTTGCTGCCATGTTGCTTTCAGTGAAAGCATGGGAGATTTTTTCCTCTTTGTGACCTTCCTTTGGCACACAGTACATTTGTACTCTGGTGCCCAGCAATCTCCTTGCTCAGGAAGTTGAGTGACTTACCAAAGATGTAGGATCCTGTAGGAGAGGTTCCTTTGTATCATGGATATTTGTTGACCTTGAGGGGGCAGGGTCAAAATATTGGCTGTCCTCATAGCCCAGTTACCTTTCTAGTTTTAGTCTCCAACTTTTAGTTGTTGAACACTGAGAAGAGAAGATCAGTGACATAAATATTTCAGTAAGGACAGTGAGCTTAACTATTATAATAGTTAAAACATCAAGCACTTTTGAAGTATAAAGCACAGTTAGAGGGCTGTTATCTTTTACCAACCATGGTTGTTTTAGTAGTTGAATCCCTGCAAAATGTTAACAGACAACAGTTATACATTATATAAAAATCTTAATATCAAGAGCTACACATAGTATTTTAGCATGACAATCATGATGATTTTTTTTTGTGAAATTTACATGTCCATCTTAATATGGAATATTCTTTCAGTCAAACTCCTCCAGCTGATCACAAGACATTAAATAACATAAAGAAAACTCTTATTTTTATCTCTTAGTAGATGTCATCTAAAGAGAACATACATATTGGTCTATAAATGTACCTTAGGAGTTCATAATGTCTAGCCTCAAATTTTAGTGTGTGACATTGTTTGGATTGTTTGGCAACTGAACATCCCTAAGTGTGGTAACACATATAACATAAATCACATAAGTTGTTAAGGAAACTATTATTTGATTGGTTTTCTCATGCTGGTTTGACAAGTACCTCTTATCATAAGTAGCTGTAGTACAAAAGAAAGGCAGATACCTGAGTCAAAAAAGATCATTCCCCCTAAACAATATCTTAGAAGACTTATACACCCAGAAGGCATGAATATATATACCATGAAATAACAATGAGTATCAGTTACCTGAAGCTCTTTGTCCCTTAATTTTGTTTTGTACCAAGAGTATTTTAAATAAAACCTTGTTTTCCCACAGAAAACTTAGACCAAGACCAATGTATACATATCACAATGATATGTTTAGCAATGTATTTCCCACAAGGCTATGGAAATTATTGGGGTCCCTTTTGTAAACAAAGGGTGGAATAATTTTTTTTCAGGCAGCTGCTCCTTTATTTACCAGAGTCCTTTCCCCTAGTTTTTGTAAGCTAAGAGTCTTTAATTATCTTAACAAATTTTTAGATTACCTATGAGAGCCAGATCATAACCATTAACACATTATTTTTGACCAATGAAAGATTTCCAAGTTATTATACATAGACAACAATATGTACTGTATGTAAAACCAGTTGACATTATTTGGATCATCTGGCAACTTGGAGGAAGCAAGTCTTTAATTGTATTTATTGATAAGCCAACTTGAGTTACAGGCAAACATCTTAAAAAGTCCAAAATACCAAAAGAAAAAAGCTCAAACAACAGCTGTATGTATGTGTTGCAGCAAATTGAACACATAGACAGACAGACAGACACATAAGACAACTTGTTTATAAACCAGAGTGCACTCAGATGTATCTGGCCAAGTTGAATTAAAGTAACTTTTATAACTTTTAGGTTTATAACTATAAAAATGACTAGTGAGAACTTTGTAGATCAATTAACAGAAATCTCTTGTAATAAGAATCAAAAGGAATAAAAATCTTCTACACTTCTGGGAGCAAAAACAGTTTTAAGATGGGCCCTAAACTTACAGTTGTCTGACTGGAATACCCAGCTACACAGGCTTCTCATTGTTGCTTTGATAACCATAGGTGTTTGATAGCCTCATGTAATTGTTCCCTCTAAAGGAACAAACCATTAAAGGTAATTTTAACTATCTCCAGGGGGATCTGCTCAGACCAGGTTTGCATGTAGAAGAGACTAGGTGACACCCTTTGGAGCTAAGTATGAATTCCAAACAGTGAAGGAAGAAGTCCTGCCAAGGCTCCAACCTGCTGTGCTGCAGATGTCTACTATGAGAGTTTTTCTTATTTTGAAAAACAAAAAAACAAAGAAAAAGAAGGCATCCCCATTTATCCTTCTTATTTTATGCCCAATCTAAGGTGTCCCTTAGGCTTTATCTTGTCCATTGTCAGTGGCAGAAAACTAGAGGTGCAAGGAAGTGACCAGAGCCAGATTAGCTCTTCTTATTCTCTAATTTTGCCTGAGGCCCAAAAGACAGATAAATCTGGACTAAAACTTTTACATTTATTTCTTGAGAGTTTCAGGATTAAACCTAGACCAGTTTTCTATATGCCCCAGACATAAATGAAGGTCAGCTTTACTCTGGAAGGATTCCAGGGAGGGAAAACACCATTCTGGAAGCTTTGTCTTGAAATCCAGCAGCCACAGAGGAGGGAAGCACCTTGAGCCAAACACTGTTGAGAACTGCATTATTTCTCAGGGGCAGGGGAGTGGAGAAGGGAAAGAAGAGTGCCTTTAAGTATGGCACAAGAACTAAATCTTAACCATCTCAGCTGTAGAAGGACAATTAAGATCAGGAGCTTTTGCAGAGTGGATCTGTAATCCTTAGCAAAACATATCTCCAGAGACAAAAGCTATGATTGACTCCAACTGAATTGCCAAGCATAAAATCAAACCAAAAATCAAAGAGCCCAAATGGCTACTTTTTGCCTCTTGAAAGAGAATGAAAGTATTCGAACTATATTGTTTAGGGCTTTTCTTTTTAAATAAATTATTTTGAATCTATAATATTTAATTTATGGTTTATATACCCTATAGGCTGTTGAGCAGCTTCCTGATCTTGTATAAACATTCCCAAAGCCATGTCTCGCATTTTATTAACATACAAACTGAAATGGTGTCCTGTAGGTAGGCACTTAGAAGCTCTTGTTTGAGCTTCTGGAATGCAGTCTGGGAATAAGTTTCCCAGATGTCTATCTCTTGGGTCTTTTTTTTTTTTTTTTCCTCTCTTGGGTTTTTCTATAAGCTAATAGAGAGGTCATGCAATCTCACTATATCCTACATCTGAAGGCCACAAAAGCCTGTTATTTCTAGGAATGTCCTTAGCTGTTTTAGAGTCTTGGGCTGTGGAAAGGAAGGAATTGGTTTAATTCTTTCTTCCCCCAGTCTTTGGGTTCCCTTCCATATAATAAGGCCTAAATATTTTACCTCAAGGCTGCACAGTTGTGCCTTAGATCTAGAAACATTATAACCCATCTGTTAAAAAATTCAGCAGAGCAGATGCCTTGGCTAGAAAGCTATTCTGAGGGGGCACATAACGTTATATCATCTACATATTACAAGACTGTGAGTTGGAAAAAACTATAGTATTTCCTTCTATAAAATCAGCTTCCAGGGATTTCCTCATCTTTTTCCTGATAAATAGTTGACAATTTAAATTAACTGAAGGGTTTAGTTCTCATGTTTCTTAGACCTTCAAGAATACATGCCTGGGGCTGGGGATTTAGCTCAGTGGTTTGGCCACCTGTCTTGCAAGCACAAGGACCTGAGTTTGATCTCCAGTACCAAAAAAAAAAAAAAAGAATACATGCCTGAAAATGTCTTTTATTTAATCTCCTATCTGACTGTCAGGCCAGTGGGGGTCTTGTATAGGAACTGCATGTGTTCCAGTAGGAACCAGTTATTCCCCTGGTTGTCTGTCTTTTGAGCTTCAAAAATTAAGATGATATTTATCTCTACATGTAGTAGCAGCTTGTAATACTACTTGTCTCTCATTAGAAATCAATGTTTAATTTAAGAGCAACATTACATCTTTCTAATCTAGTCCATAGGTCTGAGTAAGTTCTCCAAAGACCTAAATATTCATATCAGGGTCATCTGAAAACTTTCTTAGATCTCATTTGATCTTTCTTAGGTCACTGAGAGAAAAAAGACACATGAACACAGGTAGTCCCATATTTGCCATTTACTTCCTGCAAGGGATTTTGTCTTTGAGGGACCTGAACAACTTACCTAAGGATGGATAT
This sequence comes from Heterocephalus glaber, assembly GCF_000247695.1. Next base: position 27,034,140 of record NW_004624749.1, read on the forward strand.
AGCCTCATGGAGGTTTGAATTATGGCTGGCTTAGAATTTCCAGCCTCAGCACCTGGTGGTCAAGGCTTAAAATTGTCTTGGAAACTTTGTTCTCATCTTCTAAAGGGCAAGGAGTAGTCTCAGCCTTTGAGGTTCTGAATATCTTAAAGGTGAGCTGTCTCTTTTTTCTATGGCCCACATTTACATTTGAACACAAGCAAGAATTACTTCTTAAAGAAAATCTCAACATAAGATGATTTTGACCATTTTCTCTCTTTTACAGTATAATTCTAACTGTGAGATAGCATCATAGTACTTTTCTCTGTGTACTTGGCTTTAGGAGGTAGGCACACCCTGCACGAGTATAGAGAAGTACTAAATTGCTCCTTAATATATTCCAAAGGAGAAAGAAGTTCAGATATGGAGCTCCTAATCTGAAACAAGAGAATCAAATATGGTGTCCCATAAGTCTATGCTTGATTCCTGTGCCCACTAGGGCATTCCCAGAGCATCACCAAGGGCATCTACCAAGGTTTACACCACTCCAGGGTAAATAGTTACTGTCTAGAGAGAGAATCAAAAAATGAAACTGGACTGTACTATCTGCCTTTTACCCATGTGTGATCTCATCATCCTCAGGGAACTCATATCCTTACTCCAGTAGGTACCCTTGAAATGCGAGTTAAAACTGACTTCAGCCATAACAATCATGTTTATAGAAAGAAGTATTATAGCAAACCAGAGATTTAAACCACTGCTATCTAGTTCCTTGAAACAGAGAGGAAAATAAGTTAACAGTCAAAATTAGGGCACTTTTCCTCCAAAAGAGATCACCTCCAGAGATAGTAAATCAGAGATTCTTCCCTGGGCCCTAGGGTAGAAAAAGCTCTGAGAAATGTCTGTTGTCTATCCAGTCATTTAGGCAACTTTTATTAGCAAAACTAGGCTATTCCTTTAAGGGTCCATTTTAAATTTATGAAGTATTTGAAACTCATAGATCCTCCTGGCAGGCACAATCTACATAGTAAAGGCACTCTTATCAACTTTCTATGGATGCATAAATGAAGAGAAGGGCTGCTAAAATAGTCCCATAAAACACAAGTGCAAGTTACTGATTGCTATTTTCCATAGCGTAAGACAAAACAGTTGTTGCAAGTTGCCTTAGTCTGACTTTCTGGAAGGAGGAGTGGTCTGACTACAAGGGATTTTCAAATGAACTCCCAACAAGTTGGAGAAAAGTTTAAGGGGAGTTTTTAACTTTCCAACTGAGATAAAAAGTCCAAATAAAGCTCAAGCTGATTAAACATCCCCAAAAATCACCATATAGCATTTTATAAGTCCACAGTCAATGTTCCAAAGTCCATAACCTATCAGCAAAGGCATTTTTCTCCCCTACACACATAAATGATGAAGGCCATGCCTAGGGGAGAGAAAAGATTCAGGTAGCTTTTAATCTATCAAAGATTCATTCTTTTATATTTATCTAGAGGTCTGTCATACTAGTAGTAGAGAAAGCAGTCCAAACCTGTAGCTCAACTCTCACTGGAGGCTTAAGAAAGGGCTCTGCCATCAACCACTGTGGAAGTCAGAATGGAGATACATCAAAGAACTAGGACTAGTGGTCCCATTTGACCCAGCTATTCCTCTGCTGGTTATCTTCCCAAAAGAACAAAAAGAATCATACCACAGTGATATATGTGCACCCATGGTCATAGTGGCACAGTTTGTAATAGCTAAAGCTTGGAAGCAGCCCAAGTGCCCATCAACTGGAAACTGGATAAACAAAATGTGTTTTATTTTTTATAAAATGGAATACTACTCAGCCATAAAGAATGAAAAACTACAGTCATTTATAGCTAAATGGATGCACATCGAGGCCATACTCTTAAGTGAAATAAAAAGGACACACATGTGTAAATACTGAATAGTTTCTCTAGTGTGAGAAGCTGATAGTGTAAACAAGTGTTAAAATGACTAAAATGAATAATTGATAATTTGAAATAGGAAAAAAGGTCCAAAGACAAAGGAGTGAAGGGAGGGGAAGGGGAAAGGAAAAGAGGGAAAGGAAAAATTATGAGAAAAAAAAAAAAGAAATGGAAATGAAATCTATGTAAATAGGGAAGGGTGGAGGGGGTGAAGGGTGCACAGGTAATGGGGAAAAAAATAAGAACCAAGATTTATCATGGACAGGTACAAACACCCAATGATAAATGTAAATGAATTGTATACCTAAAATGTACCAATAAAAGAACTAAAAAAAAAAAAAAAGAAAGGGCTCTGATGGCATGGTTTCAGATTACTCTGAGACAGAGGATATCTGATGATCTCTGACAGAGTTCCCTTTTAACTCACTGAGGAATCCAGATAGGGAGAAGATGTGGAGATTTTCTGCTGATTACTCAAATGGGCTGTCAGGAGCTAGTTTCTTCTGAGGGACCTTTGGGTATCATCCAGAGAGCACCTCTGGCCTTGACCCCTCAGTTTCCACTAGTTCCACACAATCAGAGATCTGTCTGTGAAAGGAACTCAATTGTCTATCTGGTCAACATTCCACCTGTCATTGGCATCAATGGGAGTGGGGATTCACCAGAGGGCAACTAGAGAAACCTGTCCTCTGCTTTGAGAGTGGAAGCTGCCCTAAAGGCAATTACTAGCTTACAGAGTAACCATTGTTTGGCATTCTATAAGAGACAGATAAAAGCATGAACTGTCTTTATCTGAGGCAATTTTACAAAAGACCCATTTTACAACATTTTTAAGCAACTAAGTCCAAATGCAATGCACACAAAACAGAATAAAATGTAATTTTAACAAAAGACAATGCATAAGAAAAACAAGAAATGCAAACATTTAAAACAAACAACTTAAAATTAAGACGCTTGTGAAACAAAAACCAAAACAAAGGCCAGAATTTCTGAAACAAAAACCAGACTCTATGAAACAAATGTCCAGAGCCTATGAGACAAAAGTTATAGGGCCAGGGATTTAGCTCAGTGGTTCCAACACCTGCCTCACAAACACAAGGATTCGAGTTCGATGCCCGGTACCAAAAAAAAAAAAAAGTTACAATCTATGAAGCAAAAAGACCAAAGTTAGAACCTATAAAAGAAAACTCTTTGTTCTGACCAGTAATCTCAGTGGGACCTCCAAAATGATGTAGAGGGAAGAGATATAACTCCCAAACGTGCTTGATATCCAAAATGCAAGTTCATGTTATCTAAAATTGAAGAATGAATTCTTGGAATAATGGAGGTTAAGAGCATGAAAAATTTTGGGGGAGAAAGTTCTGCCTAAGAGAGACAGAAGGGGGACTGGAAAGTGGGTTGCCCACCCACCCCACCCTTCTCTAGGGGAAGTAGTGCCTCTTCTTTTTGTAATGCTAACCAATGAATGTACCTCAATTGTTCTCCATGTTGGTTTCTTGCTGTGTTGGCTCTTGAGGGCTGGACCTGTCTAAATGCACACAAGGTATCTAACTTACCTATCTGCTATAGTAACAAAGAATAATCAGTAGGACTTATCTTCAATGAGCTACAAAAAATAAAGTGGTTTTACAGAGAGGGACAATAGTATGGACTTCTAATTTTTAAAATGTAAGCAAAATAAGTTATCTTTCACCACTCACATTGGCAATGGTACTTATTAATTCTGAGATCTAACCCTTGAGATGCAGAGAAATAGGAATTCTCATAATTAGTCGGAGGAGAGTAAGATAGTGCAGAAATCATACAGAACAATTTATATGGCAAATCAATAGACTTATAAGAAATCCTATACTTTTTTACCCAGAAATTTCCCTTCTGGGAATTTATTCTAAAAATATTTGTGAAGGTTTACAAAGATTTATCTTCAAGAATAAAGAAGGGAAAGGAAAAATTATGAGAAATGGAAAAAATGGAAATAAAGTCATTGTAAATAGGGAAGGGTGGAGGGCATGAAGGGAGGGCTAGGAATGGGGAAAAAATAAGAACCAAAATGCATTATGTAAAGGTACAATTCCCAATGAGAAATGTAATTGTGTTGTATACCTACAATGTACCAATAAAAGAATTTAATACAAAAAAAAAAGAATAGTCACTGAATAACTTTTTATGATATTAAAAATAAATACCCTACATACATCAGAAATTGAGAAGTTATTACATCTAAATACTGTGGAAACCTGAATCCTATATAACTGTTAAAATTGTTATTGAAAAATAATATTACTGTTAATGTTAATGTTGGAATGATGAGGCATCAAGAGTATGGACCTAAATGTGTAAGGAAGTAGCATGTGTAAGCTGACTTAAATCTACGTATCATAGGTGCCTTGCAAGCACAAGGTCCTGAGTTTGATCCCCCCCCCCAAAAAAAGCCATGGCATTCACAAACATGTACATTTTTTTGTTTTATGATTTGGTACAAAACTTAAATTTAAATAACAAAAGAGTTGGAAGCTATTGCTACACTTATTGTGAATGTCTCTTTCACAGCTAAGCCTGCATCACTCCACAACTATTGAGGGTGTAGGGCCTGTCCTTCCTTTTCTTCAAGAAAAGTTTTCTTTGGGGAAGTTGTCTCTATGAAATTGTTTCATTTTTTTCACCAAGGGAAAATACACAAGGCAGAGACTACTATGTTCTGTGACTGATATTAGCACAAAATATAGGTTGCCCCAAATCCTCATGTTCCAGTGAATCAGTTTCCAGAGGGAACTTCAGAATATGTATAATGCCTACTCTAGCAAAAACTCTGTTGGCCTTTGCCAATAATGAAGCTAAAGCCTATTGAACCAGCTATAGGCATTTTACACCCACTAGGGAAATATTCACTATACTAATTTCATAGCTCTTTGCTGCCACAGAATAAGTGGACCCATCCTCAATTTGGGGAGAATCCAGTGGCATGGAAGAAATATCCATACTATTCTACCAGCCAACACAGGAATTGCCACGTTCCTGTGACATCTCCAGTGAGTTCAGACACTATGAAACATTTGGAATGCTATTAAACTTCATGCTTCCAAAATCGATGTCAGTCCAAGTTTGTGCCATTTTCACTAAAAATGAGAGGGACTACATATTTAAATGCACTCATTCACCTGGATAACGTTTTGCTAATATATTGTTAATATCTTACTCTTATAAAAGATGAGGAAGAGCAATATTTTCTTCTCTTTGTAAATATGCATTTTACCCACATGCATTTTAAGTAGACAATATTAAAAATAAAAGATAGGCTCTTTGCTTTAACTTTTTTGCTACCTATTTGTATTGCATTTACAAATGAAAAATGTTATGCTTCTAAATCCAATAATATCATAGATAATCCAGTAGGAAAATGTCCAATTACTGATTTTTTTTGTTTATCAACATAGTCTGTTTATAAAAGGCTCAGTTTTGAGACTTCATTGCATTAAATTATTCTACTTTTTAAATGATGGATTAGAGTTCTTAATTTTATTATTCCCAAAACTCCATTATGGACCATTTTTAAAAATATTTGCATAGAAAAAAATTACTTTCCAATCACGCTTTGGAACAGAACAGTTCCTTTTCACTCCCCATACAAACAACACTTTAATCATGTGAACAGTGTATTCCAAAGTTGTATCATTATGGGATATTCTCAAAACCACAAAATATATGCTCACACTTTCAGACACATGCACACACATTCACATACATACAGGGAGAAGTACTGTTTGACTCCTGCAATTCTCTGATTAGATAAAATGTGAGTGGGAGGGTGGTCCATGAAAAGGATGCTAGCTGGGGAAGAAGGTACAGCAACATAATTGCCAACATTCTGAGAGGAAGACAGGGGTGAATGAATGACCAAGGTTCTGACTGGTTGAGGCCCCGGATCTTTGAGACAGGGGATATAGAAAGGCAGGTGTGAAACCTCTTTATAAGTTGGAATATTTATGTCTTCAATTCTGTCAAGCCTCCTACAACTTCTCACATGATTCTTTTTTCTTGACTCAAAGTCAGAGTATATCATATGCTGAGCCTCAAGAGGTATTTCCTCATTACTGTTCCATCTTCCTTATAATTAATGACAATTCTTCCCAGATTCTGGCATCAGGCTGTTGGTCTTTGTTCCTCTGCTGCCATGATTTCTTTCCTTTTTCTGTTACTTCAGGAATATTTTAATAAGGGTTTCAGGCATATTTCAACAAGGAGTCACATTGATGGCTCCTATCAAATTCTATTTCGTATTGTCAATTTAATAGAATGCAATCCAAATTTACAGACCATTGACCCCTTTTTAAACTCAGGTAAAAACATAACTATGAATAGCAAAATTAGAAAAGCAAAAAGGAACATAAAACAAATGTTACTAAAGGGATTTGATAAATGAAGAGATAAACTATGCATCTTGATGAGAAAATTTTATATTGCTAAAATTCCATTTTCCTGCAATTAATAAATAAATTATTTTCAATAAAATTTTCACAAGAATTATTTTTTAGGACTTGGCACTATGAGTCTAAAATCATTTGAACATATGATTGAAAAGGAAATATAAAAATAGAATAATGCTAGAATTTACATTAAGATTGTTAAGAGTTACATGGTTACAAAATTCTTAAAAGGTGACAAGAGTATAATAGGCACAACAATATAATAGAACATAGAGCTAAAAATTGATTATTTTATAAGTACAAAATTTCCAACCAATAAAAATAACATTGGATTAGCTTTAAAAATGTGTAGGACTATTGTTTAGCCACAAGAAAATCAAATAACGCTATATCTTCACTAACTTATACAATAAGAAAAATTGAAAATGAATTGAAAGTCTCATGGTTTACAGAAACAGAAACAAATGTGCTAAACTAAAATATAAGTAAATATGCAGTTTTCAAGGGGAGAGGGCCTCTCTAAATATTTAAGCAAAACCAAATACTGTCAAAAATTAATTATATAAAAATAATGTTGTTGTGCAGCATGAAATATCATGAATAAATGAAGAACCAAGGAAAAATGGGAGGAATTTTTAAAAAATATATTTCAGAACAGACTCTAGCTGTACTTGAACTGGCCCATTTCTACACTCTGTCACTTGTAGTTCTCAAGAACATTGTGGACTGCTCTAGGGATGTAACATTCTCAGATACAGACCTATTGGCTGGAACAGACAAGCTGGACTCTGTCCCTGTTACTTCTATAAGAAGATGCTCTGCAACACTTGAAGCCAGGAAGTTCTTTGCCGCTGGGATACAGAATGCAGGGCAAACAGCTTGCTGGGGCTGCCCAGCTGCAGTATAAATGGGACATGAACAAAAGATATCCCATCTACTCCTTAAGTAACTAACTTGACATGAAGGTAGGTTTTTAATGGTTCTTATTGTCTATAAGTAAGGAAGTTGCTTCACTTGTGAGCACTGTGGAGTCATGGAAGGGTTAAATATTGCACCCCAAAATGTAATGTGGTGGTGTTCAGACCCCTATTCTTGATAACTGGCATAGTGATTATCTTTGCTATCTCCATGCAGTGGGATTGCTCCCCTGGGATTTGTTACCAGAGCACAGTGAATCTGCTTTACACATACCACAAACAAATAGTTCACAATCTAATCTTAAGTAAAATATGAAAGTAAATAATACTAATCTTGTACAAGTGCTTATAAAAATGTGTACTTCATTAGTCTTTCTATAGGTTATAAACCTGAAAATAGTTTCGTGGTTGTAGGCATGCATTAAAGTCCTTTAAACTAGGTTCATTCTTTGAACTAGCAGTTTAACTTTTCATAATGTGTTCCAAAGAAATTGTGGTAAAGTTATTTGTAAATAGAATGTTCAGCATTATTATGGTATAAAGATGAAAAATACAAAACTTGAAGTCTAAGCATAAAAGAATATTTAGTTATGGTGCATCTCAGGTATGGTTCAAACTCGCATGCTTAAGAACAGCCTGAGGTGGACCAATGATTTAGCTCAGTGGTTCTGCATCCCACCTCACAAGC
>NW_004624749.1:27081253-27121811 GCF_000247695.1 Heterocephalus glaber
TTTTATATAGTTGGATGCACTAGTGTTTGGTGCATAGATATTTATGATTGTCATCTCTTCCTCTTGGATTGTTCCCTTTACAAGAATGTAGTGTCCTTCTCTGTCTCTTCATCACTGTTTGTTTGAAATCCACTTGATCTGCAAAGAGGATAGCTACTCCTGATTTTTTAGGGGGTTCCCACCACATGGAGTATTGTTTTCCACCTTTGAACTTTCAATCTATGAGTTTCTTTTTGAATTAAGTGTGTTTATTGTGTGCAGCATATTGTTGGATTTTGCTTCTTGACCTATTCTGCCAGTCTATTTCTTTTGAATGGTGAATTGAGACCATTAATATTGATGGTTATAACTCATACATGTTGAGTTATCATTGTCAAGTCTTTTTCTTTTTATTGGATTCTTCCCCTTTACATTTAATTTCTTGTCATGCTTGATGGATTCATTCTGCTGTGTTTCCTGTGGTTGTGATTCTCATTGTCTGTTTATAGGATATTCTCTAAAAGTTTTTGTAGTGCTGGTTTGTTATTCAAGAAGTTCCTAAGGTGCTCTTTGTCATAAAAATATCTTATTTCTCCATCAATTTTGAAAGAGAGTTTTACAAAGTACATCAATCTGGGTAGGAGGATGTTTTCCTTTAGGGCTTGGAATATGTCACTCCAAGCTCTTCTTTCCTATAGGGTTTGCACTGAGAAGTCTGCTGTGATTCTGATGGGCTTTCATTTGTATGTTATTTGTTTGTTGTTTTTTTTTCTAGCTGCCTGTAGAACTTTGTTCTTCTGTTGGGTTTCTGAAATCTTATCAATTATACGATTATGTGTAGATTTTTTTTGATCAAGGCTATTTGGAGTCCTATATTTCTCACTTTTGTGTATGTCAGGTTCTTTTCACCTGCTTGGGAAGTTTTCTGCCATTACTTTTGTTAACAAATTTTTTTATGTCATCTGCACTCTCTCCTGTTTCTTTATTGACTCCAAACAATCTTACACTGTTCTTCTTTGCATCATCTAACAGCTGCTGAATTGATTTCTCACGGTCTCTTATAATTTTGAGGCAATTTTTCTCTTCCTGGTCACTAATTGCAATCTTATCTTCTATATCTGAAATTCTATCCTCACATTGGCTCATTTCTACTGTGTAGACTTTCAATGGAGTTTTTAATCTCCTGGAAATCTGTTTGTATGTGTTTTATGGATTCCATTTATTTCCTATGTTGGAATTCCATCATGTTCCTCAGCTCCTCTATTTTTTTTTCTGTGTCCTCTCTAGATTTATTAATCATGTCTTTCACCATGGGCACAATCTCTGCTGTTATCTGAGAAATTATTTCTGATTTCATTTTTTCCAGATCCTCTTTTGCTACTAGTTCAGTGAATCCAGGTGGTTGAGTATCAGAGTGTTCCATCTCCTTTCCCTTTGGGTTTACTGTAGGTTCTCTGGAATTCTGGTTTTGAGAGTTGTTTATGTGTCTTCTCATTTCGATGGGAGGGGTGCTGTTGGCACCTCCATAGCTCACCTCCTCTGGGCTGAGAGTGATGGAATGATGTCCTGGAAGCCCTTACGTCTGGGCTAGAAGAGGTGGAATGGCGGCCCAGAAGCCCCTTCCTCTAAATACCACATTTTATTTCCTCATTCATCTGAGAGCATGGGCTGTTTCCAAGATTTAGCTATTATAAATTGTGTAGCTGTAGACATAGGTATGCATATATCACTGTGGTATGATGCTTCTTATTCTTCTAGGAAGTTACCTAGAAGGGGAATCTTAGTTTTGTTCCATTAAAAATAAAGGTCATTAATATTTTCATTTTTATTTTGTGTTTCTTTACACAAATAAATCATTTATTTGTGTAAATATTGTGCAAATATTTAATTAATAAGCATTTTGACAAAGAGTATACAATTAGCATTTTTTTTTTACTTCATCAAGACCTCTATTTCCTTACCTCTTCACATTTTTTCAGGTCTGTCAGGCCTATCCTATTATATCACCCCTTACTACTGAATTTTACAGATTGGTTTATTATTTCAGCCATTTTCATATTTTTCTAGATTGTTTTACCAGATTAAAATTGTTTCACTCTCTCTTTCCCTTGAAAATCTCAAGGTTTGAATAAGTGTTGTTTAGGTAAGTGTCCCCCAAAAGTCCATGTGTTAAAGGCTTTCTTTCCCATCTTGTTGTGCTACAGGGAGGTATGGCAGCTTTAGGAGAGGCCAACTTAGAAGTTTTAGTTTATTGACTATATAGCCCCAAAGATGATGGTGTCTTCTTCTTTCTCTCTCAATTCCTGGCTGCCATGAGGTAAGCAATTTTTCCTGCCACCACCCAGTCCTGCCATGATGTACTGTAGTGCCAAGGCTCAAAGCAACACAGCAAATCAACTATGAAACAAAATCTCCAAACCTCTAAGCTAAATTAAACTTTCTCTTTTTAAAAATTGATTTATCTCCGATATTTGTTACAGTAATAGAAAGCTGACTAACATAATAGCCTTGTAAAAAGTCATTAAAAGATAATAATAAATTTAAATTGTGAAATTGAATGAAGTTGTATTGAAAAAGCTCAGTCTAAATGTATTGATGTTTTTCTCTGTTTCTTGCTTGGATGATTTTGGAAATTTTCTTTCTTCTTAGAATAAATTTTACTTGAATATAAAGTGCCTTATTGTGTGTCTCACTTTCTGGTACTCAGGAAACACTTTCAATCTGATGACACTCTGCTCTAGAAGTTTTCCCTCTAATATATTTCATTTTTTTCTTCTTTATGTGATATCCTTATTACTTTGAGTATTTGTCTTGTGATCTTAGATCTCAAAATTAGTTCATTTTTATATTGTAAAAAATCTTGCTGCTTGAATCATTTTCCTTTCCTTATGTGCTTCTGAGTTTGAGATAGTTTTTAAAATTTCATTTTGCCATTTTTTTCATTCTATCTTCTGTTTATTAATCTACTTTTAAACTTATGATCATACTTTTCATGTCAGGGAAATCTGCCTAAATCTCAGGCCTGTGTGTTCTATTTCATCTTCTTTTTACTCTTTCCTATGCATGCCTTCCATAGTTAATTTGGTGGAAAAATTTAAAAATAATATACCAATTATTTTCAGGGGCATTTATTTTTATTTCTTGTATTAATTTCCTCTTTTTATGATGCTTAATCTCAGAATGTAATGGTCTTCTATTTTATTTATCTGCACAAAAGATCACACCTTTTCACATAATTTGGTACTGAGCTGTGTTCTCTCAAAGATATTTCTGTGTCTTTGTTTTAAGTATCCAGATCCAGATGAATGAAGCGAAGGAAAAACAGCTCTAGTCTAGTCCTGTTCTTTGTGCCATGAGGAGACCAACAGGAAGCAGTAAGTCATGGATGGATGGTATCTGAATTCTGTTTCCCCAAGAATAAGAAGTATCAGTATTTGTTTCTAAGTAATATTTTTAAGTCCTACTTTCACTAACCTCTCATGCTATTTTAAAAGTCACTATATTTCCTCCTATAAATGTAAAAGACAACAGTTAGCTTTATTTACATGGGTAATCAGTGAATGTATTACCAAAGGATTGAAACATTCATAGAAAGCTCAGCATCTCTGTACTACCTTCCCATTCACTTTTTCAGAGAAGCCACTGTCAACACTTAATTCTGGATTATTCTAGATTCTTTTCTATTTTCTCTATTCTCTTTTTCTAAGTAAGCATGAAAATGGATTTATATTCCATAAATGTCCAAATCTCCAGTGTGTGAAATTGATGTCAAAATTTTATCCTTTTCACTCCTAAATCCAAACCTTTGCATGCAAATGTAGACAGTACCCTAGAAAAATGCCTTATACAAGATGAACACTCAATAGGTATTTATTAAATGGACTGCACATACCATACAATACACAAAGTATATACGTGTATGTACTTATCACATACACAAACACATACATTTATATAATAGATTTGTTCTCTGAAGTCAGTTTATCACACTGCCTAGCATTTTTCCATTTTATTTTATATTTCACAGTGATTTTGAAAATCTTTTTGGGTTAATATATATTGAACTTGATATTCTTCACTATGAATAGTATTCTATTTTACAAATAGTTCATATTGGTAGGTGTTTGATAGCATTTATTTTTTATTATAATCAGTTTTTGGTAGCTACCCTAGTACACATGGTCTTTTGCAATAAACCAGTTATTGGCAGCAGACATATCCTTTTACACATATTTTTGCTTGAGAAGATACAGAGAAGTAGAATCTCTGAAAGAGAAAGCATTTTCATTTTCAATAGAAATTTTCATCTCATTATAATATAAGCTTGTAATTTAAAATTTGTTGTGATGCACACCTGGAATTCTGAGGGCATAAAATCTCTTGCCTAGTGCACCTGCAGCATGTGTATTTAGGAAGAAGTCTTACAAAATATATTACCAAAATTTGGTTGAAATTGAGAAGGCTGTTCTTTAATAGCTCATAAAAATTTGTAATGAAAGTGAAGTAGAAATGGACCAATGACACCAGAAAGTTGATGTCTCATATATTTTTTTATTGAGTAATATTTTATCAAAGTTGTGTACACTGATATGTCAACATGGATACAGACAGAAAAGAAGAACATTTAATGAAGGTAAGAAAACAAAAACAGGGTGGTCCATCTTCTGCTTCAAAATTTATTGCAGTTATTACACTGAGGATCATAAAGCTTCTTATAATTTATGATATAAAGTAAAAAAATAGGAAATGAGGATAATGGCACAGATTTATTTAAAATCCCAAAGTTCTGAATAGGCAGCACATCTTTCTTCCTGAGATGGCTAAGTTAAGAGCAGATAAGTATTACTGAATAATTGTTCTAAGATAATAATGCCACCAATTTTAGGTGTGTTACACCACTAGTAGTTTAAAGTTATGTTATTGAGTAAAGTTGACTTATTAAGATAAAAACACAAGCTATATGTTTAAAAACTTTTAGCATGAATGACTAAAAATATAATGTTTAGTGCTGCAAGAATCAGTTAACACATCTCAATTTTCACTTCTGAATGTGGCTGTAAGCAAGGTCCAAATGTAGAGTAAATGCTATCTCAGAAGTGACGGGACTGGGTATAACCTGGATCAGTTATTGTGGAACAGTGGATGCCAAAGAAGAGGAGCATTCCATGCAGTGTGAAGATCAAATAGAATGTCAGGGTACCCAGAGAAACCCTTAACTTAGCATCTGTAGATAAAAAAGAGAAATAAAATCATTAAATCATTATAGAGTGATGGTGTGTGAATTAGGAAAATTAGCTTAGACAAAGGCTCTTAAGCAACAGCACAATGGTGATCTGTATAAGCCCCTATTCACATCCAAGTATCCTTGTGATCTTGTGCAAGTCACACTGCCTTCTGTCTTAATATCTTCACTTGTTAAGTGAGGAAAGACACAATCTAACCTCCAATATCCCATTTAGTTTCTCATTCATTTACTCTGTGCTTCTAAGAATCAAAAGGAGATTGATGCTCAGTCAACTTTTTCTGCAGCCTGACTGCATTTTACAACCTTTTCCTTTCCAGAAACAAATGTCTAAATATGACTGGCTTGGGGTCTATAAATTATGGTAAATTAGAGCAACTGCCAGAACTGGAAAGTAGAAGGAGTGTGGAACAATCTCTTTCACAATCATGCTAGGCTACTCAGAACATGCTGGTATAGTCAGTTACATTCTATGCTGTAGGCTTATTTCTCTTCCCAAGATTCATTAAAGACTCAATGAAATAAGTGGATAAACCTGAAATGTGTAAAGCTGGTGGAATTTTGACTTTAGTCACAAGTGTGCTCATACCTTATAGCTTGCTAAATCCCATTTTTATCTCTATAATATATCTGGTTTTCAGCATGTCAGGAAAATGAAATTTTCTACTACTCTGGCAAACATTCTTTACGCTCATTGAATATATTTTCCATACAAAATTGACAGCACTTAGAAAATATATAGAGTCTATGTTTTTTTTCCTTGCCAAAAGAACTCAATGCACTTCTCATAACTCTAAATTCTTACCATGAGATTTGTTGTTGTTGTTGTTAACAATTTCCATACCTGTGTCTATGAGGCACAATGGTACAATTTACCTGTGGCTTAACTTTTGAAAAACACGTATTTAAAAATGTATTTGTCGTAGTATCTTCACTAAAGTTACTAGAGATTATTAATTTTTTTAAATAGTTTATATATTATAATCCACTTTATCATTGTTCATAATAGTGTCTGAAAAGAATGTGTGTATCTGTACATATGTGTTATATAAATGTGTTATAAATGAGTAGTTTTCCCTTTCTTTTAAACCATACAGATCCTTTTGAAAGCTAGATAGGCCAAACCATTTGCTCACTTTATGACCCAAGAATCCTTCTGGAAGATTAAGGATCAATTTTTTTGAGATGTAAATATCAAGGGTGGACCATAGCATCTGTATCTCTCAGTTTCCCTGAGAAGGTAGGAGCTTAACTTCAATAATCTTTTAGTTCCAAGTTTTAAAACCACCTCCTGTCATAAAGACACAGTATGGGGTTTGGGGCTTGTTGTTATTTTTGTTTGTTTTGTTCTTTTGTGTTCTTTGTGTTTTTCTTTTGTTTTTGCTTGTTTCCTTATGAGAAGGCCACTTATCTAATATAAATGGTGAGCTCCAATACCAGATAAAATTAGGATGAACTACTTTTGACAGTAGATGCTCTCAAGTCTTCTTCCTGAAGAACTATCTATTGTTTATCTTGATGATGTGCATGTGATAGATTGTATCCTCTTGGCCATACACAAAAGAAAGATTCCTTTTGTCTGCAATTTTAAGCTGTGATGTGTACACCATACTGTAGTTTCATGCTTACTCAACAAATAAAATTAATTTCTTTCTCCACTATCTTTCTGGAGAGTTTTATTGGGTTAGACAAATATTGATATTTTTAATTGTATTTCCTCAACATTTTTATTGCTATGAAACAATTTCCTCATATTTTCTATGTAGAATTTTGTTCTTGCCCTTAAAACAACCTAGGTCTCTTGATATTTATGGTCTTAGCAGAAGTCCATTTTTTCACACTCTAAAAGAAGTCCTCTACTTACATTCCTTCACATCATTTTCTTCCATACTGTCTCCTGTGTACTTTCACTATGACAGCCAGCATTTGCCGCTCTCTATAAAGTAGAATGGGTCAGGGTGTCAGAACTACTTGGCCTACGGTCTTAAAGAACTAAATCTGCAAATGTACATCCCTAGGAGCAGCTATTATCCAATGATTGATGGGAGCAAAGGGCACCAAACTCAGTTTTCTTTTCTCCCGCATTAGGTATAATCCGAAGGATCAAGTTGAGAGGACTTTGTTCAATATGGCACCCTTGGTTGGCCTTCTATCCTTTGTATTTCCAATACCACTTTCCTAATAGCATTTTGGGGAAGATTCCTAATGATTATGTATACAAAGTTTTATCTCAGGCTCTGGGGAACTCAAGCTCTTCACTTTCACTTTCAATGTCAGCAACTAAGCGAACTCCTACTTGGCACACCCAATATCATCACTCAGTCCTCCTTTTGTGAAACATTACTGCTCCATGGGGAAACCAAAACAAAACCATCATCCCAGGGCTTAGTCCCTATTTCAGTTGTCTGCTTGGCAAAATCTTCATTCTAGCTTGTTAAAGGAAAATAAATAAATGGTCCATGAACTTGAACTCTGCTTGAAAGTTGACATTAGATGATTCTGTAACAATAATAAAAAAAACTGGTAAAATTCACATAAAGATTGAAGTTTGACAAATTGGTATCACTATTAATTTACTTGTTCTGGTTATTCCACTGTGGTTATGTGAGATGGCAACATTTGAGGATGTGGTATAAGAAATGTAAGGAAACCTTTGTACCAATATTTGTATAAAATTAAATGCCTTAAAGTCATATGTGTAACCTGCAAAAAGTCACAAAAGTGTTTTATTTCATAGCTTTTAAAGGAATGGAAACTTGAAAACAACATACAGTTTTCACAAATACACTTTTCTGATAGGACTCTCAGTTATGCAAATGTTAGGCAGAGATTACCATCAGAAAAAGATGTTTGAATGATGTCAAAAGTGCAACTGCTAAAAGCCGTAATGTAAATGACTGTGGATGGTTTTAGTTGCAGTTTTACATGCTATTTTTCTTTTAGAGGAGCAGTTTTTTTCTAAACTATGGGTTGAGGCTACACAATGTTGTGAAATTGAGTTTTGCTTAGTTAGAGGGCACTGTGTGTGTGTGTGTGTTTGTGTGTGTGTGCAGGAGTGCATGTTCATGCATATATACATGTATACATGCATATGTATTTACATAACCTAGTTTAACCAGTTCCTTGCAGAAAATAAAAGAGAAATTGAGAAGAGTGAAGGCAAAATGTACATATCTTCCCTTACACTGCTCTTTACCAGACAAGGGGTTAAAATATAATAAACAAACAAAGTGTACCTGACAGAGGTGCATCAAACCAGAAGTGCCATATGTATGTGGCATAAAGACCAAAGATTTGAAAAAGCCATTGAAGTTGAACTATTTTGATCTGATACCTTTATTTTCTTGAGCCTAGATTCAAAAGAAGAAAATATTATTCAGAATCATAGTCTCTGATTTTTTGTAAACTATTCTGGATGACATAGAAGCAAGTTGACATTTTGGAGAAAGCCCTATAAGAGGGAAAGAAAGCAGATTATAGGAGCTCCAAAAATACTGTCATGTATTTTGAGATGTGAAGAAGATCTAATGTCAGATATACATTATTCTCTGTGTGTCATACCTATGTGGTATTTTGAATTTTGCATTAGTTTTATCAAAGATTATAGTCTTATCTCAGTTTTCTTTTGCAAATTGGGGCTATTTGGATTGGAGATAAAGAATGGAGTAACCGGGCCGGGGATTTAGCTCAGTGGTTCCAGCGCCTGCCTCGCAAGCACAAGGTCCTGAATTTGATCCCCGGTACCAAAAAAAACCCAAAAACACAAGAATGGAGTAACCTTACTCCAAAGACAGAATACTGGTCATAGTCATGACTGAAAAATGAAAGGCTAATAGATACAGCAGAGAGGGGTCATGAGTGGTGGAATGACCTAGACAGGTGAAGAAGAGAAGATAGAAACAAGATGGTAACAGGCAATCACACTGGATAAGCCCTGAGTTCCTTTAACACAAAACTCCCAAAAGGTAGGGTTATTTGGAAGACTGAATCCTGCTTTAAGGATTTTCTAGACCTTACTTTTGCAAAAACTTATAAACCCTAGAGAGAATGAATTATATGTGAACATTATGATATTCTACTAAAGCTGTTTCTCATCTACTTTGTGACTGATATAATAGTGGGCAAATTTAATGCTCATATTGATGACAATCATTGCTACAGAAAAGATTATTCAGACCCTTCTCAATCTGGTAAGGGGGACTTTATTCAGGGCTAATACAGTAAGAGATCTGGCTCATCTCTAAATACAGGAGAAACAACTAAGGATCTATACCAACAACCCAAGAAAGAGGTCTGGGGATTAAAATAAAATTACTAAGAGACACATCAATGGTAAGAGGATTCTTCCTAAAATGCTTCATAGGCTTTTTGCTAAAGGCAGGCCAGGATGATTTGCTGTAAAGGGCAGAAAATATGATAACAAGCATGAGCAGATATCACCAAGGAGGTATTCTTGCTAAACTGACTTAACAGGATTCTTCTGAACTGAACTTTGTAGATCTAGAAAGGAGAGGAACCAAGGTCAAAGTCTAGTGGAGAATCTCAAAGGAGCCTGATTAGAGACTGGCCATGCACAGAGTCTTGGTCACTATATATCACAACCATGTAAGATTCCTAGCCTGCTTAAGCTAGCCAGAGATAAGTTATCTGATATAAACTATAGGCAATGTCATCTTCTTTCCAAAATATTCCTAATTTGTTACATAATGTATATGATGACTTAATAATTCCACAAGTATTCTCACTTTTCAATTTCTCTTTCAAGGAAGTCCCAAAATGGATATATGTAATATTATACTAAGTGATCACCCTTTTCTTTACTTTGATTATCTGTCTCTACACTTTTAATTAGCATTCTACAGGTAACTTAACTCAACAAGGATCTGTTGCATGTCTGCTATGTCTAACACTAATTAAAAATGCTTATCAATTTAGCATTCTAGATCCAGCTGTTTACAATGAGCACCAAATTTTCCAAATTGGATTTTAGGACATATGATCCCAGAGAAAGATTTTTGAAAAAAAATTTAATCTATTTAGATGAAGTCCCCTCCCAAGGTGCACAAATTAAATAAAATGTTCTTAACCTTTTAGTGAATTGCCCTTTATTTACCTGCATAACAAAACAATTTGAGCAGATGCCACATAGCAAGAATGGAGCCCTTGGGAAAACTGAGAAATCATAACAGACCTTGCCAGTACCCTGGCTGTAGCTCTCAGCTCTTGTTCTCATTTCTGCACACTAGTTTCTGTGAGCTTTCACTCACTGCTGCTTCAGTGATCATCAATTCTTTGTAGCTCTTTTCAGGAGGAGGAGTCTCTTAAACTCTATTATGTAAATCTGTCCTGCACTCATGTCTTCTTTCTGTCCAATAGAATGTGGCAAATGCGGTGCTAGACATCTTCCAAGTCTAGACTTCTAGTCTTCCACCTTTTTCCCAGCTTCTTTTGTCACATTTTTTCGGCCCTGAGAGCCATACTAGGAAGCCCAGGCTACTACTGGAGAAAGAGAACAGGTGAATGAAGAGATACTAATCTCAGGCCAGGGGTTCTAAACCTATCAGGCCCCAGAAAAACTGACGAGTGTTTGTAATTACTTGAGCGACATGAAGAGAGAAAACGGAAGAACTATCCAACTGAGTCCAGGTAACACTGCTGACCCACTGAAATATGAAATAGGAAATAGATGGTTTGAAATAATTTATTATGCAGAAGTAGACAATTAGTATATTGGTGTGATTGACATATCAATAAATGTTTAAAATTTTATTACAGTTAAAAAAATTGCCATTAATCTCCTCTCCCAAATCCCCCTCACCTTGAGCACACTTATCCCATTATTCTTGCCACTTTCTAAGGCCGTTCTGGAAGTTCTCTCCCTAAAGCTCTTTAGTTGCACTTTCCTACATGTCTTGATGTACTGAATCGACTTAAAATATTTATCTTTCATGGTTGTTTGACCTTAGAAAACAGCCAGAATGGTGCCAAATCTGGTGAATAAGATAAATGAGAACATACCATAATGTTTTTATAAGCCTACCTTTCCACTGGATGGCACTTGCCAACAGCTCATGAACCTAGGTTAATTCATTCCACAATTCTGGGGAAAATGGCCACATTTGTGTTCATGCAAAAAAGATGGCCATGGTCCTATTCATCACCCAATGCAAAGTTCGTAAACAAAAGCAAAATTTTGCCAAAGTTTCTATTTGTGAAACAAATTGTTTGCAACAAAAGCATTCCTGAACTGAAGTACCATTGATTTTTTTTTTTTGCTGAAATTCTTTTATTGGTCCATTTTAGGTATACAATACATTTACATTTATCATTGGGTGCTTCTACCTGTAAATGATATATCTTGGTTCTTATTTTTTTCACAAAAGCTTTCATGAAAGAAAACATTCAGATCTAGCTAAAAAGTGGCAAGAACAATGCAATAAGTGTGTTGGAAAGTGGTGGAATATTTGAGGGGGATTGATGACAATCTGTCTTTTACTCTAAGATATTTTTAAAATGTAACCATTAACTGTGCGTCTTGATCACATTTTGTATCTCTTAGGAAGCTAAACCTTTTTGTCAGCAGGTTACTGTGTTCTGATTTATCTGCGCAAATGGAAATTCAGAAGTACATCCCTCAATGGAGCTTAACTTAACCAATAATTGATAAGTGTGAAATGGTTTGACCTACACTTTCTCCAGAGCTACACTGCAGGATAAGGCAGAGTTGCCTTCTATAAGAATCTGCTAAATACTACATCCTTCCTTGACCTCCATTTCCTCCCACTCCTTTTCTCATCCACCTGTTGAATTTGTCTGTGTGCTACATAATTTATAAAAAACTTTGTCTTGGGGTTTGAGCAATTAAAGGTAATACTACTTCTGAAGAAGTAATACTAGTAAACCAATTCTTATTCTAAGTTAGATCACTCTGAGTTGGACAGAAGCAGGGATTCCATTTTGTTAGAAAGTGAAGAAACTTTTGACATCAATTACAATTGTTAAGACTTGAACCTTTAAATTGGGATGAGATACAGGTTTGGTTTTGTTGTTGTTGTTGTTTTTTGGTTTTGCTTTTGTTTTTTAATAGCAGGGATCGAACTCGGGTCCTTGTGCTTGGGCAGCAGGCGGTGAAACCACTGAGCTAAATCCCCGGCCCTAAGGGATGAGATACAGGTTGAAGAAGATGCACTGATGTATCCATTTGATCTTTAAGAAATATTCAGGAATGCTAAGTATAAAGACCATGAATTTGTATCTGTTGCTGTGTGACATTCATGCCCGAAGAATAAAAATGGATAGCTCAATTTAGTAAATTTCAACTCAGACCTTGAAGAGAAACTCAGAAACCCTCTACAGCAACATTAAAAGACTCAACACCCTTAGCTGGAAGGGGAAGTGCTTAATGTTACATTCCAGACTTGATGGTTTCAGTGGCAGAGTTTCCGAGGAGATTAAATTCATTCCCTTAAAGTCGTTTTAATTCTGAATCAGGTCCTGAAAGGGAAAATACACCCCTGAAACTCAGGTTAATGTTTGGGTCTATGTACTTGGAAACACTGATAACTATTTAGGAAATTTTGAATATAAAATCCTTTTAATCATGTTAGATTAGAAAAAAGGATTTAATAATCTATTTTCACAGTGAGTGATCAAATATTGACACTAAGTAATTGAGTAGTGTGCATTCTCATTGTTTTATTTTTATAAAGTATAATTGTATAAAACTCAATTTTAGTGCTTCACAGAAAAAGTTTATAATGAGCAGATATATGCTCAATATTTTAATATATTCAACAAATTCTATGGCTTTAAGAAACTTTTAATTGTAATCTTGATGATGTTTTTCTTTTTGTATTATTCTTATGTATTTCCTCCATCAGGCTATTACTGAATATAATATAACATTCCCCACACTTGGCAATACTATCAATTTGCTTTTTTTAATCTTACAACAGAAATAGGCTAGCATGTGTGCAACTTGTGTATAACTAAAATACGTGCCTTAGACATGTCTTGAAATTTCAAGAAACAGTTTTAAAATCAATGTACTACATTAAATATATGCTATTTGGAAAACAGTACCATAATAAGTTAATTAATCATTTCAAAATGCTATCAAATAAATTAAATTAAGTTTTTATACCAATCAATATCCATTGACTTTTTCACATACTTTTTGGCTACTTTTAGATACATGTAAGGAACCCAATTATTTAAATTATAGTTATAATTTTTAAATGTTACAATTATGATCAATAGGAATTTATAAATATTCCAGAATTAATTTTAATGACATAAAATTATAATTTAAATCTCAAATTATGCATTTATGAGTAATGAGTCAAGTATCATCAAGAAAGTTTCTGAAAAGATTAATAGTGGAAGAATATGAGAACTCACTATCCCAAGTCTGAAACATATGCATGTAGTACAAGGATTTTTCTTTTAATTTCCAGAAAAAAGGTTATCTGTATATGTTACAAAATCATTGCTCTGATATTAACCAGTTTTACATATAGCTCTGTCATCTTTTTTTTTGTACCAGGTATCAAACTCAGGACCTTGCACCTGCAAGGCAGGCAGCAGCACCACTGAACTAAATCCCTGGCCCATAGCTCTGTCATCTTTTTCCAGCATTATTTTGCAATGACTTTTTTTCTCTATTTTTTCATTAGTACACATTTGCAGTACATAGTGATTACATTCATTGTGAGGAGGTAGTACATGTACATAACTCTTGATAGAAATCACTTATCATCCTTTGATGTACCCTTACCATTCCACTGGTTTCCTCAATAATGATTAAATAAATATTTGAAATGTGCTCCCAACATATTTTTATGAGAATCTTGTTTTAAACCTTGAAAATTCTGTGTTGTCATTCGTTATATTTGAATGGCTGTGAAGAGATGAGGCTAGAGGAAGCTTAGGAGGAAAAAGTAGGAAATGAGGTCAAGAAGTTTTCAGGGGAAGTAAGGAGAAGACTATGAAGGTCTTTTTTGACCTTTGAAAGGATATATTCCTTTACTCCCAAGAATGTGAGAAGCATGGAAAAGTTTTGTGCAAAGAAATGCTAAAATCTGTCTTGGTTTTTATGGTGCATTCTTTATGTGCAACAACTCAAAGGCATGAAACTTAAAGGAAGAAATATGTCATTTTAACTATATAAAAATTAAAACCTTCAGCAAAGCCAAACTGCCATAAATGATGTTTAAACCCTAATAAAAATGAATCTTAGAGAAAATATTTGCATAAATGTACAAAGGATTAATGCTACTTCAGTAAAAATTAAGAACAAATTTTGTTAAATTATTTGGATAGGATCCCAAGATTTCAAGTCATCTTGTTTCCTTTTTAATCTTCTGATAATCTGAATCAGGTATTAGAAAATGCAATGAAACAGGTTTAAATGTGCTTTCGTAGTTTGTCTTTCCTGCTTTATTTCTTGTGATTCTCACGAGAAAAATATACCAAGGTACTAGGTTGCAAGGTGATGAAGACATTTGGAGCAAATGTGTATCATGTATCTCACTAGATTTCTAGACATCTGCAAAACAGAGTGAGAATGAATCTACAGATCTAAATGGAAAATTATATGTTGTTTTAATATTCTTAAATTGCTTGTTATATAACTTCATTGCCTGAAGACTAACACATGCTAAGGGTATCAAAGTATAAAATGAAAGCAATATAGATGTCTCATTCAAAATCCTCTGCTAAATCTTGGTACCCTATCCAACTTTTTTAACAGCAGTTAGATGAAAAGGAAGTAGCAACTTCAAAAGACTGAAACTCCAAGGAAAAGAGTTTTATTTCCATAACGGTGTTCCAATAAATGTCTTTCAATAATGATATTAGTTAGCATCCATCTAAGGCATAATATTTGTGACAGAGCTATTCTTAGTTGTTTGCCTGGTATTTAAAAGAATGATTACTAAATCCATACTATCTCAGATCAAATTTGAGCTTTGTCATTTATTAGTCAGACAATGTTGGAAGGGTAGTTACCACTCTATACTTCACATTCCTCATCAGTAAATTTTGGCTAATATATTGTACTTCCTAATTCATGGGATTGTTGTGAAGATACAATGTGTTTCTGTACATATATAAAGGAACATAGAATAGTGTTTGACACATAGTAGTTAGTATTATTACTCCTATGACTCTTTTAGTATTTGAAATAACCAGGCAAAATAATTATTATTTTCCCTGTATAACCCTACTTTGAACAGAGGGGTAGCAAAGTAGAGGGGTTAAAAACAACTTTGCAAGCTCTTTTTTTTATTACGATCTTTCGAAAAATGCTTAATCTTTCTGTGTCTAAGGTATTTTGATTTACAAAATTGATGTAGCTGTAATAATATCTTTCCATGGGAATAGAACATGTTTTGATACTGGAAGGCAACAGAAGTGTGTGGTGGTGATGGGGTGATTTGTTGTGAAATTTCTTAAAGGAGCCCCAGAAGCCCTAAATCTTACACACACACACACACACACACACACACACACACACACACAATCTTTCAGATAAAGTTTTAGGTTATGAACATACAAATAGAAAAATGGACAAATGATATGGACTGACTGTAATCAAATGATTTGGCAAAAAAACCCTTAAAGACTAAATTCAGTATTTTAAATTGCAATTGAAAATGAGATTCTATTTGGTAATTATTGAATTGGAATGGACTTGAAAAGCAATTTTGTCAGTGTAAGTGAGCTGTGACCTTCTCTTACGTTGCTGATAAAGGAGGGAAAGGTGGTTTAGGGAGTTCTTTAGTAGGGCAAGTTTTTAATATGTATCAATAGACTTAGATCATTATTCCCCAAAAAATCAATAAATGGATGGATAAATTTTAGTAGAGTCAAAGAAATGACATTCAGTAGTATCCAAGACCAAATTTGTAATATATATATGAAATATATATATGAAATATATATAAATGAAATATATACTTACCACACACACACACGCACGCACACACACACACATATATATATAACCACCTCAATGAAGCTAAGAAACATATTAGAAGCCAGAAAGAGTCATATATCTTATATGATTCAATTTATATGAGATTTAGTGCTACCGAATAAAAGTTATAATGACAAAAATGAAAACGGCAGGTTCCTCTGGCAGTAGGGAAAAGTGGGCAAAGAGCAGAGGAGGGAGGAAATTGGCTAGAAAGAAAACAAAGAGATATTATAGGGCTGTGTTTTTCTTTAAAACTAAAGATGCTAATGTAGGAGTTTTTTTTCTAAACCAAAACCTCAGTATTCAGTTTTAATTGGAGTGTTGGCACTTTGTGATAAATAGGTGGGTTTTAGGTTGTAGTTTGATCACTTGTCTCTGAAAGGTTCTAGGGCAATGAAGCAGTCTATATTTTGACATAAATAGAGTACTATGAATGTCTTCATTTTTAAATGATGAAATTAGAGATAGCTGCATGGATACACACACACACACACACACACACACACACACACACACACATATATATATATATATATATACTTCTAAAATCGCTTTTAGTTGTGCTCTTAATATTTGGGCTTTTTATTGCATATAGATTTACCTTAATTTGAAAAGAGGATGGCAAGAGTTGTTAAAAGAGTCATACAATTTGCTACAGCAAATTTAATACTGGGAGAGTAACCTAAGTGCTGAAAGATTTCTATACTAGTGATTATTAAGGTTGAATAAGCTTACATTGCTGTCTTTGTTTTTGCTGCTGTGAAAAATACCTTAAAGTGTGTGATCTATATGCACTCAAAATTACTTTTCATAGTTTTGGAACCTGGAAAGTTCCAAGTCAAAGATCTGGTAAATTTGCTGCATGGTGGGGGCCTTGGTCCTCATAGATGATGAATTCCAGCCATGTTTGCTGTGGTAGAAGAGGAAAGACAGCTGTCCAGGGCATTTTATAAGGATGCTAATCCAACTGACTAGGGCAAAGCTCCCATGACCTCCTCCTGAAAGGCTCCATCTGCAAATATCATCTCACTAGGGATTAGGTTTCAACTTAGGAATTGTGAAGGACACAAACATTCAGACCACAGCAATTTCTAACAGCACACAACAAGGTAAATTGCTCAGTCAAGCCTGGAAAATTGAGAATGCCTTTTCTAGGTGTATATTTCATAATATTTTATAGATTAGCTCATATGATAAGCTAATGGCCTAAGGAACTTTGTTTTCCTAGTCAATTGTTTTAGAATATCTTAGACACTTTTCCAACACTTTTTTTCTTCTGTTTTAAAACACTTGACATTTCTCTGACAAAATGCCGACCTTCCAGAACATATAAACTTCAAGAGCCCAGCATTCTCAAAAGGAAAATGAAAGTACTCTGTATTATGGATTGCTTATTACAGTATTGTCCAAACTCTTAAGATATACGTTGTCAACAGTGAACCTTATGCAAACTATTGAATTTACTAATGTAAACTATTGAAGTATTCATGTAGGTTCATCAGTTATGACAAGTGTATCATTCAGCTGGGGAATGTTGGTAACAGGAGAGCTAAGCATGTGGTTAGGAAATCTCTGATCCTCTGTTCAATTTTTCTAAAATCTTCTAAACAATAAAATATATTACAATTTTAAATTTTAAATAAAAGTAAAATGTTAATATTAATTCCAGAGAAGGGGGATGTTTAGAAAAATTTGCAATTTAAATATTTTAGTCTCACCTTTTCTGTATTTTTGTGTTTTATCTACCCATGGTTAAAAACCTTTAGATAGAATCTTCCAAAAATAAATAATTTACAAATTTTAAATAACTTTTATTATAGTATATGGTGGTATTTTTTTATTTTCTATTATTGTTAACTTTTATATGTTCAGTGTATAAATTAAATTATCATAATTGTGCATGTATGATAAAAATATAGTATATGATACATGAACGAAAGACTGAATGTTCATATTTTTAAAAATTATTACAATTAAGGACATATTGCCATTAATTCCCCTTACACTACTCCCCTGTACTTTGAACACACTTACCTCATTATTATTGCCACTTTCTGAAACAGTTTTGGAACTTTTGTATGCTGTTGCCAAGTGCCATACAACAGGAAGGTAGGTTCCTAAAAACATTTGGTATGTGCTCATCCACCTTATTCACTGCATCTGGTACTTTGCAACTTCTGGCTCTTTCCTAAAGTCAAAATGACCATGAAAGGAAAACATTTTTAATTAATTCAGGACATCAAGGCAGCCACAACAGTACAACTAAAGAATTGCTCCAAAAAGTGGCAAGAATGATGGGATAAGTGTGTTCAAAATGAGTACTTTTGGCAGGACTAATGACAGTGTCTTTTACTGTAACACAACTTTTAAATTTAAATATTCATTGTATTTTTTATCACACCATGTGTATGCTGTTCAGTACTATCCATAGTTTCAGGTATCCACTCGGGGTCTTGGAATATATTTTCCATAAGTGGGGACTATGGTAATAAGGCTACTTAGAGATTATTTCAGCAACAGGTAAGTCTACAGATTGAAAAAAATAGCAAAATTTCTTTGTCTTAAAATGAGAGGGAAAAATATTTCCTTGAATTCTATATGCTCTGTTGAGCAGCTCTTCTTTGTTCTCTCTTGCATTACTGTGAGTCATGGTTATTTCTGTGTACACTTCTCACTGGTTATCTAGCTCTCAAAATGCCATCTTCTCTAGGAAGAAAGATACTGTGCAAATAAACATGTATTAAAATATTTATTTTATGATTGTTTATAATCAAAAATTTAAGAAATCTAAACATCCAAAAATAATAATATACTTTTCTAAATCAACTACAATCATGAAATTAAATATTGTAGATGAGCAAACTTGAAAAACAATTCCAATTTATTCACTACCAGCAATGTGATTTTCTTACAGGGCCCCGGTTTTCTCCTGTGTAAACTGGAGACATTAATAGTTAAGAGTCATTGTAAGACTTGAAATATTTAACATTATCAGTATAGAAATTTATTATTTAACAAATTACATGCAAAACTAGAAAAAAACACAGAAATACACTTACTAAGCTTTTGACATTATTTTTGAGTGAAATGTTTAATGATTTTTAATTTCCTCTTTAATTTTATTTCTAAAAGTTTTTACCGTGAATATGTATTTGTGGAGTAGAAAGTAAAAGGATTCTCTGCAAGATAATTTGTTGTTACTAGTACCATTCTAATCGCTTCTCGGCCTTTTGGCTAAGATCAAGTGTAGTACCATTCTGTGTATCCTTTTTGAGAAAGAAAATAAATTCAAATGGTGTAAGTTAATGATAGATGCTATGCCTTAGATATAGTTTGAATGCATCCCCCAGCATTCATGGGCTGGAAGCTTCTTGGCCCTAAGAATAGGGAATTTGGTGTAAGGGGTGGAGTTGGGCAAGAGGTGATTAGTCATTGAGGATATTATGCTCTGATGGAATTGGATTAGTTCTCTTGAGACTGGTTAGTTCCTGAGGCACTGGGTTGTTATAAAAAAGAACACTGGTCCTTTTTCACACTCTGGCTTCTTGTTGTCATGTGACTTCTCCTTGTGGCTCGTGCTGCCACCATGATGCCATCTACCATGAAGTGATACAGCCAAGGCAGCCCTCACCAGAGCTGGCACTTTGTTGTTTGGACTTTCTGCCTCCAAAACTGTGAGCAAAATAAACCTCTTTTCTTTATCAGTCACTCAGTTTCATGAGTTTGATTATTGCAATGAAAAACAGGCTAACATAATAGACGATGTTAATACTAAAGTGACAGGTAAATTTTTAGAAATAATGTCTTGGAATACCAAGCATTCTGTTCCCAACTAGATCACTAGAATAGTCTACAGGACTTATATGACTTAGCTTTAGAAACAGATTTTGATTTTAACTAATGGTTATTATCTGATGAGCTCCAATTCATAAGTGTACATTCAATAAAAATGTGCTGAGTAACACTGTCTGAAAGACAGCATGAATGCTATAAATATGAAACACAATTGGTGTTGACAACTTTTTCCTTTCTCATAATTAAGTGATGAACAGCTTGAGAACTTTTTTCCTTTCTCATAATTAAATGATAACATATCAATGTAAGCAGTGTGACTTTGAACAACTTACCTATGAAGATGATCCAATCAGTATCCATAGAATCCAATGGAAAGTAAACATACACAGTTCTCTCATAATGATATATCTATGGCAAGATCAATATTGTAATTAGCAACTGTGTATAAAATAACTTCAGGGCCCCAGACACAGGGCTGGACATTAGGAATAGAACAGAATAAAATAGGCATAAATATAGCCCCACACAGTTTATGGGTACAAGAGAAATACCAGTACCAAATAAATGAGGTGAAAAAGCATTTTTGAATTTCAAGTAGCAATATATGTTACAAAGCAAAAGAATAATGCATGATAACAGGAAGAAATAGTTGGGGTATCAGAAGAGTATCAATAGGAGTTAGTCAGGTAATATTTGATAGAGAAAATATTCCAAGAAAAAAGAATAGCATGAATGAAGAAAAAGCATGATGTATTTGAAGACTTAATAGAAATAAACTATAGCTAATCTGTAGTTAAATTGGAGATTGGATTAGATAGACTGGAATCTATGCATGAGGCTTTCAACAAGACTCAGTGGTGGACTGAATCCAAGGGAAGACAAAATGTTCAAGACAATAGTTAATGTCTTGAACAACTGAAAAGATGGAGATGTAATTAAGTGAAATTCATCAAACTGGACAAGGAGGAATTTTAGAGATGAGATTTAGAGTTAAATTGAGATAAGCAAATTAAATAGGCAATTAGTGAAACAAGATTATATTTCCAGGTGAGATCTAGGCTAGAAATATAAATAACATGGGAAATTATAATACAACTGAAAATTATTTCATGAACTCCAAAATCATCCCCTGAGTACCTGATTTACTAATTGGAATACAGAGAATGCTTATTAAAACACTTAAAGTAGAAATTTTATTTTTTAATACAAGTGATCTGACTTCTGTACACATCTGATATTTTTGTCTCTTAAGACATATTGGTACTGACTGGTCAAGATGGTGCAGACTTTATGCCAAATCACCAAGTAGGCTTGTGAGCTCCCATAAGCTTGTCACCTGTGGGGCTGCTTCCTGGCAGGAAGCAACAGGGAGCTGTGGTAGCAAAGGAAATATATGCCAGTTGCACAGATGATGGAAGTATCAATGGATGACTGTGAATTTCTGAATGACTTTCTGGAATTCTCATGAAACCATTTCTGTATTATCTACAACCTTGTATGAAGTAATGGAATAAACTAGGTGAATTTCCAAAACATAAAGGATTTTGTTAAGCAAGTGGCAATATATTTTTCATTTCAGTCTTCTATTATAAAACATGTCTAGTTATATCATCATCCATCAGGTAACATATTTCAAAGACTTTATTGTTAAGCAAAAAAAGATGAAAGCCATCAACTAAAATGAAAAGTGATTAAGATTTCTTTCAATGATTTTGCCTTGGGACAAGATATCTAAATTCTTGAAATTGTGAAAAAATAAAATTAAACTGAACTTTCTCTGATTATATAAATAAATATATGATTTGGGAAATTTCTCTAGCATATTAATTTTGTAATTATCTTTTTCTTAGTTTTCTAGTATGGAAATTTAGAAAACTTTATACTGTATAGAGTCTAAATTTCCATATTTCCTTCATTTATCATTATAGAAGAATCATGAAGACAGGATTAGGACCACTGTGATAAGATAGCCAGTAGCAACACCCTGTCAGCCAGTTACGGTGGTGCACACCGGAAATCCCAGTGCTATGTAAAGCTGAAGCAGAAGGACCAAAGTTGAAGCCCACCCTGGGCAATTTAGCAACTTAACTAGATAGACCCTGTCTCAGAATAAAACTAAAAAAGGAGTTGAGTGATTGTAGCTCACTATAAGGGCCCAGGGCTCAAGCTCCAGTTCTGAAAAAACAACAAAAATTGTCATTCACCATAGTTCTCAGAAGTGAAAATTTTGAAAAATGATCAGGTCTTAACAAAAGAAGAAGGAAAAAGTTCAATAGCTGTGGCCTACTTCTTTTTCATTCTTTATTAAAATATCTTTATTCTAATGTTATAAGTTCTATTAAGAAATCAGGTTAAATTATATGGAAAGAATTTTGGCATCTATCATATGTTTTATTTATTTATTTTTGTTTTGTTTTGTACCAGGGACCAAATTTGGGACCTTGCGGTGGAACCACCAAGTTAAATCCCTGGCACATTTTTTATTCTTTTTAAGTATGAACGTTATGATTCATGCCATACATTTCCAATGGCTGACTCATTCTTGAATCCCTAAAATAAGTCCTGCTTAGTGGTAACGGACTTAATTTCGTTGTAGTCCTACATTAGATTTCTTAAAACTTGATTTTTGGGGTCTTTAAATACACATCCTCAGTTTCTCAAAATTTCCTACTGGGTTTATGCTCAATTTATAAAGTTAATTGGGAAGTCTTCATTCTCTATGTTCTAAAAAATCTCTATATAATCAAGGAATAATTGAGATATTGGAGTTTTCCTTGGACTTGCCCATTGTGACCAAATTGCTTTTTAAGTGCTATTCATTAGCTTCTGAATTTCTAGACATCATTGAGCTGGAGTGACTAACTTTTCCTCTGTAAATCTATATTTATTTATTTCTTCTAAATTTCAAATAAAAAAACATAAACATTAATATATATTTCCCTTTTCAGTTGTTAATGTGTAGATTTTTCTTACTTTTTTTTTCATTTTGATTACTAAACCCTACCCAGAATTTATCTATATTATGGATCTTTTCAAAGAACTAGATGATAGATGTATCAGGATGCTGATTTTTTCTATGCCATTTCAGTTTCTGCTCAAACCTTTATAATTACTGTACCTCCTTCTCTCTTAGGATTTATGTCTTTTCTCTTTTATTTTTCTTGAAATGAAACCTTATTGTTTTTCATATTTTTCTTTTTCATGTTGAGTATTTGAAACTTTGAGTTTCTTTTGAGGAAAGTTTAGGTTACTTCAAGTTTATGTATTTTCATCATCATGGCTGTCTTTGCAATTTATAACCAAATTTTAATATTTTTCAATAATTTTTATATTTTAAAGACTTCCTAACAAATATTCATAGATTTCTTTATTTTGTTTTTAAATTAGAAATAAGAAAATAGAGATGAAGTAGGAACTTCTATCTAAAGAAAATAATGTATAAGAGGGTAAATGTTGAATAATTTTATTTTTAATAAAATGATGAATTCATTAAATGGAAGTATCAACATTAAAAACTACACAGTATTGCAAACATTATTTGTGGAATAAGTAGGAAAAAATGTAACCAGTATATTCCATTTCCAAATGAAAATAAAACTAACACAAAAATAGCATTACAGTACACTTGTATACTATGAGAAGGAGAAATGATATCTATTGGTGTGCTGAGATTACCCTATGTTGGAGGCAGATTTCCTCTGCCTAGAAAGGGGGATGGTGAGGGCTAAAGAAAGAAAGACAGTAGAGACTTGTGTAATTTCAAAATATATGGGGGCCAAAGTATAGAATGGGCACAGACCAAAACTCTCTGTACTAGCCAGCACTTATTGGGTACACACAATAATTACTGAGAGTATCAGGTGACCTATGGGGTGGAGGTGATCCTATGTCAATGAAAATCTCACACTGTTGAGGGAGGAGAGAGCATTCCCAGGACAATAGGTGTGATGAGTTGGGCTGATCCCACCCCAGGTGAAACCTTTCTCTTTTGTATTACTACTTGGTTCTCAAGGAACCAAGATGACTTCAGCTGATGTTATCTTGCCTTTGAGTGCCACAGCATCACAGAAGCAGAAAAGTTATGTTTCCACATGTCATAGACAGCTCATGGGCAAGGCAACATTGGGCCTTGGACAGCTATAATCATACTTTAATTATGAAATGATTTTCCCCAAAAATTTATGTGGAAATGATCTTGATAACCCTATTAACAAGGAAAAAATATGGTTCTCTTAGGGACAACCCGTTATCATTCCACTACACAAACCTCACTGATATTTTACTCTCTCCTTCATAGAATTCATTATATTCTACAGTTAGCACAAAAACCTTAAATTGGTATGGTCATAGTCCACCAGTGTGTCTGGACATTTAAATGTAGAGAATTGTGAATAGACCTAGAATTGTCAGACTTCAAAAAATGCCTAAGAATTTGACAGCATAGGAAAATTCTAATTATATCATAAGGCTGAATATAAAGCTTACACTTTTATTATACTAAATGAGTTGTTACAGATTATATTTTTATTTCATCATCTTAGATTAATTACATTGCCAAGATTGCCAATTCCCAAACAGTAAAGAGGTGTTTGTCATTAGAAGATACCCTAGTTATGTTGTGGTCAGTGATTGCAAGGAAATATATTTAACACAGGACACATAATTTATAGGATTATTTTATAATATTAACCAAAAAAGTCAAATGCAGAGGAATGCAAGTGATGTAGCCATACACTAGAGACCCAAGAATCCAGCCAAGGATCTGGATCCCATAGCAGTGTCCCTCACAAGTCCTCTATGAGTCCAGCCAGTGGCCTAGAGCCCACAGCAATAACTCATGCTTGTTCTTATCAAGGATCTGCACCAGGAAGGCCCAAAGACCAGTGGTGGAAACCAGAAAACCTGCACCGGTGGG
This sequence comes from Heterocephalus glaber, assembly GCF_000247695.1. The sequence goes on from NW_004624749.1 coordinate 27,106,163, forward strand.
GTAAAAGATTTGTGCCATCAGGCTGAGGAATCCACATTGGAGCTAAGAAGTGATGCTCCTGAGGTCTCTTGATGAGAACAGCAGCCATTCCCAGCAACAGCAAGAACCCAAGCTCTTCCAACAAGAACAGCCAAGTTTGCATCAGGAAAACCAACTGCAGCAAGCTTCTTCTAGAAAATCAACAGCCCATGATCTTCCCCTTCAGTTCTCTTTTTATTCCATTGGCAACAATCCTCAGGTGGATCTTTCACACCCAGACCATGCTGACTCAGTTCGTCTGGGCATTACAAGTTGATCATTAGTTAATCCACCACAAGTTAATTTTGTCAGATCTCCATTCAATCTTATCAATATGTATAAGTTCAGGCAAATCTACTTTTCTGTCACAGAATACTGCAGCCATTTATTTCCATAACACAGGAGAAAAAAAAAAAAAGACTCTAGTTGGCTGGTCAGTGTAACTGCCCATGCCAAAGTCTTATAATTTCTGAATAAAAATTAACTTCTGCTGAACATTAGCTAGATGTTATGAAATTAGAAAGACATCATTTATGGATACCCCTCATTTTAATACATTAACTTTACCAAATTTTAAACTGATCAAACACAGGGTTGTAATTCCATATAAGAGAATTTTAAAACTTACTTTAACTAATATTCTTTCTTTCTGAATTCTTTTGTGCAGGCATCCTCCTATTGATGTGGGAAGATGTTGCACAGCTCTAATAGACATTAAATGCTTAGAGAATGTGAGAGAAACAGGTCGGATATCTGGGAGACCTAAGCAAACAAGATAACTGTGATTTTGGCAAATAGGACTGAAAGTAATAAAAATAAATAGATCTTCAAGGAAGATAAGTAATGTAAATCACAGTTTGTACTTACATAAATATAATGTGGGTATAAATACCAGTTAAAATTTGTAAATATTAAACAGTGAAATACCTAGGGCAAAGCAGGTTCATTGTCAAATGATTATGAAAGTTCTTTACTCTTTGGCAAAGTATTGCTTTAGGCATAGAATGGTGGTTAACTTTCCATTGCTGTAGAAAAATATCTAAGCTAGTGAACTTAAAAAAGAGGAAAGATTTATTCTGGCTCGTGGTTTAATATTACTTGAAGTCTGTGGGAAGGTGAAACAACACGGAAAAGTAAAGCTGCTCACCTCATGGCAACCAGGAAGCAAAAATGTGGAGGAGCTGGAGTCCCAATAACCCCTGCAAGGACATGCTGACCACTTCCTAACAATGTCATCTGCTGAGGACAGAACCAAGCTTTCAACATATGATCCTTGAGGAACATTTAAGATTCAACCAATAACACATAGGCACATGATAAAATTTGGACCAATGAGATGTGAAACCAGCTGCTAGAGGGAATCTGAGAGGACTTTTCTTAAAAAGAGAGATAAAGTAGGATCATTTTACCTGTGAGACTGTCACTTTCTAGTAAAGCCTAAAATTGCACCAATGATGTCAGAATCCTGAGCCACCCTAAGAACTAGCATGCTGAGGAAATAGAGAAGAAAAGAAAAAATAATTATAATATTTCCTTACAATCAAACAAGATAACCAGACCTAGAACTGTACTCCTATATGAATCCAGAAGAGTGTCTGGTATGTGAGATAATAAGTATTCTCATATTTTTTCTTCCAACCTACTAGTAGTGGAGGAAAATTATGGGGTAGAATTCTGCACACAGGTTTCAAGCCTCAGGACCATGAGAACTGTTTAGCTGGGTGGTTCTGCCTCATCTTCCTGAGTTTATACTTAAGCTATCTGCAAGGACTGCAGCCTCTAAAGACCTATTTGAGGCTGAAGATTCAGTATCAAAACTTACATCACTTAGGAAGGAGGCCTCAGATCTTCCCACTTGGACATCTCCATGGGTTGGCTTGTGTCAGATCATCTCTCAAGCAAAGGATCTCAGAGGAAGAGAGTGTGCACTCAGGATAGAAGATTAATTTTATAAGCTCACTATACAAGTGACATCACTTCCCCTATATTCTGTTTGTTAGAAACAACTTACAAAGTCCAGCACATTCCCAAAGGGAGGGAAATTAGATTCTACTCTGAAAGAAAGAGTATCAAAAATATTTTGGGATCTTATTATCTAGAGATAGGTTTTATTTTCAAAATAAATTTTTAAAGAAATATTTAACTATTACTAGGAAGCACATAGCAGAGATAACATAGTAGATATGTTTGCTATTGGCATCATTTTCTTTAAGTGTTAGGGACTAAAATTATTTGCTAAAAGTGTTCTTGAGAAGTGGTAGGTTTAGGGGTAAAGTAAAATTGAATGAAATGGCTATTTGGGGAAATAACAGAGTACTAACTGTAGAAACATAAAGAAAATGTTTTGAAAGCTACTAAATAATTCTATATTATATACATAATTCTATGGAGCTCTATGAACACTTTGATAAAATGCATGTGTTTCTCTGAAAATAAGACTTAGCATACTTGTCTCTAGAGAAATTAGAAACTTAATTTTAAGCTGAAGATACTAAGAGAAATAGAGAATGTTTTTAAGTTTTCAAGGAATAAATCTCTCTCTATCTAGCTCTTTCTCTTGCACCTTTTTTCTCTCAGCACTGCATACAAATAGTTTGATTAAAAATTCTTCCAAAATATATGAATATTTATTGATATACAAATATTTATCAATATACAAACTCAGAGCTTATAAAAAGGAAAAAATGATTTAAAGCAATTCTACAGAGCTAGTTTAATCATTTGAAGAATGAAAACATATTTAAAATTTGTACTTCTACCAGAATTTCATATGGCAATAGGTTTTGCATATCTTTCCTACAAAGGGCTTCCTTTGCTGTGTGATGCAGGACCTTTAGTGTGAAGAGCATGAATTGTTTTCTAAAATAGTATGACAAATATGGCTTTCTCAGATGAGCCCTAGTAGTGTGTTAGAATATTTAGGTGTACTATTAAAAGAATACAGCTAACACAAGTATTTTCCAGAAAAGTAAAAAGGGCTTAGTATTATGCAATATATTGATATCATTTAACACACAAATTAATCAATGATGGCAGTAAGGGAAAAGTGGTTGTCCTGATAGATATCAGAAAGTAGTTTCATAAAATTCAACACCATGGCTGTCAAGAACTCCCTTACCATAACAAAAGTATTTATCACAAAGTAACAGCCTCGTTTATAATTAAAGGTTAAAAAATAATTAGAAGACACATGAAAGTCAGGAGCAAGACAATTGTAAATGGAAGGAGAACCCACCTTCCAATTACCGCCCCATTCCCTGAAGAGGATCTGCTTCAGAATTTGATCTTGCCCAAATTAAACAAAAATCTGTCATTTCACTCCGTGGCCAGCACTTTGCATTGCTAATAGTAGAGAAACTGGAAAATGGCCCTTAACCAAAATTAACTTCTTAATGAATACAAGAAGTTTTTTGTGTACACCAAATTATGCAAGTATACCAAATCTTTTGTGAAAAAAATTGCAATATGTATTTGCAATTTTCCCATGCTTGAGGAAAGTGTTGTGATATGGAAGATATTTTGGAGGTGCACTCAAGTAAAACAGTAAAAGAGTTTAGGGAAGAGCTGTCTACATAATAAAAGAGAAATGACTTGGGAGATATTCCATGCAGAACATTAGAGAGAGTAACACCTATTGGTGAATTTAAATTTTTTTTTCAAACTCACATTTACTGTAAACTTCCTCCTTTTGCTATCTGTACTTAAGACAGGTTGTACTATGCCTACTTCAGAATATGGAGGAGAGAGGAAGGGCACAAAATCAGAAACCATGTTGAAGTATTTAGACTATATCAGGTCTAACTTAGACTGAGAAATTTAGAAATGAGATGAAACCACCATGGAAATATAAGACCCAAAATCCTTAGGAACAGCACAACAGGAGAGAATTCTCATAGAACATAGGATGGGACTCCTAGCTGTTTGGTTGGAAAATTGAGAGTAGTGATAGATATGAGTTTGAGATGCATAGTAACCCGGAGACAGAGGATTTCACAAAGACAGACACTATTCCCAGTATTATTTAACTCAGGCTCTACATTTTTATCCCCTGCAAGTCTACAAGGAAATGAAACATAAGAATATCAGGAGTGAAGGCAGAAATAGTATTTGCCAAAGATGGGGTTATGTATCTAGAAACTCCACAGAATTAATGACAAAATTCAGTAAGGTCTTAAATAAAATTATTAGTGATTTCTTTTACTAGCAATTACAAGTTTGGAAGTCTAATGAAAAGATATCATTTAATATAGCAACTGGAATAGGGTTGCTATATTTAACAAGTTAAACTCTGTGATTTCTAGTTACTTTTGAATTTTAGATATGCAATGAAAACTTGTTTAGTATGCCCCATGTCATATTGAGACTTTGTTACACAACAAAATTAACCATTTTTATCTTAAATATACATGGTACTTACCATTCCAAATTTTAGACCAGAAGTATAAAATGTCACTTCAAAAATCAGAGTGCATATCACTAGTCCCACTATTCAACAATTATCTTCATTATAGCATGTACTATATACCTTTAAAATCCTTTAAAATTGCATCTCAGATGTGGAATATGCATTTTAATAATTAAAGTAGGACTTAATTCCTTGTGGAAAAAATATTTCCCATATTTTTGGCCTTTCAGCATCTGGTTGGATTTCCCAGGCATTCCATTTCAATGGGCCAAATGTTATCAGCACACTGAGAGACATGTTCTCTTCTCCCTTCCACCAACTGCACCCAGCTCTCCACTCACAGGGTCTTCACTGCTATGCTAGCTCCTCAGAGAAGGTGGCTTTCAACTGGCATGGACAGCACATTCAGCCCTCCCTGATGGACTTGAAGAACCCTGGGGGATGCTCAGGCTACATTTTTGAGAAATCCACTACAGTGACTTAAACAGTGACCACAGAACAAGAGGAGAAACCAGCTGTTGGACTCCAACATCCCTGAGCTTAAATTTGCAGTTTCAAAAAATTACAGCTGCTACTGGCTGATGAACCACATTTCCCTGAAGGGTGCTGTGTTCTTGGGAAGCACCATTCCAGTATTTCAAAGATTAAGTTAAAATTGAACAATGTATGAGGATGTATAAAAAGTAATTTACCATTTTATAATTACTTTTAATTAACCATTTTATAATTACTTCCTCCGTGGTAATGCCTATGGGGCTGATTGTGAAAACAATTATCGGCTGGGAATTTGCATACCAGTAATAGGCCTTAACATAAATGCCATAAATGTAGCTATTTCTTGGTACTTATTTGGCATATCATGCAGCCTAACTATATATTATTCACTCTCAGCCTTCTTCCAAGTTGAAAGGAAAAATAAAAGGAGAATATGCCTTTTTTTAAGAAAAACATTTGAAATAATGACAGATTATTTTATTCTGTACTCACTTATTAAAACAAAAAGTCAAATGTTCTCTCCTTGGCTTTCAAGGTCTTATTCAGTCCCACCCTTACCACATTACACCAAGTTCTCACCAATGTCAGTGAAATGTCATCACAGGATGTTCAGAAATGTCTGTGTTTAAAAACAACATGATGCACTTTTCCCTTCCTCTACAACTGATGATTAATGCTACAATATTATCAATTAGATCAATTGTACTGCCTGAAATAAAAACAATAAATTTTTTAAATGTCAGAACACAGACTGATAGAATCACCCAAGGATTCACAATAGAAAACTGTTTAACAGAGAGAAGAACCTCGAAGCAGAATGTTCTTTGTTGCTCTGAGACTGGCTTTCCCCACATCACCTTCAGCATGGACAGTGATCCAAGACTTACCTTCACATTGTGTTAGGAAAATTAACTGCAGGGTGGATGACCCTTGTGTGCATGTGCTAGCCACAGCTAGCACATTATGGCTTATTGGAAGAAACTAATGAGAAAATTATTAATCACTCAGGGAAGTTTATTGTTCTCCATTAGCCAGATATTGATGTGGCAGTCCTGACCTACAGTCAAAATAAATATAATAGGAAAAGAGCCCAGGTGCTCTGGCCTGAAGGTGTCCTCCAAGGACTAGTCCTTACTTCCTTATACTGGCCTATTCCCAAGTGTGAATAAAGGAGGAAACACCACATAAAAAATGCCTAGTTTTAAATTGTTCTTAAGGCTATTACTCCTACATCCTCATTACTCAGTATTTTTATTTCAAATTCCTTTAGGGCTGAAGGAAGAGGAAATGTGTGACTCTCATTTAAAAACAAAATACTTTATCATTTGTGTTTTCTTTGTTTTTATTATGTTCCAAGAAGCATAAGAGTTGTTTGTTTTCCAAACAGAACTATTTTAAGAAAGAGAAATTCTATCTCTCTTTTAACTTTAGCTTTTGCTTTTTAGTTGTATTAATGTGTGATGACCTCATAATATTTGAGCATTTCGGAATCCCTTTGGGGATAGATAAGGTTGCTTAAATGTGAAGAAATGTAATTATTTCATGTGATGTTTCATGTCTTTCCAACTTCACCCAAGCTTCAGTAAGCCATTGGGATAACCTGCTGTGTGCTTCCCTACCTTCTGATTCTGTTCATGGAAATCCTTACACCAAGCACACAGTGAAATCTTACTCTGCATTTATCCTTCACTATTTTTGAAGCTCAAAACTTATCTCTTCTCAGCTACTGAGCCTTTATTGACTGCTTCAGCCTTGAATGATATCTGAACACTGTAGTTTTTGACATAGATGTTTATTGATGTTTTTTCTGAGTCAATATTTTATATCTTTAGAAATGACAACGTTGACATCAATATTCAGGTTATTGTGTAAAGATAGAAGCTTAGGCATTTTTGTTAAGTTTTAATAATTTAAAAATTAAAACTTTACTCATTTTGAATGTTACTGGCAATACAATATGGCTAGGTTAACCATGCAAAAATAACTCACTCAAGCTAGAGCTAGTTTTTATTTGTAATTAAACATTTATATACTAAGGTATCCTCCAAGGAGTGGTCCTTACTCCCTTACACTGGGCTATGATAACAAATTATTGACTGTATTTAACAGTTTGGCCAAAGTACCTAATTCTCTCCTTATATTTGCTTTGACATTAAGTCTGTTCTTCTCCTGCTGCATCTGTTAGAGAAAAATATTATTTTCAGTTATTAATATGCCTTTATCAAACTCTCCCAAAGACCCTTAGTGTGCTAGCTAATGTACAGAATGTGAAGATGAAGTTCACAACTCTTCAGTTAATTCCTGTAACACAAGTGAGAATGTAATTATTGTCTCCTAAGCCATTCTGAAACTAAAGAATAAAAGAGCTCAGCTCAAAGCAATTAAGAACATTTTACTTCCTTTCTTCCATTTTAAACTTTTTATTTTAACTATTTTCCCTTTAAAATTCCTCCAGTTTGTAATGTGACCCTTTTTAAAAATTCATTTTTTCCTTTCAAATAACATAATTGCTCTGGTTGATAAATATTGTAATATTTTAATCAACTCTTACAAAAAGAATGCAAAACAGAAAATCAAAAAAGTGATATTAAAGATATACAAATAGCAAAACACCAAAAATGCTTATTAGATATGAAATTCATGCAGAACATAGTATCAGATAAATGAATAAAATTCTGTAATCATCTGAGATAAATAGATCAATATCAAACAGAAGAAACAATTCTATAAAACTACTGAATGAGCATCATAGGATAAATAATTGGGGAAAATGGAAAATTGACTTATCTTTTTTAAAAAGTAAAAGAAAGATCACCATGTAGAAAAATAGTCCATTTAGTTAGACCCTAGGAGCAATCATTAAGAAGGAAGTGAGAATTTGAAAATCAATTTTTGTTCAAGTAGAGCATGCATTGGAATGACTTGTAGATTATTATGTGGGGTATGCAGATTAAATTCAAAAGTTATAAATCAGTTAGCTAGGACTTGAAAAATTTGAAAATTCATGAAAGATGGAAATGTTAGAAGAGCGATCTCTATATAAACTTGAGTGGTTGCAATTTTTCTGCAAACTGGAACATTCCAGACCAAGGAGACTAGTAGTGAATTTCCTTTGATTCAGGGGAAAAAGTAAAACTCTTTTAGGAAGTGCATTAGGCAGCAGTGAAACTTACCAATAATTTGAAATCAAGAGATATCTGTTTCTGACAAAGATGGATATCATAAAGGAAAAGATATACATAGAAGTACTGATATGTTTTTCCAAAATTGTCTATTCTGAAACTTCCATTACAATTGTTCTCTGATTTACTATTATTTGCAGTTAGATTGTTCCTTTTTGTAAAAGTGACAAATGTTCATTTCTTCAAAAAGAATCCAGACTGTTAAAAAATAAAAACCATGCATATTCTTATGTCTTAGAAAAATAATTATAACATTTTTGTCATAAATCATCAGTGAATTTTTCACAAAACAAATGTGAAAATTTAAACTTAACTGTATTACCTATCAACCGTGATCTCAAATGCAAGATTGAATATGAAATGTTAAATGCTGAATTTTTCTTTACCAAGTATAATTTCATTCTTGAAGGAAAAACAAATGAATATTTAGTGTTATCTGAGCCACAAGTACTGACAATAAAAAATAGCATTGACCCATATAGTCAATTTCATTTAAATTGTAATTTTAAATTTTGCAATATACTTGGAAAGAGACAACTGAAACAAGGAGGACATAAAGGTTACGTATTCCAAAGTAAATTTCCTAGTTCCTTCATCACACACAATTTCCCAGGTAATTGGTAATCCTTTTATGATAAGAATTAACCAATAGAGAATAATTTAAGATTGTGATCTTTCCAATGCATGGAATCATAATTATCTCTATTTTAGGGAAGTTTTCAGGATTTATAAAACCAAAAAGAAAAAAGAAAATAGAATCATAACTCTAAATTAACCAGAGAGATTAGGTTAAAGTAGGATTTGGTGTGCATGTGATGGGGGATACTGGAATATGCACAAATAAAACAATTCTCTGATTACATCCCACCCATAACTTAGAGGAAGTAAAGAACATCTGATGATTAAGTTTGGCACATGTGACTCATCCTCTGCTTAATGGAGTGTTAACATCACAGAAGCTTGGACACTGATTTCTTGCCTATTGTACTGACCCAAACTGATGGGGAGATGCAGGTGACAGAAAGAATCACAGTCAATTAAATCATTTGCATTTGTGATTCCCCAAAGAAGAATGCAGTCAACTTGCCATATGCTTCAAAAGCACTTATTTTGTTTTAGCTGCTACAAATTCATTACCCTACATTTTCATTGAAAAGTTCCTTGTTCTGTGTGCTGATTAAATCGGGGTGTATTATTTGCTTTTCACTAGTGCCTTCCTATTTTATGTTTAATTGTTCTAATCTTATCTTTTCATTCTGCATTCCTTTACACATATTCTCAAAAACTTTGATAACTGAACTGCAAAAAATAAAGCAAAATTATGTGGTATTCCAGACATTTCAGGGGCTCCTTGATATGAAAAGTAGAACACAGAGTAGGAATAGCAAGACAAATGACTGTATTCTAGGTGCAATTTATTTACTAAATTATTTTGTTATATTTTAGTTAACCTTAATAAAAATGGTAAAGCAAAACAAGAAAAGAAAAACCTTTGACTTTTGAGTAAATACTGACCATTCACCATATATTCCATCAAATACATAGAAATTTTGTTGAAAACATGTATTTTTTAAAACAATAAATAGTAACAAAAGAAGTAGCCCACAAGTACTGAGAAGAACCTGAACTGCCAGGTCATGGAGATTTTAATTGCCTCCCAGAGTAGCAATCAGTAGCAGTAGGGGTCTGAGGAAGCACCCTCAGTGGGATTCAACTGGAAGCCAAGACACAGGAGCATCTGCTTGCCTGAAAAATGCAACCTGTTCGTGTCTCCTGCTAATCTCTGCTTCTTCTTTTCTTCTTATATTTAAATATGTTTGTTTATTATTTTTAATTGAAACATTAAAAAGTTGCATGAATTTATAGAGTACAACATGTTTTGATATGTCTGTATTATACAAACGATTGAAGTCCTTATCAGTTGATAGAAGCCGGCTCCTGCCACAGGCTCCTAGGAGACTCAGCCAGGGCTGCAGATGGACTCCTCCTCCTGCTTATCCTGTGAGTGAAGCCCAAGCCACAACATTCCTATGCAAAGAGGCTCAGAGTTGCAAACTGTATGTAAGGTAAACTGGTGGAAGCACAAAAGGGTCTCTGTATGAGGCTTACACAGCCCAGAAAGTGCATCACATAAAAATCCCATGAGATCTAAGTCATATGTCAGGTTAACATGTGGACATTACACATTAGAGAACACCTAAGGAAATTTCAGTGCCAAAGAAACACAGAATGCTACAAAAATGGGGAAACTCACACCAGAGAAGTTAAATCTATTGATAAAATCTGAAATGTATTGCAATGTAAAATCATTTAAACTGTTCAAGGAAATTATGGAAGTAATAAACGCCATAAAATCAAGAAGATTACAGCAACAGGTATAGATTTGAGTTTATTTTGTACATGGAGCTCTTAATATTCTGATGCTTTTCATCTGTTGTCTACAAATTACTTAAATATTTAAGTATTTTTATTTATATCTCATTTATATTCTGTCTTATTACATCATCTAGAAACTCTAGGACACAGCTTGAGTAATATATATATTTATAAGGATCACTTTCTTTTTATCATTTTAATAAGAAGACTTCCAAGACTGTAACATTGAGTGTGATATTGGACTTTACATTTGGTATTTTTGAAAATAATGTTCTTTGAAAAAAGTATCATTTATATCTGAATGTATATATCTTTAATACTATTAAATGCTCTTTTTAACAATAAGGAAAGTCCTCATTTTTACTAACATCAATTCATTAACGAACTCTGAATATTAAAGTACACTTGTACTTCTGGTATAACATCTTATTGTGTGTGTGTGTGTGTGTGTGTGTGTAGGGAGAGAGAGACACACAGTGAGACAGAGAGAGAGAGAGAGAGAGAGAGAGAGAGATACTTGGGCATATGTGCAGCCTGGAAAATTTTCTTCTACTATTTTACTAACAACTATTCTTATGTTTCTTTTGATGCCTTCTTTGAAATGTGAGTGTATAGGGCTTGGCATGCGGGCACATGGCTGTAATCCCAGCACACAGGAGGCTGAGGTAGGAGGATGCCATGAGTTTGAGGCAAGCATGGCCTACATAATGAGACCAAGACCAGCCTGGATTACATAGTGAGACCTTGTCTTTAAAAATAGTTAATGCATAAATTTGTGTCCTTTCTGATACACAATCTCCTGGTCTCTGATAATAGTCTTTGTAATATCTATTCCCCCTGCCATCTAAGAAATAGTGTTAAATTCCCCCTAGATATCTGATTTCATGTTTAACAGTACTGAGTTTTCTTTTTTTTTTCCATTGGTACCTTTTAGGTATACAATACAATTACATTCATCATTGGGAACTTGTACCTTTACATGCTGTATCTTGGTTCTTATTTTTTTCCCAATTTCCTGTCCTCTCTTCACCCCCTCCACCCTTCCCTATTTATAAACACCTTGTTTCCATTTTTTCCTTTTCTCATATTTTTTCCTTTCTCGTCTTTCCTTTCCCCTACCCTTCCCATTTCCCCTACCCCTTTAGAACATTTCTTTCCCATGAACTGGAGACTGGATAAAGAAGATGTTTTTATATATGTATATATATAAAATGGAGTACTACTCAGCCATAAACAATGAGAAACTAGAGACATTTATAGCTAAATAGATGCATATTGAAGCCATACTCTTTAAGTGAAATGAATAAGACACACATGTGTAAATACCAAATAATTTCTCTGGTGTGAGAAACTAAAAGTGTAAATAAGGATCAAAATGTATAATTGATAATGAGTTCTTTTGTAATTCTCCATAGTTGAATTTGAACTATGCTACTCATTTTTAACTTTTCTTAAAATACTTCCTTTTCTCACTTTCTCCCATCTCATCTGTCATCCTCTCTCAAACCATTACCTTTTTATCTCATATGGTTTTGTTTTACATGTCTTCTAGTTATTATTTTAAAAGTTCTATTTTCTTTCATTTTGTTGACATTTCCAGCAATGTCTAGAAATTTTGTTCTGAACCTGTATTTGGTATTTTCCAGAAAGATATCCTTCCTCTAATCTTGCAGCTATTGCTGCCTTTTCATATATTTGTTTATTTTTAAAAGTTCACTGTTTTCTTTTTCCTGTTGTTTAAGTTGTTTCTCATAATCCTTAAGAAAGAACCATGATAAAAGAAAAGGAAAGATCAGGGAATTTGTACTTTATATAACTTTGATGACCGTTTTATTATTGTGCTAAGATCAGTCTGCTCAGGTTTAGTACTGGACTGATTGATTTCTCCTTTATCTCTAATGTTATGACATTTCAACATATTTCTTTGCTGTAATACTTTAGCTTTTTTTCCTCTCCTCATTAATTGCTTAAAAGATTTTTTAACTGGTAAATCCCTAAGTCATAATTATAATACAATATCATGATTATGCTGCTTTCAAAATTCCTCATGCCATCATTCCTGCTCTAGAATTTTCCATATAAGCACTTCATCTTTTAGGGAAAAAAATATACAAAGTAAGATAAAAATACATAGTGAATGTTTAAATTGTTTAAAAAAATATTAAAATAAAGACATGTTGTCATTAATCCCCCTCAAAATAATTATCTTCACTTAAGCCACACTTATCTCACCATGATCAAAAATATGATTAATGCTGCTGTCAAGTTCCATCCAATGGAAATGCAGGCTCATAAAAATACTACTGAGAAAGGAAACTGAACCTCTTCTCCATTAAGAAAGACATACAGTAGCTATAACTACAGCAGCTATGATCACAGGTATAATGTAATCTCACCAGAGCATAATCGTCCTGGAAACCCCAGCCAGAACTCACTGCATGCCCTTGACTGCTTCTCTGCTTGTATAGTGATCCTTGAGCACCTTCACTTGCTCTTTCCCATCCCCATAGAAACATAGAAATATAAAAATGAAAGTAAATTTCTGTTTCCGGTTCTCAAGCAGACAGAAATTTCTTGCTGAGCTGCCAGAAATTAAAGCCAGTTGCTCCTACTTCACATCTGAGTAGTCTGTCAGGAACCCTGCAGTGGTCACGCTTCATTACAATGGATCCTCCTCTACTTTACTCACTTGACCTGGCACCATGTGACTTCTACCTCTTCCCCAAAATCAAAATGGTCATAAACGATAAAGGTTTTGAATCAACTCAGGACCTTGAAGAGGCCACAACCACACAACTGAAGACACAAAAGAGGACTTCTAGAGCTGTTTCAGGGGTGCGAAGAATGGTGGGTGTTTTAAGCAAAAGGATGATTTCAAGGGGCATTACTGGTGATCTGTCTAATATTTCTAACAGACTTTATAAATATACAGAAGACAGGCTTTCACATAATTTTAGAGAAATGAAACTCACATTGCTCTTCAAGGAAAAATAGTTGGCAGAATAGAATATTGCCATAGGAGTTTAGGGCATGAGAAAGCTGGCTGGGAAAGTATACCTGACCTGTTAATTACAAGATTCCAGAACACATTCCCAGAACAGTTCCCAAATCCCTTCATGTGGGGTTCTCCTAAGAACTTGAGCAGATTTTCAATAGAATGCCCCAAACCAGACATCAGCCTGAGGTGTGGGATCCTAACACTGCCTATCAGGACCCATAGGTGGTAGTTCTGACAGGTTTCCTCAACATATAAGGATGCGGACACCAACAAGAGCTTGCTATCATGGCTTTCCCCACTATGCTTTTTCCAGGCTGTACTTTTATCTTACTTTTTCCTGTTTTAATCAGTCCAAGTTCACTCTGCAGAGCCAGTTTCTCCCTTACAATTCACTTTTACTTTTTCAAATAAACTTTGCCACTGAGTTTTGGTTGTTTAATGCAATTCTTTTTCAAGATGAGATGAACCTGGAATATAATTCCAGAGGGAGGCAATCAACCACAAACCTGTTACTCTTTGTTTGGCGAGCCATTTAATTTAAGAAGTTGCTTGATAGCATTATGCCTTAACATTTAAAAAGAACAGGAAACAAAATAATTGACAAAAGCAAAAACAGGCCTTGCCATGCCCACCTACGACCAGCAAGATGGTGAGGACCCCTCAGCAAGGAGCTAGGCAGGAGAGCGTCTTGCAACTCCCCCCTACGCCTGTTGTGGGTTGACTCTTCACTCTGTTGGTGGTTTCCCTTTCTGTGCAGAAGCTTTTTAGTAAGAAGAGATCCCCCTTCTTGATTGTTTGTGCTAGTTCATGGGCAACTGAGGTTTTGTTCATAAAATCTTTTCCTACACCAATGTCTTCAAGAGTTCTACCTATCCTCTCTTCCAGGCGATTCACTGTTTCTATTTTAATATTTAGATCCTTAATCCATTTTGATTTTAGTTTAGTGCATGGTTAGAGATATAGGTCTAGTTTTAATCTTTGGCAAGTTGAAACCCAATTGTTCCAGCACCATTTATTAAAGAAACTATCCTTCCTCCAGTGAGGGTGTTTGGCTCCATTGTCAAAGATGAGATGACTGAGTGTGTCTGGAGTTGTTTCTGCATCTTCTAGTCTGTTCCTCAGGTCTGTTTCTCTGCCAGTACCATGCTGTTTTTATCACAGTAGCTTTGTAGTACAGTTTCAAGTTGGGGATTGTGATACCCCCTGCCATGTCTCTGTTGCTTAGAATTGCTTTTGCTATTTTAGGTCTCTTCTTGTTCCAAATGAATTTTTAGATTTTTTTTTCCCCGCGTCTGTGAAGTATGCTCCTGGGATTTCAATTGAGATTGTATTGAATTTATAAGCAGTTTTGGAAGTATGGCCATTTTCACTATGTTGATTCTTCCTACCCAGGATGAAGGGATGTCATTCCATTTTCTGATAACCTCTTCAATCTCTTTTTTCAGAGTGTTATATTTTCCAGAGTAGAGGTCTTTGATTTCTTCTGTTAGGTTGATTCCTAGGTATTTCAGATTTATTTTTCCAGATTGTGACAGGAATTGTTTGCCCCAGTTCTCTCTCAGTGAGTCTGTTTTTTGTGTACAGAAAAGCTATTGATTTTTGTGTATTGACCTTCTATCCAGCTACTTTACTGAATTTGATTATTAAATCTAGAAGACTTTGGTTGAAGCTCTTAGGGCCTTGTATATAGAGTATCATGTCATCTGCAAAAAATGACAATTTCACTTCATGGTTTCATTTCTTTATTACTTTTATTTCTTTCTCTTGTCTAGTTGTTGTGGCTAATATTTCCAAAACTATATTGAACAGGAGTGGTGATAGTGGACATCCTTGTCTTGTTTCTGATTGTAGTGTGAAGGATTTCAGTTTTTGACCATTAAGTATGATATTGGCTGTTGGTTTTTCATAGATGACTTTTATCAGATTGAGGTACAGACCATCTATTTCGATTTTTTGTAGGGTTTTTATCATAAATCCATGTTAGATTTTTATCAAATGCTTTTACTGCATCTAATGAAATGATCACATGGTTTTTGTCCTTGATTCTATTAATATAGTGTATTAAATACAATGATTTCTGTATGTTGAACCATCCCTGCATCCCTGAGATAGATCCCACTTGGTCAATGTATATGATCTTCTTTTTTTATTTTTTTTCCCATTAAGTTTATTGGT
>NW_004624749.1:27128816-27173480 GCF_000247695.1 Heterocephalus glaber
AAGGTTGGCTAAGGGTTTGTCAATTTTGTTTATTCTTTCAAAGAACCAACTCTTGGCTTCATTGATTTTTTTGTATTGTTCTCTTAGTCTCCATTTCATTGATTTGTGCCCTGATCTTTATAATTTCCTCCCTTCAATGAACTTTGGGTTTTTGTGCTCTTCTTTTTCTAGAAGCATGAGGTTCAGCATCGGGTTGTGTAATTGAACTCACACTATTTTCCTAATGTGAGTATTCACAGTATGAATTTCCCTCATCAGACTGCTTTCATTGGGTCCCATGGATTCTGATATGTTGTATTCCAATATCATTTAGTTGTAGGAACTGTCTGATTTCTTCTTTAATTTCCTCTATGACCCATTGGTTATTTAGGAGTGTGTTTTGCAGTTTCCATGTGTTTATGAAATTCTTGTGGTTTCTTTTGCTATTGATCTCCAATTGCATCACACTATGGTCTGACAATATACAGGGAATAACTTCAATTCTTTTTTCCCTTATATAAACATGTTCTACGAGCAAGTATATTATGTATTTTAGAGAACATCCATGTCCAACTGAAAAGAATGTGTATTCTAATTTTATGGGGTACAACACTCTGTAAACATCTGTTAAGTTCATTTGTTCAAGATTTTGATTGAGTTCTAGTATTTTGTTATTTATTTTTTGTTTAGTTGACCTATCTATTTGTGACAGTGGGGTATTGAGGTCCCCCACCACTATTGCATTAGTGCTTGTACGATTTTTCATGTCCGGTAGAATTTGTTTTATATAGTTGGGTGCACTAGTGTTTGGTGCATATATATTAATTATTGTCATCTCTTCTTCTTGGATTGTTCCCTTTACAAGGATGTAGTGTCCTACTTTGTCTCTCTTAATCAGTGTCAGTTTGAAATGCACTTGAACTGCAAAGAGTATAACTAGTCCTGCTTTTTTTAGCATTCTTGGCACATGGAGTACTGTTTACCACCCTTTAACTTTCAGTCTATTAGTTTCTTTTTGAATTAAGTGTGTTTGTTGTATGACGCATATTGTTGATTCTTGCTTCTTTTTTTTTGAAACGGGGATCAAACTCGGATCCTTGCACTTGCTCAGCAGGCAGCAAAACCACTGAGCTAAATCCCCAGCCCATCTTGCTTCTTGACCCATTCTGCCAGTGTATTTCTTTTGATTGGTAAATTGAGACCATTAACATTGATTATTATAATTGATATGTATTACACTTGATCTTAGCCAAAAGACCAAGAAGCGATTATAATTGATATGTATTGACTTAGCCTTGTCATGACTTTTTCTTTTTGTTGGATTCTCCCCCTTTGCATTTAAGTTTTTATCATGCCTGATGAATTCATTCTGTAGGGCTTTATGGGGTTGTGATCCTCATTGTCTTTTCCTAGGAAATTGTTCAAAAATTTTTGGAGTGCTGGTTTGGTATTTGTGAAGTTCCTAAGGTTCTCTTTGTCATGAAAATATCTTATTTCTCCATCAATTTTGAAAGATAGTTTTGCAGGATACATCAATCTGGGTTGGAGGCTGTTTTCCTTTAGGGCTTGAAATACATTGCTCCACACTCTTCTTGCCTTGAGGGTTTGCATTGAGAAGTCTGCTGTGATTCTGATGGGCTTTCCTTTGTATGTGATTTGTTACTTTTCTCTAACTGCTTTTAGTATTTTCTTGTTCTGTCAGGTTTCTGGAATCTTAACTATTATATGCCTATGTGTAGATTTTTTTTGATAAAGGCTATTTGTAGTCCTATATGCCTCACTTATCTTTATATCAAATTCTTTTCCCCTATTTGAGAAGTTTTCTGCCATTACTTCTGTGAACAGTTTTTTTAATGTCATCTACACTCTCCCCTGTTTCTTCCTTAACTCCAGTCACTCCGATGTTATTCTCCTTTGTACTGTCTAGCAGCTGCTGGACTGATTTCTCATGGTCCCTTACTATTTTTAAGAAATTTTTATTTTCCTGGTCACTAATTGCAATCCTATCTTCTATACCTAAAATTGTATCCTTGCATTGGTTTATTCTGCTGCTTAAACTTTCAATGGAATTTTTAATCTCCTGGAAATCTGTTTGCATCTGTTTAACGGATTCCATTTTTTTCCTATGTTGGGATTCTACCATATTCCTCAGCTCCTCTATTTTTTTATGTCCTCTTTAGATTTATTTATCATGTCTTGTCCTATGGGCACAATCTCTGCTGTTATCTGAGAAATTATTTCTGATTTCATTTTTCCAGATCCTCTTTTGTTGCCAGTTCAGGGAGTCCAAGTGGTTGAGTATTAGATTGTTCCATCTCATTGCCCTTTGGGATTCCCTCAGGTGATCTGCAAGTCTGGTTTTGGAACTTATTTATGAGTCTTCTCATTTCAATAGATGCAGCCTGGTATGTCTTTGTTGACCTGACTTTTTGTTCACACAATGGTCTTGAATTCTCAGCAAGCCACGGAGCAGCATTTACTCTGCTGCTCACCAGTACACCAATTCCTGGGTTCACAGTGGTGGCCTTCTAGATCCCTGAGCTTACCTGTTGTCTGAGTAGGCTTCTGGGTGGTGCCTGAGCACACTTGGCATGGTATCTAGGCATGCTTCTCACTGGGACCCCTACGTAGTGCTTGTCTGAGAGGATCTTTGGTTGGGGGCTGTGCACCCCTGTTTCTGTTGTCTGGACAGGCTTTGGTCTCCTCACACTTATCAGTGGTATCAGGCCAAGCCTCTGGGTATTGCTTGTGTGCCTGTACAGCACTTCTCCAGGTGGGTCCCTGGCTGTAGCTGATGATATGGCGAACCTCTGGCTGAAGCCAGCTTGCCTGTCCAGCTCCTCTCTGGGCAGCCTCCCACTGCCCAACTTTTAATTACCTTCTAAACAAAATATCTTCTAAGCCAAATGTCTCTATTCTCATAATATGTATATATCATTTATTCCAGTAAATAAGTACACATATAGAAGTGCACGTATATGTACATGAATATTTTCAAACACATTCAGTGATTCATAGGCATATTAAAATTAGCTATGGACCTGGATATCAGTTGAAATTAAAATATACATAAAGTAGAAGAAAAAGGAGAAACTTCTGCACTAAAGTTCTTGAAAATGTTTTCACTGATAATTTAACATCATCAGTGCAGACTTCCAGTTTATCTGAACTTCATGATTTCATTGAATTGAACCACCTTGTTCTCCATGAACCTTCATAAAGTACCCCTTTCCCCCTCTTTCCTCCTGTGAAACAGATTTTTAAATATAGTGTATCTAGCTTTCTCATCATCTTTAAAAATAAAAAGCATAGCACACTTGAAAGCTTTGCTTCTGTTACTAAGGAAAGAAGAAGGGACATGTGACTAAAAATAAAATTTGACCTAAGGAACTCTGTTTGACTCCCTTTGAAGAAAAAGAAATAATATCTGAAGAAGTCAGATCATGCCCTTTATTTCCTTAGTTCTCTAGGAAAAGAGTACACACCCAATCACATCTTGAGGAAATATTCAGTAGAAGCCAAAGGCAAAGGAGATATTATATATTAGATGTCTATAGTGTAACATTTTAGTCTCAATCATTATTTTTCTTATCCTCACATAGTTTTTCTAATATAAGCTGACAGAGATATGTGGAACTTTCCAAAATGTAGAACTATCACAGACTATCATCTACATAAATGAGAAGATTAAAAAATCCAAATATGTTTAAACTCCTACCTTTGAATAAATGTCTTAGGCACATACACATAAATGTATGCATATATACACAATTTCTGTGAAATTATTATAGACATAATTATGATTAAACAGAAAACAAACAGGGCCGGGGATTTAGCTCAGTGATTTTGCTGCCTGCTGCACAATTCCAAGGACCCGAGTTCAATCCCCGGTACCAGAAAAAAAAAGAAAAGCAAATTATTCTAAAAATGGATTTATAATTGTGTTGTCCCATAGTACAGTTTCACAATTGAAAGTTTAACAATTGATAAGTAGCATGCTCATAATTTTTTAATTTATAGGAACTATCTCCTTTTAAAATCTAGAATAAGTACCATTGATGTAAGTTTTGGACTTTGTTCAGTGACAGATATAGTCAAGGAACTAGAGATGATGAACATAAAAATACAGCAATTAAGTAGCATAGAAAAGTGAAGCAAGATTTGATAAATGTAAATTCAGATTTCTTCCTTTATAGGAGAAATCTGTTCGTCAGTTTGCTCTTTTGTAAACTGGAGAAAGGTGATGTATATTTGTCTCTTGCATTTATTGTGAAAATAAAATGTGTGCTTCTATGTAAAAAGCATAGAACAAGTACTTACATTTAATGAGATAGATTAGACTATTCTTTAGGAAGAGAAGATTTTCTCCCTCCTCAAACCATGAAGAGAATGTGTATCTGCAAGGTTTTTGCTTATCTTGGAGAGTGGAATGTGGTGGCAGGAAGCAGCAGATCTGTCTGAGCTGAAGCTTTATGGAGCACTGCCTCTTTTCACTTACACCCTGCATTTCTCATTCTCCTGAATGAGAAAGACATGTCACAGAATATAGTTTGAAGTCAGAATATGTCCACCTAAAGACACATAGACAAGAATTAATGCTTATTATTATATAATACTATACTCTGAGGTAGCTCATTACACAGTAATAACTAATACACAAAAATAAAAGCTGTTAATATTAGAAATAAGTGCAGCAATCTGTCTTTACTTACAAAATTAATAATGTCATTAGGATACTCCACAAATATTTTGTTCCCTCTTCTGAAAGCATTATGGGCTTGAATTTTCTTGCCCAGTAGAATTCATGTATAACCAAGTAAGCTGCCTTTGGTCAAAATGAGCAAAATCAATATCTGTCATTCCCAAGAAGAAGCTTCAAGAGCCTCATATGCTTTCTTTCTTGTCCCATGGTGACCCACAGCATTCCATATAGCATCTTTGAATCACCCCAAATCTTGAAGTAAGGATAACAGTGAAACAGATCATAATATCAGGCAATATACTGTTAATATATAATGTTAATTAGAGATATCTCACAGAGGTGTTTTCACACCCATGGTTTTGGGGGTTGATTTTTAGTACCAGGGATCGAACTCAAGACCTTGTGCTTGCCAGGCAGGTGCTGTACTGCTAAGCTAAATCCTCAGCCTCTTGTGAATTAGAAATGAATGCTGCTAGAAACCATTTTGAATCTGGAGTTATTTATTATCACAGCCATAAATATGTGGCTTTGCCATAACCTTTTTAATAATAGCATTATTGGGATTTAACTATGAAAACATAAAACCTAAACCTTTAAAGTGTACATTTCAGTGGTTTAAAGCATATTCATAGAATCATGCAACAACTGGTATTATCTAATTTTAGACTATTTTAATTACTCCCCAGAGAAATCTCACACTCATTAGCAGTAATACTCCATTAACGTCTCAAATCCTAGCAGTAACTAGTCTATTTTCTATCTTTAAAAAATGTTTTCATTCTATACACTTTATATAAACAGAATCATAAAACAAGTGGTCTTTAATGACTGGTCTCTTTCTCTTAGCAAATTTTTTTCAAGATGTATCAAGGTAAAATTAATATTTAACACCAAATACTATTTTATTGGATACATTATATTTTGCTTATCCATTAGTAATGTAATATACATTTTAATTCTTTACACTTTATTAATAACATTGCCATGAACGTTTGTGTACAGTTTTTTGTGTGGATATGCTTGAAATTCATTTGATATATACGCACGAGTCAAGTTGCTAGGGCATATGTTTATAGTTTTGTAAGAACTGTCCAACCATTTCCAAAGTGGCTATATCATTTTTTAAGGTTAGTGAACAAACATTCTAATTTCTTCACATATTTGCCAACATTTGTAATAATATGTCCTTTTTATTATAGCTATCCTACTGAATATAAAGTAGTATCTTATTCATATTTCTAAATGTGATTAACATTTCTAAACACTCTTGATGGCATTATCTTTTAATCTGTTTATTGGACATTTGTTTATGTTCTTTGAGGGAATTATTCAAATCCTTTAATCATTTCAAATTGGCTTATTTAGCTTTTTATTGTTGAGCTTTAAGAGTTCCTTATATATTCTGACAACTCCCTTGTCAGATATACATTTTGCAAATATTTTGTCTCACTCTGTGGGTTTTCACTTTGTTGATGGTGTCCTTTGAGTCAGAAATCTTTTTGAAAATACTGTGAAATCCAGTTGATTTTTTTTTCACTTGTAATATGGTGTCATACCTAAGAAATCATTGTTTCATTCAATGTCAACAGGTAACACTTATGTGTCCTAAAAGTTTCAAATTTTACCTTACATATTTAGGTCTGCAATACATTTGACTTAATTTTTGTGTATAGTGTTAGGGACAGGTCCAATTTCATTTTTCTTCACCTTTAAGTTTTGCAAATGGACTCTAAAATGTCCTAAAACTATTTGTTCAAACACTTATTCTTCTCATTGAAATATCTTGGCATGCCACAAATCTTTTGTATTAAAATGTAATTAAATTATATTTTTAAGATATAATTAAATTAAAATATGCCACTGAAATAAGTGTTGGATAATAAGTGGTTAAGAAACTAGTATTTGAATTTGGATGAATGTCCATCTCTCTTACATAATAGTCAAACTTTGGTAAAATGATTATCTTTATAAATTATTGAATAAAATTTTAGCTGGAGGCAAAGAAATGGAAAAATAACGATGCAGGCATAATCTGTTGATTACAAGTAATTACTTGACAAGATACTGAAAGAAAAATAAGTCTCAAGAAAAAGGATCAAAAATTACAAAAATTTGAGGACCACTATGGGCTGAATTCTGTCCCCCTACAGTTATACTGTCCAACATCTTCTAACCTGGTCTTAAAGAGACTGCCTTTTCAAATGTTAAAATGACAACTAGTCATTTTATGAACAAGGAGAAGACTGAGAAATCTCTTCGGTATCTAAGAGATCACTTTCCCCAATTGTCTCTTTAAATGCACCCAAAAATAAAATTTCAATGACTTGGAATTACTAAAAGGAGAAACCAAAGGCTATTGATAACAAAGTTCTAGAAAGCTTCAACAAGAAGAGAAATCTGAGCCTCATCAAGGAACATTACCCCCCAAACATAAAGCCAGGCCTGGCTTCCTGATTGGGTGGCCTGTGCACTTGTGGGTGGACCCAGAATCAGAACGATCCAGTCTCTGTATTCTTTAATACTCTGTTGATTTTTTTCTAAACAAGAAACCCTGCATTTTCATTTTGCTCTGGATACTGTGGTTGCAAAGCTGGTGTGGAGTAAAGTTTTGTCATAGTGGCTATATCATGAGATTTCAGAATCTGTTATAAACTCATAAATGTTTGTTCTGTCTCCTACTCTCTCTCTCTTTTTTTTTTTTTTTTTCAGAATGAGGAATTGAACTCAGAACCTTGCATTTGCCAGGCAGGCACACTGAGGTAAATCTCTGGCCCTGACTCCTACTCTTAATGAGAATACGTATAGCTATTGTACTGTTCCTGTTCCTCCATGAACATTGACTCTGTGACAGGAAAGATAACTTGTCCTTTTAATTCACTGTCCTTCTAAATAAAAGAAGCTACATTCAGGCCAGCTAAGAAGAATCCCAGCGATCACTCAGGGAACTTGTACTTGAGCTTGCTTCTGTAGCTAATTCTGTGGAAAAGGGATAATACTTGGAAGAGATAATGTATTTTCTGTGTATAAAAGAGAGTGAAGTAAATATTTGATAACAAGAGGGATGAACTGTGGTAGATGTTTGAGTACTCTCAATATCTTGTTCTCTCTGATGGAATTACACTTCATTACCCTGTGGAATTAGAGTCATGTGACATGCTTTGGTTAATGAAATCTGAGCAGGAGTTGTGGAGTACAATTTCAACACGAGCTTTAATGTTCATTTCCTCATATTGCCTGAGGAATTCTGCTATTTCAAATAGTACCTGGTCTAATAGTCAGATCCAAGATGTGAACAATAGTGATACACATCAGAAAATCCAGCCAACTCTCTGTGGACAAACGACGTTGGTGAGAAAAGCCACTGAGGCTTAAAGGTATTGACTGTAAGGGTACTTGTTACCATTACACAATTTGCATATATTATTGGAGTAGAAGAAAACATCTCCAAAACTTTGGTCACTCTCAAGACAATTGTGGAGGATATACATCCAACATGACTAAGGTATTACCATACATGTGTGTGTTTCCAAACATGCATGTATCTATACACACATACAAACACACACTCATTTAAAATGTAAATGAGAGTATTTTGACTTACACAGTAAATTTCTCTTGGTAAGTTTTGTTATATGTTAAAATGGTTAATTTGGTATTGTCTTATCCTGTTTGAGCTACTATAACAAAATATAGACTAGGTAGTTTATAAAAAACAGAAATTTATTTTTCACAGCTTTGGAGGAAGTCCAAGATCAAGGTGACATCAGGCTCAGTGTGTAATGAGGCTTTTTTCTTTATAGACAGTGACTTCTAGCTGTGTCTTCATATGGTGGGACCAGGCAGCTCTCTGGGACCTCTTGGTACTTCCATTTCATAAGGACTCTACTTTTATGAGTTAATCACCCAAGAAAGAACCCACCTCTAAGTAGTACCACTGTAGAGGTTAAAATTTAAACATGAATTTGGAGACTAACAAAAATATGTAAATCATAAGAAGGAAGCTGTAGACATACTTTGTCTAGATTACTATAAAATGTGTTGTATTTTCATTTGTATTCTCACATTCACTATGAAATGTGTTGTGTTTCAATTCTGTCTGAAATTCTAAGATAATATTTTGGAAAAAGAAGTGTTAGGATCTTTTTATACATTTCTACTCTGAACCTGTGATAAATTGGAAACACATGGACACACAAAGAGGAAAGTTTGTCAAAAGAAGATTTTGAAAATCAAGGTGTGTATGACTAACATTAAAAATCTTGACATGTGTATTGAGACCACTACAACAAAAACACTCTGTTTATAGATAAAAAAATGAGACAAATACTTTTTTTCAACACTAGGCCTCCTATTTACTATATATCTCTAAGATTTTCCAAACAGCAGCTATGGTTATCTCATCATATTTCAACAGTTGTCAGGATTGGCCCATGATGGTGTGAAATATAAGCCATCTGCTCCTAGATGGAAAACTTATTATTCGGGAAACCTGGTGCTTTTAGATCACTTACAGGCCCACAGGGTGTTTAACTGCATAGGATCATGAATAAGTGGGGCATTCAATAAGCAAAGTGGTGCCATCCAAAAAGGTTGGAAAAAAGCATGAAATTGATGCAAACTTCACATTCCTGAATGATAAGGATATGTCATTTTTTTCCCTGTAGGAACTGATACATCAGTGGAAACACGCAGAATAAGATATCCTCTGAGAAAAGGCTCAAGAGAAACACAAAAAATTAAGATATTCCTAATTGAAGTGAGGGTGTACTAGAAGGGTGAATTATCCCATTTTAAGATCTTATTTTAAATGAAGTATGGTGGCACAGGCCTATAACTGCAGCACTCTGAAAGGCAGAAGCAGGAGAATTGTCAATCTCAGTCATCATGCATTCTGTTATAGTGTAGATTCAAAATGTACCCCAAAGGCTTCATCTACTCAGAGTTGGGGCTTTTGGAAGGTGATTGAATCATAGTGGTGATATAGCTGACTTGCTGGTCAGAAAAAGTAGGTCATTGGGAGCATGAGCTGAAAGGGCATATCTCCCTCCCCAGCTACTCCCTTCTCTCTGATTCCTGGATGCCATAATTTGAACAGTTTTCTTCTCTACCCAAGTCCTTCCAGCATGCTGTTCTGTGTTTAATCCCACTGAACATGGACTGACACTTCTGACACTGTGAGCCAAAATTTCTCCATCCTTAAGGTGCAGGTGTCAAGTATCATGTCTCAAGGATGGGAAAGTGACTAAGACAGACACTTTAGTGACTTAGGAAGACACTGTCCCAAAATAAAAACATTTTTAAAAATGACTAGGGAGCAGCCAGGCATGGCAGTCCACGCCTGCAATCCTAGCACTCAGGAGGTTGAGACAGAGAATAACAGTAATCTCAAGACCAGTCTGGGCTCCATAGTGAGTTCAGGCCAGCCTGAACTGCATAGTAAGATTCCATCTCAAAGAAAATAGCAGAAAAGGACTCGGACATAGCTCAATTCAAAGGCCCTGGGTTCAATTCTCAGGAGAGAGAGAGAGAGAGAGAGAGAGAGAGAAGAGAGAAAAGGATGAAATGAAAAAAAGATTCTACTTTGAAGAAAGATCCCACACTTGGCTTAGTAGTCTATAAAGTATCACCCCACAGATGTTTTTGTAAGGTCTTGGACAATGATTTAATCTGTCTGATTTTCAATTTTCTCATAAGCCTAAGTAGATAATGATATCTTTACGACCAGATTTACTATGTTTTTATAAACTTCATGTGACACAATTGAGACAGATCATTAACCCTAATACATGCATGTCAGCTTCATTGGATTTCCAAACATCTAACAGATGAGTAAACCGTGTTTCTAGGTGTATCTGGATGGGTCATGGAGGTCTAGCTTTGAGCACTATATATAGTCCCTCACCTATTTCTCTTTGGCATGGCACTGCTCCCTTACTTTGCCTTCAGGCCACAGTTAGCCAATCACCTTTGCTGTATCACACCCTGCTGCCTTGATCTTTCTTCCTTGGAGCAAGCTGACCATATACTTAATCTCCTGAAACTGTAAACATTAAACATTAAACATTAAACCTTTCCTCCTTTAAGTTGTACCATGTATTGTGTCTCAACAAGAGGGAAACTGATTAATATAACAATATTAAAGCATATTCTAAAAGAACATAAAAATATATTACCATTCTGGTGCAAAGTCACTTCAATTAGGAATTTCTTAAGAGGAGCAGTTAATTATTATATGGATTCTGATAAACTGCTAACACACCTTCATTTACCTGGATTGAATTGACCTGTAGCACCAAATGCAGAAATAGGTGAAATAACATACATCATGAAGATGAAGAACATTGCAGATAGAGCTTATTTCCTATACAATTTCTACTTTTCCTTTTTTCTTTAGAATAAAAAGCTGAAAAGCTGAACAGAAAGCAGTGCTGAAAAACTGAAGATGTATGGAGCTTTTTAGAACTCATCAACAAGGGGAAACAAAAATCCAAGTCTCAAACTGACAAAGAGTAGATTTTGACAAGCATCAGAAGATTTAATTAGGGACTTCTGTAGAAGTACACTTTAAGAGTAATAGTAAATAAAATCAACCCTCACAAATACTAAATCCCAGATGGGGATCAGCTCAATAGCAAAATGGATACAGGTGATCTGTCCTTACACTTACTGGTTACAAAAATCAAATTACCATCTAGATGAAGATAAGGTAATTAAGAGGAAGATAACCACATTCTGAGTTTTAACTTATTTTTAAAAATGTTCATGTGTAATGCCCAGCTGTTCAGTTAAAATAATGTGAAAAAAAGGTCCCTGACTGAAGATTAAGAAAAAAATCATTAAAAATATCACAGAAGCTGTAGGTATTGGAGTCATGGAACACTGACTTGAGGGAATCTATAATAAATATATTCAAGAAATTATAAAGAAGATGATGAATTGTTACATAAATTGAAAGGGTAAATAGACCTTTGCTGTGTCTTATGTCTAGATGTCCCCCCAAAGCCTCATGCAGTTTTTCTGAAAGGTTGCTGAATCTGGGATGTGTGGTGATGGGATTAAGAGCATGTGATTACTAAACCATTACACATGAGTGATTTGTTTGGCACCACCCTAATCTGGGTAGTCTGGATGGGATAAAAGGGGCAGAAAGATACTGTTAAAGGTGCCTTGTTTTTGCTGTTATGTGGGTGCCATGAACTGTTCCTCCTCTGTTACACCCCTCTGCAATGTGCCACTCTGCTTTGCAGTCAGCCAATTATGGACTGAAACCTCTACAAACTATGAGCTAAGTAAACCCTTTCCCCTTTAACTTTGGGTGTCAGGTATTTTGTCCCAGCAATGAGAGAAAAGTAACCTACAGAACTTTCTAGAACAGAAAATATTACTGATACTAAACACTCTATAGAAAGATTTAATACAGAGTAGAAATAGATGTAATGAACTAAAGATGAATGAAAATATTTAGTCTGAAACAAAGAATGATCTCATTTAAAATATAGAAATATAGTTAAAATATCTCTTTCCAGAAGAAAATAAGAGATATGAGAGCAAATGTAGTAAAAGTATCACTTTAAGAGACAATAACCAGACTGGGGATATGGCTTAGTGTTACTTGCCTAACTTGCATGAGAACCTGGATTCCATCTTTGGCGGGGGGGGGGGGGTATATAACCAAAAATTTTCCAAAACAAATAAAGGACCTGAACCCATAGATTCAAGAAACACTTAAAGTCCAACAAGAATAAGTACACAGAAAATTATCATAAGCACACCATTATGAGACTGCTAAAATCATAAAATCAGCCAGAGAAAAACATATTTTCTTCAAGAGAGCAATGGTAATACTTTACATTGAGTTCTCAACAGTAAAAGCTGAAAATAATAGAATGGTAACTTTATAGTGCTGGGGGCAAAAAGAAAACACAAAAAACTGTCACAGTAGAATTCCACATTCACCAAAAATGTCTTTCAATAATAAAGGAAAAGTAAAACATTTCTGTGTAACAAAAACTAGCAGCTGTTTACTAAGGAAAATGCTAAAGAGGTTGTATTTAGGCAAAAATGAAAATTAGAAATAAAAGAATGAAAAGAGTGGAAAGGGAAAATGTATTTGGCAATAAATAAATGAATTTTTACTTCATGGAACACTATTAATAACTTTATGTGGTTCAAAATATTGAAAAAAAATCAAAACAACAGTAGCATAACACAGAAGGTTGATAAATGAATTGAAGTGCCCTGAGATATTTTAGGTTATGTAGGAAGAAGTAAATTGGCACAATTTATGTTAGACTCTAATACAAGAAGAATGAATACTGTAATCTATTGTTCAACTACTAAGAAAAAAGCAAAAGATTGCATGTTTAGAAAACTGAAAGAGAAGGAAATGGATTGAAAACACTTTAATGCTGTCAAAAAAGAAAAGCCAAAGACAGGTGAGAAAGCCAAAAATAAGTTGGGAAAAGGAAACTATATTCAAAGTCTATCAAAATTACATTAAATACAAATTAAATAAGCCAAGAAAAAGTAAGATCCTCCAACAACAGTTAAATATGTATTTAATATGTGTTAGTTCTCTATTGATGAAAAACAAATTAGCATAAACATCGTGGCTAAAATACTGGCCATTTAGTGACTCCGACTTCTGTGTGCAAAGTCTGTGCAGTTTAAGGATCCTCTGATTAGAGTCTTTGTATCAGCAAACCAAACAGGCATCTTCATCTGGAGAACCTGGGAGAGTTTGCTTTATCATCATTGTTGGAAAAACCCACTTTATCGCCAGTGAAAAACAGCTCCACAGTCCACAGTTCTTATAGCAAGTAACCAGAGGTCGGCTCTCAGGTTTTGGAGGATGCTCTTTAATCTCTTTCTAGTGGACTTTTCTATCATAAGAATCATTGAAAGAATATCTCTTTTGACCTCATTCTTTTTGTCCTTTTATTGTCTCTGAAATTCTCTCTGCTTCTCCAATGTAAACTCTTTACTTGGAAAAGGACTGTCAATTAGCTCAGCCATAACAGGATAATCGCTCTTTTGAGTAACTCAAAGTGTATTGGTAAGTAACTCAAACTACATGTACATAATTCTTTGCCATATAATGTTACATAATGATAAGAATTATATCCTTCTATTCTCAATGCTACTTTCTCTTAAGGAGAGATTTTACAAGGACAAAGATCAAGTTATCTGGCGTTATCTTAGAAATCTGATTTCCATATTGTACACAATAGAAAAACTATAAATAGATAATTATAAGAAAGATAAAACCAAAAGAAAGGTGAAATTATCATGTGACTATCAATCAAGATAAAAGGTACCTATTTACACAAATAGTAAACAAAATGAATGATTTAAAATATTGATAAAAATTAAGACACTTCATATACATACAAATCTAATCCACTAAGAAGGTATAAGAATTCACTCACTAAGAGTAAGACTACTAAGAGTAACACTAAAAACAAGACTAAAACTATGGATTGTCAAATTCCACAGATTTCCACCTCCCAGAAATCATAAAAGATCCCCAGTTCTTAACTGTGTGTGCCTCATTTCTTTGAGCACCTATGCTCCCCTCTTGACTACATATTTTCAACTAATCTTTTCCACTCTTCTATTGTTCCCTGGAATTCATTTATTTTCCGGGAACAAAAACTAGACACATTTGATATCTAGCAGGTTGGTAGTTATAGCCCTCCTAAATCACTATGTAGATTTTGGATTCAATATTCTGAATATAGAAATTAAGCCAAATTTATTAGTGATGCTGTTCAAATTTTCTCTACATTTTACTGATTTTCCCCCAACTTGTATTAGTTATTGAGAAAAGTGCATTAAAATTTTCCATTACATGGATTTATTTATTTCTCCTGTTAGCTCTATCTTTATGACTAAATTTTTAGTTCCTAGAAATTTAATATTATTATACCTAAATTCCTAAAGACTAAAATAGCAACAATAAAAAAAAGAAGTGATTTCTAAATCTAGTGAAGTGAAGATAGAAATTAATGGTGATGAATATATTACTTCTACACATAAAACTATAGCTCATTGTTCAGCAAAATTATGATACCTCAATAATAGAGAGAAAGAAAATAAGCATGAACTAGAAGACTCAATATAGTAATTATATTGATTTCCTCCTCAATATAATAATTATATTGATTTCCTCAAATAGATCTATAATCACAATGTGAGCCTAATCTTTAAAATCATAGCAATTTGGGGGTAGAAATTGACAACTAGATTATAAAATTTATATGGAATTACAAAGTTTCAAGAGTAATCAAGACAACACTTAAAGAAGAGCAAAGGTGAAAGACTTAAACCACCATATATGAAAAGATATTATACAATTATTTATTCTGATAATAAATTCACATTGTCTCTGAAATTTTTTTCTCTAACTTCTTGATATTTATTTATCTAATGTTTAATTGAGCTAATTTAGAAAAAACATGAAACATCCATCCAGTCAACTATGAACTTCTGTAATTATATAGCATCCTCCAGAAAAATGAATACACAGTTCAGGAAAACAAAAATAATATGATATTTTTCAACAGATGGCATTATCCTCATATCAAAGACCCTAGAGAATGTTGTATATCACAGAAAAGTCATCATACTGCTGCCCTTAGAGAAGAGATTGAAAATGCATGTACAGCAAGCTCAATTACCAAGGTTAACCATGAAAAAATTTGCCATACTAGTAAATGCCTGGAAGCTAATGACCATCACTTTGAGCACCTCTTGTAACTGAGGAAGTCAAAGGTAATTTGTTTTGGCCGGGGATTTAGCTCAGTGGTGCTGCACCTGCCTCACAAGCACGAAGTCCTGAGTTCGATCCCTGGTATCATAAATAAATAAATAAATAAAAGGTATTTGTGTTAATTTCATGATGTCTCAATAAATTTAGTATTAAAATATTTATACACATTTTTTCTATTCCTGAAGTGTGTATACATTTTTGACTCTCTCTCTCTCTCTCTATATATATATATATATGTATTTATATTCCATTTGATATATTGAATGTCATATGTTATGAAGTGAAATGGCAGGGAGAGATAAATAAACCAAAACAATACAAATAGTAAATCATGAAGTATGTTTTTATATGTTGATATATGGTCACTTAGTGATATATACAACAAATATGGCACTATAGAACAGTAAAAAGATGAAAATGTTTTCATTAACTTGTGTTGCATCTACTGTACAAAAAGAGAAAAAAAACATTTGGACCTCAATTTTAAACCAAACAGACTATTCAATATTAGGCAGATTAAGATCAAAGTTCAAAAGAGAAAACAGGATATTTCTCAAAATAGAGAAATATGCCTGCAAACTTTGGATAAGCAAAGATGCATTAACAGCATTAACCATTAAGGAAAATATTAACATACTAGAATACATTAAAAATAAGAAAGTCAGAAAACAAATATCAGCATGATGATGCCTGCTTATAATCCTAGTACTCGAGAGAATAAGGCATGAGAATTGTTAGTTTCAGGCCAGATTGAGAGGTCAAGGCCCGCCAGGACTACACAGCAAGACTCTGCCTCATAAAAACAAGGGAGAGGGGAAGCAAACCTCAAGTCGAAGAAGATACTTGGAATGCATACAGTTAACAGAACTCTCAAACCAGAATTTTAAAAGATATAGAAATCAACAAGCAAAATACAACCCAATAGAAAACGATGGGGAGAGACTTTACTACCTATATAACTAATGAAGAAATTCAAGAGACTGTTGAACTAGAAAAGATTGCTCAATCTTATTATCATGGAAATATAAAAAATAATCAAGATATTACTATCCACTTGAAAGTTACCATTAAAAATGTCATAATACCAAAATTTAGCAAGATTTTATAAAAACTGGAACTCTTTTAAATGCTATGGAAATGTTTAATGGTGCAAGAACTGTGGAAAACAAGCATAACCTACTTAAGTCAAATATGCACATAATTTACAATCATGCAACTCCATCCCTAAGTTCATGCTTAAAGAGATGTGTATTACACAAGTCAAAAGATATTCATAATAATGGGCACAGTTACACTATTATGATAGCCAAAATAAACCATAAAAAGTGCAATTATCTGTCAGTAATAGAAAAAAATAAATTTTACTCCATTCATGAATTAAATAGAGCTATGAGATTTAATTTACTATACACAATAGCATGTGACAAGATACAACAGAACTTGTCATATGAATTTCAAACAATACTGAATAACAGAAGCCAGATACAAGGGAATATAGATGATTTGATTTCCAAAATAAAGTTCAAACATGTGCAAGAAGACTTGATAGAATTAGTAGAAGGTTAAAGGTTATATATGGAGAAGAATGTAAAGGTAGGAACTTAAGGTTAGAGACTGGAGGGGATTTCTAGTTTCTGATTGTGTTCTATTTTTTAATCTGGGTGGTGGTTAAATAGGTGTATTCACATTGTAATAATTTATTAATTTCTACCCTTATTATTTGTTGTAGTGTTACCTACATATATTTCATTAAAATGTTTATGATACATGCACAAGGAATTGGAAATAATGCTTGAGGAATAATTTGTGACTAAAATATACAAGAAGTTGTGTCTTAAAGAAATGAAATTTAAGACTGCATCATTTAATGACTGTTGAATTTACACACATAAAACTTCAAGCCCAAGCTCTAGCATTTGGTTCATTTGTACACACCATTTTTGTGGCATCACTAAAAACAGTCTTTTAAAAATTGAGAAGATCAATAGAACTATTAGAAACATGAAAGTGTTTTTAACCTGTTCCAGAAGAAAGTAGAGAATGGGCGAATGTTCCTAAATATTTTTTATTGAATCTGGCTCTTAAGGATTGTCAGGGTTTACAAGTTTCTAAAAATAGCGTCATCCCATTGATTCTGAGTTTTATTTCCACCTTAAATACCTGACATTTTCATTTAATGTTTAGTTAAAATGATTCAGCAGAAGCATTTCTCTTCTTTCTAGGCAGTTGTGCTTCACTGAATCAGGCATGTTTTTATTACTTCATTCACCACAAAAAGCTAGAGTCTCCACCATGCTAAACAATGCACACAGACAAAAGATATGCTCTGCCTTCAAAACTCATTCTCACTAGAAGAGAGAGAAAAAATAAGTCTCGAGGAATTTAGCACTCAGAGCTTCTGTGACAGCTGTAAGTAGAGTATTCTGTCCAGATAAAGGAGGTCAGGGGAGTTTAATAAGAAAAATATGTGTATCCAAAAGAAAATATGAGTGGAGCCAGGGAAGGACAGGAGAGTCCCCAGAGAGCAGTCCCAGAGAGCAAAAGAAGCATGAGTATGAAAAGGTAGCAAGTTTTCACAAAAGTAACCTAGTTCAGTGATATTTGATTATTGAGACTAAGAAGGGTATGTGTCAAGATGTAACTCATGATCAGCTAACAGAATGTATATTAAAAGTATTTGGGGGAATGAATTTGAAGAAATTTAGATGTCTCGTGTGATCAATGAAAACCCATTAAAGAATTCTAATATTAGTTGTTGGTTTAAAAAGATCACTTTGTGTACAATGCAGAGTACAATCAAGGTAGAACTGGATGAAATCAGGCAGATATGCAGCAAGGATCTTGCAGGTATCCAGGCAAGGGATGAAAATGACATGAAATTAAGGTTGATCCTAGAATTAAGGTAGAGGCTGGATGCACAGAATAGGGAGATGTCAAAAAGGAACACTAAGGAGAATTTGGTTTAGCATTGACAGAATGAGAGAAATTTCAAGGGTGTCAACCGGCTTTCTAACTGAGTAAGTAGTAGCATTTTCCAGTGGCATAGGAACGAAAGAAGAGAACACTTTCAGAAGGAATATGTTAAGTGTGATTTCAGAGTATGTTCAACTGAAGGCACCAGTGTGGCAGCCATGCAGCTATCCCAATAGGCAATTGAATATACATAGGTCTAGTTCCCAAAAGAGGAAGGTGGCTGAAAGCTGGAATGTGAGTGGCATCAGAACAAAGATACAACTGAAGCCCAGCAGAGAGGATTCAGTCATGGGAGAGGACAGTGACAGTTGAAAGGTCAAAAGGCATTACTGGTAATTAGGATTTTAGTAAGATATCCTCTCTCCCATCACTCCCCTCCCCTTTTTTTTCTTTTCTTGTATGCTGACACCTGTGTCAAAACACCCAAGAAGCAATTTTAAACCTTAGTTAAACTGGCACAGTGGTACAGGCCTGTAATCCCAGCACTCTGGGGAGCTGACACAAAAAGATGACAAGATTGAGCCTAGCCTTGACACTTTATCAATTTATCAAGACTTTGTCTCAAAATTAAATAAATAAACAGGACTAGGGATGCAGCTCAGTGTGAAAGCCTTGTTAGAAGACAGTCAGTGGTTTTGCAATGGTTGGGTGAGAAGACCTGCATTCAAGTTTCAGCCCTATTCAGTTCACATAATGCATGTAGCCCAGGCTTCCCATTTATGAAATGAGGGTACCAGTGCTGATCTCACAGGATTGAGAGGATAAATAAAGCAGCCAGTGCTGAACATAATGTACCATGCACACCAGCAGGCATTGACTCCTACACCAGAATCACCAGGCCATCTTTCCAAAACATGCTAGCCTGGATCCTACCCCAGATACTTTGACTCATAATTTTGGGGGTGGATTCTGTGTATCTTTGTCTTTAAAATACAGCTGAAAAACACTAGTATAGGTGTGATGACCTTTACAATCAGAGCAAGGCAAACCCGCTATAAGTGTGTGCTCAGAAGTCAGAGGTCCCTGAGCAAAACTGCAGCTCTGCCACTCACTGACTGTGTGATCTGAGAAAACTGTTGCCTTCCATGATTCTTATTTAAAATGAAAGTGATATAGCTCTGGACTAATTAAAGCATATAAAATCTTCACTGCAACACTTTATACAGAACACCCTCCACGGTGTCAGTTGCTGCTGCACATGATAATGTAAGTGTTCTTGTGAGCTCGGTGAATCACTGAAGCCCTTCCAGTAAAGCTTTTGCTTTCAGCATCAGTGTCCTGGTTCCCATCTCCCAGGAAGACAAGTTAATTTCTTAGAGGGGAAACCAGGGAGCACAAAGACTTTTGACATCACTAACTCTGAAACTGCCCTTGTTTCTACAAACCTCTTTCCAGGCTTCCAGAAATGTGCAAAAAGAGTTAAACTATAAGGCTTAGAGAATTTCTGGAGATCAATTTGATGAAAATCCTAAGAAACAGCTTTGGAAAATGTGTACTAAAGTGGACACTTTAGTAAAATGTGTACTAAAAATGGAAAATGTGTACTAAAGTGGACACTCAGAGAAGAGACCTAACTCTTGACTTTCCTTAGCTCCCCTTCTTCACCTCTTCATAAATCAGTGTCCCATTTCAGATGGAGCCACTAGGTAAGTAGGAGACCTTCCTACATAATTTATTCTTGATCTTTCCCATGGATATCTGAACTGATTTTTCATTCATATCCCAAATGTGAGGGGGGTCAGGATATTTTATAAAGGAAGAAACTGAACCCTGGAGAGTTAGTCACTGAACCAGTTTAGCATATTTTAAGAAAAGTGCTCTCCTTAGTGAATCTGGCAGAATGACTAAATGTTCTCTAGCTTTCCCTCTTTCATTTGTGACAACAAACTCTACAGTCTAGTTCCTCACAGCTCAAAGTGTGCCCAGAAACCAGAACTATCCATATTTCCTAATGTCGTTTTAGAAATACAGAGTCTCGGGTCCTAACCTAGAGAAACCCCCCAAAAAGAAGCCATGTGTTAGTGAAACCTCCAGGCAGAGTTTGAGAATGCTGATGTGGTGGTAAAACACTGGCTCAGTTCACAGCTCTGCTCTGTCCTCCTGTTATATTACCAGTCAATTATTAATGTATCTATTCCTGTTTCCTTATGATAGTCATGATAACAGTACTTATTGTGGAGGTTTGTATGTAAAGTGCAAGGTCTACCACAGACACTGGATGAACTGATCCTAACATTATTACCATAACACTACTTAAGAGGACAAGCTACTTTCTGCATATCTCTCACTTCAGAAGTTCTTAGTCTAGTCTAGGGCATTGACTCCTCTGGC
This sequence comes from Heterocephalus glaber, assembly GCF_000247695.1. Next base: position 27,149,573 of record NW_004624749.1, read on the forward strand.
CAGCCAAGTTCTTACAGTAGTGTCAATTTCACATTACTTTTATTACTTCTTCTATAGAGCTACATTTGAGAAAAATTTCCTGGCAGACACATCCATCTTTAAGTCTTCTCAAAGGAAAAGAGAATCCTACTTCAACCCAGCAAGAGCTCTACCATTAGTACAGCAATTACATATACAACACTATGTAATCAACCTGAGAAGTTTATTGCCTACCCACTGGAGAGTTTAGTGTTATTGGCTAATTAAAGAAAGGATCTGTCCTCTTTAATATATTATACTTAATGAATTAGATAATCCCAGCATAGTTACCATGGAATACTATTTATAAAGACCTGCCATTTGGTTGTAATTTTTCAACTGATTAGAGCTTAATTCCTCTTGTAAATTGCCTACAAGTAACAAATATACCATAGCATGATGTCCAGGTTTATGGCAAAGTAAAATTTATCTGACTGGGCTTCCTTGCTAGTGAAGTAAAACAAAGCACTGGGGCTTCAAGTGTCTATAGATCCAGACCTATCTGAGCAAGAAAGACACAGATGAATTGACTGTAATAGAAATGAAAATACACAGCTGTAATAAGAGGAAAACAGTGGGGGGGGTTCCTTTAAATATATTATGTTCCCTGGTTGCTTTATTTGTCTCTTTCTGGAATGACAAGACATTTGAACAAAAATAAAGAGGAGAACTTCTACCTGAGCATATTCAAATGATTTATTTTTCACTCAAAGCCTTTAAATAAACCAAATCATATTATGTTCTTCTTCTCTCTCCCTCTGCCTCTACCACCCTCTCTCTCAAATGTATGTACCTCATTACAACAAACGTCACTCATTTTTAGACTCTGATTTGCCACCATCCCACACAGACCTGCTGTTCCATCTCTCCATGTTAATTCCCATAAATAACTGATATCAAAAAGCAGAGTCGTGGAGATACACTTCAAAAAACTTCTTGTGTTGAGAAACCAGAAACTAGAAGGCTATTCAAGGCATTGGAAGTGGCGAGAGATTTGTTGAATCCTTTCCTGAGATTGCAGCAACACATTAATGGGAGAAAGTTAGCACTGTCCATTGTAAAATTGCAGGAATACATAAAGAATAGAACATTTAGCTTAAAAAATATTCCAGAGTGACTTCCAAGTAACCCATATGTTCATAAACTGCTTACATAGATACAGGATAATTTCTGTACCAAACACATATGTGATTCTCAAGACATATTTAGGAGTATTCAGAGTTTTAGAGATTTTTAAGTTGAGATCTTCATCCACTTGTATGTATGCATTAGTGATGAATGTCTGCACTGGGTGCTCAAGTTAACCTCCCATCTAAAAGGAGTACACTACAGCTTAATTTTGCTGAAATGTTCAGAAAACTTGATACCCAATTTCTAAAGCACATGAAATTGGAACTTAGGAGCAGTCAGAGCATTCAGTTTATCTGTCATTTCCTTAGGATAGACCTCTCAAAGAATTTTCAGACTTAGCTCACAGAAAAAGACAGAGAATGAAATGACCTATTCAAAGTGAACCTATTAGTAGACTAATTAATAGTCTGGCTACCAAATCTTCATGGCATTGACAACTATTACCAAAAGGTGTGCTAGGTTTTTGTAACTGTTTTCAATGCATCAGCAAAAAAGGTCACAGTATGTTGTTTTTGTGAGAAGTTTTATTTATTTCTCTAAAACTTTCTGTGATATACCTCATCACACCCCATCTTGGTATCTCCTTCTAGTGAGAATCACTGAGTTCTCTAGAAAGTAAATGTCATTACTAATATCTCAGAGAAACAAAATTTAACCTGAATTATTTTTCCATAGTACAATACTTTTCAAACTGTATATCTCAGAATCCTAGACACTCTGCAGAGGTGAGTCAAAGACCCAGAGACCACGGAGAAATGGAGAGAAGGACCTGAACCTCTGGGGCTCCTGCCTTTCATCCCTTCTACAATCAAGTCACCTTTATCTCCTGGGCTTTACCTGATGGATTTCTATACTTCATTTCAAGAAAGGGCTTGCCAGTAATGGTAATAACTCTATTAATGATTATCCCAATGTATTAAAGTAATGGAAAGCAGGCAGGGAACTGTACAATTCTGAGAGAGAGAGAGAGAGAGAGAGAGAGAGGAATATGACATGTGGCTCTAGTGATCAAATATATTACCTCACCTGAAGCACCAATAGTATGGAGGAGAGAGATTTAACTGGATATTTAACTTGTCTACAATCAAGTCAGCTTATACCAGTTGTCTCAAACAATTTCAAAAGAATTTCAATTGGAATTATAAATTGTTTACTCACTCCACATAGAAGACATATATAGCATTAGTATATTTTTAAATAAATTTCCTCTTTTAAAATTCACAACAGAAAAAAAATCAGTTATATAGGATACTGTACAATGTAATCCTGCACAAAGTAACTCTATAATTTCTCAGCATGAATGAATGGCAAGGCAAATTTCCTTCTAACAAAATTTAGTCTGAGAAAACATCATAAATGATAATAAACTTTAATTTGCCTAGTTTGGAATATGTTCATTTAGTACTTTGAAATAATAGTCATTATGTAATAGTACTGATCACTGTGCTTTTTCTGTAAAGTTCCAGATAGTAATCACTCTAGAGTGTGCAGACCTTACAGTCTTTCGGCACAACTAATTAACTCTGATATTATAGAAAAAAAGAAGCTACAGATTTCATGTAAATAAATGATTGTGGTAGAGTCCAATAAAACTTTATTACACAAACAAACTATGAGCCAGATTTGGCCTATTGACTATAGCTTGTCAATTCCTAGTATAAATAGTAGAAAGAAATCCAGGTAAATATCTCTTTTATATAAAACTGATGCTTCAGTATTTTGTCAAAAGAGAATATGAAAAAATAATGATTCCCTCTATGTAAAGTATGAAGTGTTGTCAAGGTCTTTTTCTGAAGTGTAATTAAGATGACTCATTAACAGTACATTACAAAGGACCCATCGTCCTAGGTATTCCAAATTCATATTAGAGTCATCCAAATAAATTGCCTGCCTACACATATTTTGTCTTAAGCATGGAAAACTTTGACATAATGGTCCAGCCAGGAGTCTAATCAATTTAATTAAGCAGTAACAGCATGGAAACATGTACACTCTTAGTTAAATTAATTTTTCTTTCATAAGGAGTCATGAATAGAATATGGGTTTACATTAGCATCTGAACCATGAAAAATACATTTATTTTCTTCCTGAATAGAAGACAGTCACCAATATCCTCCCACAAATTGAAGTACTTCCTAATTAATAACTAGACACAACACATAGTCACTAGTAAGCATCCTGAATGCTCCTCAGAGGCATGTTTGAATGGGCTCACTCAAATACAGAAAAACTACTGCTATACTAATTGATGGTTTTGCTAAGGGGAAAATGTGTCTTAAGATCTCAGAATTCATAGTCATGCAATCTGGATGCAAATCCTGACTAGCTTCATTCATGGCTTCAGTTTCAAAAAGACATTTCACTTTCTGCCTTTTTTTTCTTTTTGCAAAGTGAGAGTTTGAATCAGCTAACATACCATCCTTCACTTTATACATGAAGTAACATGACAAACAGAAGACCAGAGTTCAATCCTTTCTCTATTAGCTTGGTAACCATCAACAAGTCTCTTGATTCTTAAACTTCATAAAAGGGACTTTATATTAAGGGTATAAAGTATGTAGAGTTATTATTGGTACTAATAAGGTAATGTACAAAATATCTTAGTTTTATATATCTGCCATATAGTAAATATAAATTGCTTTTGATGTTTAGTAGATAGAAGTTTCAATAAAGAAGTTGAAATCAGTCACAATTTAAAGCCCTGCAAAACCAAAAGATGGATATAGAAAACTACATCTCAGTATAACAGCTTCTTACAAATTTGACAGACATAGATGGGGTGATAGAGATACATATAAATGATATAAGTTGACATAAGATGATACAGACAAGCAGAGTAGCTTAATACACATAGATAGGAAAATACAGTCTTCTCTTTTTGATAGATTTATAAATGAAATTTGTGAAGTTACATTTAATTTTTAAAGAATCCATTAGAGAGATAATAGAAAATTCAAAAAATACTCTACCTACCCTAAGAGTAAAAAAAGACAAAATCTGATTAGATTAGCTTCTCAGTTATCATAAAGGCAACTGGATATTTAGAAGAAGAAATTTTTAGAAACCAAACAAATTATGTATAAAAATTGGTAAACAAAGACAAGTCTATCAAAGTGTTTCTTAGGCATCAGTGCTCTAATGGAAGGGTTACAGCAACCAAGGGCAAGAAGGAAAGAAACAAGGAGCTAAGTCAAGGCTATGGAAACACAACCTCTGAATGACTCATCCTAATGAGTGGCCTGGATGGACCATGGCCCACAGGACAGAAGTCGGTCTAGAACAATGGCCAGGTGGAAAGTACATTTTCTTCATGCATCATGTGGCCTGTTGTAAATACTAAACTCAGATGCTTTTAGTGTGTAAGTACTTGTTAATAATGATTATACAGGAGTAACTGTTTTCTGATAAAATTTTATTTACAAAAACAGAAACTGGATTTAGTCTATTGGCTGTAGCTTGCCAACTTTTGCTTAATATCATGTGCCCACGTATCTGAGTTCTTTCTTAATTTCTTAGACCTAAAATAACTTTCATTAATACTTCAGGAAAGATTTGTGATTGGTATTCTTGAGTTTTTGCCTGTGACCTTCACACAGATATCATAGCTTGGCTAAGTAGAGAATTATGGAAGTCAGTTGAATTCCATCATATTGCATCACCCTCTCAAATGTTAAATAGAATGACCACAGAGCATTTATGATTTTTTCATTTGAATTGTCTCAAGACCATAAGATTTCTTACATTACACTCTAACTAGCTTACAGTTTATTACCAAATGATTTTTTAAAGTATTTCAGTTACAGATTTTTAAAAAATAGGAGAAAAAGCAATCACAAGACTAGATATTTTGGAGCTGTACAATCCCAAAGAGCATATAACATTGAGTAGATTGGATAATCAGCATGATTCTCCTTTTTCTTTGTTCTCTTATATAGTTTTTGATAGATATATAGAAAGAAAAAATTAAAAGACCAAGAAAGGGGGATATTAGGTCTTCTTTATGTCTCTCATAGCTTTACATTAAATACATTACCTTCTGGACTCTGAGATTGTAAAAATAACTTCTCCAGTACCTTGTTATGTTTGACATAAATCAGTTTTCTAACCTGGAGACATTTGAAATATCAGCTACTTATTTGAACCACAGAGCCCTTTTCTTATATTGAGGGCTTTTCCTCTATTGCTTCACATGACAGAAAAGATTCTGATGGACCGGCAGAGAATGGGCCCCTGACCACCATAATGGTAAGGGAAGCTTTAATGTTCTCTAGTTCATTATGAGAGCCTAAAACTTCAACCAGATGCAAGGATATATGGGGAAATTCCTTGATCTACTAGAATTTTAAAATTACTTTTGTAGCAGCTCAAATACAACGAGAATTTTACTTCTATTGATTGGCAGAGTTCCCTTTCCTATAAGTCCCTTGTGATGTAATGGCTCAAGAGGAGCACAACCTTCCACTAAATATAGTGTGAGATCTAGAACTTTAATTCCACATTCTCTCACACTATTAAGATATATTTCAGGGCCGGGGATTTAATTCAGTGGTTCTGGAGCCTGCTGCGCAATCGCAAGGTCCTGAGTTCGATCCCCAGTACCAAAAAAAAAAAAGATACATTTCAACTCAGACCTAGTGTTTTGGTAGTAGTGAAGAAACTACTGGTGCTCTGGATCTAATCTTCTATTTCATTTAGGAGATGGCATAAAGTCATCCCTTTACTCAGTGCAGAACATATATATTTCCCTTGTTAGTGTTAATTAGGAATTTCCTTTAATTAATTGACTTTTAAAATGACTCAATTTTATTGACACAAAAAAATCTATAATTAAAAATTGAGCGTTGTATTGGTTTATTTGATTCCTTCTACCATGAAAGGCTAATTAATTTGTCCTTGTGGTATATTGGTCTGCCTTTTATAACTCTGGCAATATCACCACCTGTGGTGTCATATAAAGTCATTCTTATGCCCCAGAGACCTTTGTCAATCTTGTCTCCAAACAAAGAACTCATTTCATGATGTAAGAATAGCTGTAATGGGCCTGCTTCCACAGAGCTCATTGGCCTTCCCATATACTGCTACTGAAAGCTAATTTCTATATCAATAATTTACTGCTGCGTAATAAAACACTCAAATAGTTTGGATCGAAACAACAGTTTATTATTTTACATAATTCTGTTGCTTGAAGTGGCAGTTCTATTGGTTTGGCTTGGGCCTACTGACGGGCTACAATCAGCTAGATGTTATGCTTTGTTTTACCTAGATGGTTCAATTTGATCCCTTATGAATATCTGAGGTTTCATATTAAAGAGTTGAAATGGCTGAAAAGTGTGTTTCTCATCCCAGCCTGTTTCATACAGCATTGAAAATATTCCCAGAGGCAAGGCATGAAAGACAAGCATGTCTAAGGACTCTTCTTTTATCTTTGGTACATAATAGCAAAGTAGCCACATAGCTAAACCCATAGCCAATGTGAGAATGGAAGATACACAAAGGGAAAAATAAAAAGAGATGAAAAAAGAAATTAAGATGAGTTATGTATACATACCAACTCCACAAAAGAAATCCAAACAAAGTATTGCAAACACGTATTTTTTTTTAAAAAAGGGTGACTGGAGAGGAAATGAAAACAAAGGAATTAAGATATATTATGTACATGTATCAATTCCACACAAGGACTGCAAATATGTTCTACAAACATGTGTTAATAAAAAATTATTTAAAGAATGTGGTGTTAATAGAATAAATTTCCACAATCTATCCTATTGAACTTTTCAAGAATGAGCTATTCATGCTAAATTTCGGTAAAGGTGCATATCAGATAGCAATTCTTTTCAAGTGATTGAATAGAGATGTTCCCAAAATAGAATAGAGAAATGAGGCACAAAATGTAGTGTTGAATTTTGACTTTGTTTCCCAGTGAAAAACAACCTTTCAAACATGTGGTATATAATACATAACCTTATCTTTACAGTCTTTTGAAATTTGATTTTTATTGAGAGACTTACTAGAGAGAGCTTACAATAAATGTGCAGTTAATATAGTTTTTTGAAGTACCTGAATTTTTTAAAAATAAGCTTTCGAAAAGGAATTTTTTGAATAATGAGGATTTCTCTTTATCTTTATTTACAGCCATTTTAAGATGATTTTTGAATTATTCATATTTACTGCATGACAGTGACACATAGCAAATGTTACCTGAAAATTTATGGAGAAATTTACAATGAATTTTCATAGTAATTCTTAGAACAAGATGCAAATTATTGCTACATGTGCTTTTGATAAATATAGTAATTTCTCTTGATAATAATAATTATGGATATAATTCATCATTTATTAATAGCAAAGAAGAAATTAACCTTTGAACAGAATTAAATGAACATGAAAGAGCTAACCCTATAGGAGTAAAAATATTTATACAAATGCTAATTGAGTACTTGGCATTTAAATTGAATGGTATAAAATAATGTTTTTTAGTCAAGGATGGAAAAGTAACACTAAAACAATCTTTATAATTTTATGTAGGCTAAAAATTAAAGGAGTTAAGTTTGTAAGTGATTTTTGTATTAAGACTGGGGTTATGATAAAATTCTTGTCTCAGGACCAACTTTATATATTACTATAGATATAAACCAGCTTCATTATATCAGCTACCAAAGAAATTCAATAATATTTGTAACCAAAATATTCAAATATATATATATTTTTATTGATTATATTGGTACATTTAAAGTATACAATATAATGACATTCATCATTGGAAATTTGCACCTTTACATAATCCATCTTGGTTCTTATTTTTTCCCCATTCCCCTGCCCTCCCTTCAACCCCTCCACCCCTCTCTATCTACAAAGACTTTGTTTCCATTTTTTATTTTTCCCATATTAATTCCATTCCCTTCTTTCTTTTCCCCTATACCTCCAATTTCCCCTTCCCCTTTATTTATTTTTCATGTATGTTGAAAGTATACTAAACAACTTTGTTCTGTTTTTATAATATATCAGTATGAACTTTTTAGACTATAAAAAATCAGTTAAGAATCTTTTTCCTCCAACCATTTCTATTGGCATTCATTTGAAATACTTAAAAAGTTATTTACATGATTGAATGGCAAATGTGAAAAACAGTAAAGTTCATTTATAAACTAATATTATTTGGCTTTCTAAATTCTCTTGGTGCAAGCAACTGGTTTATATATAAACATACGTGTCCCATAAGGTTAAGCTTTTTGAAGGAAGCCTTGGAATGTGTAGCAATAAGGGTTAGTCTCAGCCTCAACTAACAGAGATCCAAAAAAATTGAGCTTAAATAAAATAGGATTATTTCTCGCTCATGATCCAGTTCAGGTATTGGAAACACAAAGCAGATATGAGCTGAAGCCAATTCAACTCCAATTTCTGTTCTCTTCCTTTACAGTGCAGGGCCTTGATCCTCTTGGTCCAAAATGTAGGTCTAGACATCACTCTACAATCCAAACACTGACTGGAAATAGGAGGGATTGGGGCAAAGGGCACCCTCCACTTGTCTTTTAAATTAGTTTCTTGGAATTAGTCACCCAACAATTTAGTGTACATCACATTGGCCAGAACACAGTCATATGACCACAGGTTCCTGTAAAGGAGGCTGGGAAATGTGATCTTTATTTATATTTTCTCAGCTCATAATTCTACTTTTATATAAGAAGAACAGATGTTTAGGGGCAACTCGTCTCAGCCACAGATTATCTTCCTGCTCTTCATGTTCCCTACATCCTTTCCAGCACTTAAAAAAATTGACTTTAAATAAATTCTTGTTGAATAAATTAATAAATAAGTGGATGAAGTAATGTAATGCATAAAAGTTTTAATATCTAAATTCATTTTAAGAGGTTTTAAGAAAACGCATTTCAATTGAAGTGTTAATGGAATAGAAGCTTCAAAAATAACATTATCCAATAACTTTATTCAAAATTTCTCAACCTGTGGAAAATGTATTGAAATAGAAATCAACTCTGAAATTTCAAAATGCTACATACTGAAATAAAAATAAAGAAGAGCTATAATAAACATAGAATGAGCACAAGTAAATGTACCAATGAATAATAAATTAATTAGTTGTCATATCCTAGCTATCAAAAAAGTAGTTAAAATAATAGACCCAATTTTTTATGGGCTGATGCATACCTATAAATCTGTTCAGCACCCTATACACATCATCTCCTTGATCTTCAAAATTACTCCAGGCAATGGGAAAAATCACCCCAGAGATGAAGAACTAAACAATAGAATGTAGGTACATCTCTCATGGTCACAGGAAGTATGAAACAGAAGTCAGACAGGAAGCTGGCTGCTTCCCAAACCTTTCTTCACTTAGAGAATGTCATATACAAAAATTGACAAAAAAGATTGTATTGGCAGATGGAAATCAGATTAAGGAAGGCTTTGAATTCTCACCAGATAATTCTGCTTTATTCGGACACAAATTGTAAATTGTTATAAATGCTGCAGAACATGATAAATATGAGATTTTAAGGATAGTATCTTGAGAGTTTTGCACAGGAATGAGTGAAAGGCAAAAGAGAAGCAGAACGCATGTTCAGTGATCACAATTCTTCAGGAGTAAGTTGATGTCTAGACTAGAATTGTGCTCCAGAATTTAAAACATGATTACACATACAAATATGTTTCAAAAGGGGAAAAGAAAAGGAATTTAGAGAACTGAAGATGTGTGGGAGTCTTTGTGATTCCCAGGTCTCAAGTGAGGACTAAGAGGCCACCAAACCATTGTCAAACTCCTGATGTCTCTCTAGTTTAACAGAGCCCCACATACCTGTCAGTGCATCTTCACCCAAACTGTTGATCTGTAGAGCAGAGCCACAGAGTTACACACACTTTCAGACCAACATCTAGTGGGACTGAACATTCCAGGTCTAAGATCCCATAACTTTTCCTGATGTCCAAATTTTCTTTAAAGTCAAACCTAGGCTGGTGTGCTTTGCTGCCAAGCACCAGATAACCAAGATAATGTGACCTTTTCCCACATCCATCTGCCATATATATTAAGTCCTGGATCTCTGCTTCAGTTTCTCTCAGCCTTTCTACTGGTTGTGAATTTTTCCCATGGACTGAACTCCCCTCCTGGAGATTGTATCACGTAGCTGGTGCTCAGCCCCATGCAGACCACATACCTTGTCACTCTCTGAATACCAACCATTTTGTCTTCCTGCTCCTGGGCCTCACTTATGCTTTGGGGATCCCCTTTTAGAACCTCATCTCTAAGATACAAATCTGTTTTGACTCTTGAGCTTTGAAGTTCACAACCAAATTGCTTAATCAACCAAATCAAAGAGAAGTTGTTCTTTATTCAAATTGAGAAGTCTTAGGTCAAGCCTGGGATATTCTTTTTTCTGCCCTTAGATATCTCATGTTCTTCGATCAGTGTGGTGATATAATCACGACTTATGAATCGTTACTGATAATATTAGATTTTAGGTATAGATAGGTTACAAATGTCAAGCCATTCTATGAGAAGATGGAGATAAGGAAGTGGAGTTTCTGCAAGAAGTAAAGCTTTTATGTTCAGAATTGAGAGTCCTACTCACTTTAAGTCAGAGCACAGAAATAGTTGGCCAAAATAAAGCACTAGAGAGAGAAACAGAAGGGAAAAATTAAACTCATATGAAAATCTCAAGAGGAGGAAAATTATCTAATTTTAAAAACACATAAATACAAGTAGAATATATAGAATTAAGCTAAAATTCATCTCGTATGGAAATTGTGGCAGAGGCAAGTTCTATAAAGAATAAAACTTTCAAAGTCAGTAGAAACTGAAGAGATCAAAGAGAAAAGAGTTAATAAAATTTTAAGAGTAGAGTTCTTATAGAACAGTGAAAAAATACCTTATAAAGAATGAAGGGAACATGTGAAGAAAAAAAATGAAGCAGAAAGTGTAAAACATTCAAAGCTAGAAAATTACAAAGAACTGGGTAAAATAAAGTTTTGGTTTGCAAGCTAAGAACATCTGTATTAGTCTTGTCACAAGAAAAAAACCCAGAATATATCTCCTGTGATATTTTTTAAGCTACTTCATTCAGTCATGCACAAATATTTACTAAATAGCAATAACATACAATTAAGAGTGCATGGTTCTCTGGCTCTAGATTCATTAAATCATTATACAATCTTCTTTTCTTGACACCAACTCAGGAGTTTCTCTGAAAAATCACTTTTGTGTTTTGCTTTGTTTGTTTTATTTTATTTTACCATGTATGGGCTTCAAATAATTGTAATTTTTTTTACTTAAATTCTTTTATTGGTATATTTTAGGTATACATTTACATTTATCATTGGATACTTGTACCTGTACATGATGTATCTTGGTTCTTATTTTTTCCCCATTTCATGTCCTCCCTTCACCCCCTCCACCCTTCCCTATTTACAAGCACTTTTTATTTTCATTTTTTCCTTTTCCCATAATTTTTCCTTTTCCTTCTTACCTTTCCCCTTCCCCTCCAACTTCCCATACCCCTTTGGACCTTTTCTTCCTATTTCAAATTATCAATTATTCATCTTAATCATTTTAATCCTTATTTACACTTTTAGTTTTTCACACCGGAGAAACTATTTGGTATTTAATATGTGTGTCCTATTTATTTCACTTAAGAGTATGGCCTCAATATGCATCCATTTAGCTATAAATGTCTCTAGTTTCTCATTCTTTATGGCTGAGTAGTACTCCATTTTATTAAAAAAACACATCTTCTTTATCCACTTTCCAGTTGATGAGCACTTGGGCTTTTTCCAAGCTTTAGTTGTTACAAACTGTGCCGCTATAAACATAAGTGCACATATATCACTGTGGTAAGATTCTTTTAATTCTTTTGGGAAGATACCCAGCAAGGGAATAGCTGGGTCAAATGGGACTTCCAGTCCTAGTTCTTTGAGGTATCTCCATACTGGTTTGTATGATATTGCTCACAGAGGAACCAGAAGTATTTCTTTTAGTCTTTTTAAAAACAGCCTTATAGATATATAGTTGCATATAATTTAGTTGACCCATTACCATTTTGTGCCCCTTTATATATCCAGAATTGTATAACCATCACTATAACCAATTTTAGAATATTTTCATTACACCTAAAGAACCTTCATACCCCTTATACATGGCATCTTAAATGACTCATCTACCCCTGCCTTCAGCTCTAGGTAACCACCAATATACTATCATCCTCTTAGATTTGCCTATTCCAAAATCTACACATGTTTAATAAAGATAGAATGATGCAATATCTTGTCTTTTGTGACCGTTTTTTTCCACTTAGTATTTTCAAGGTCAATCCACATTGTAATATGTTTCAGTATTTCCATTCTTTTTATTGCCAAGTAATAGTATATGGTATGTGTTAAGACTTATATCTAGATCTCCCCTAAAGCCTCATGTGCTCAAAGGTGTGGCTTTTGGGAGGTGAGTATACCATGAGTGTGTGATATTGGATTAGTACAATAATGGGCTTATAGCTGGGTGTGATGTTGGCAGGTGAAGCCTGGTGGGCATGGCCAGGAAGAGTATATATCCATTGTCCCTTCACTCCTCTCTGCTTCCTATTGCCATGCTATGCTCAAGCCTCCTCTGCCATGCCCCTCTGCCATACTGCCCTGCCTTGGAGCCAGGACTATGGACTAAGACAAACTGTTAGGAAAAATGAACCTTTCTTTCTTCACATTATGGGCATTTGGTATTGTGTCCCAGTGATGAGAAAGTAACTAAGACAGTATGGATATGCCATACTTGACTTACAGTTCCATCAGTTGATATTTGAACTGTTTGCACTCTTTAGCTACTGTGAATAATCCTGCTATAAACATTCACATATAAATTTTTATGTGGATATGTATTTTCATTATTCTTAGGTAGGTATTTGAAGTAGCATGGCCAGGTCATTCTATATCTAACCAATCAAGGAAGTTTCAGACTGCTTTCCAAGCTGACTATATGTTCATATTTGTGGTTTGCAATTTCACCATGTATTATCAATTATATCCTTTTTTTAATTCTAGCTATACCAGTAGGTATGAAGAAATATCTCATTTTGGTTGACTTGAATTTTCCAGATAAGTAGTGATGTTCAGTATTTTCCATATATTTACTGACCATTTGTATATCTTTGTATATCTTCCTTTAAAAACTATATTCAGATCTTTTTTCCATTTTTAATTAGATTATTTTTTACTCCTGATTATAGGGTTCATATATTCTACATACAAATCCCTTAACACATACATAATTTGTAAATATTTCCTCGCAGATTTGGAACATATGTTTACTTTCTTTATGGTACCACTTGAAGTAAGAAACTTTTAATTTTGAAGATGTCCATTTTGTCTATTGTTTCTTTTTTTATTTGTGCTTTTGGTGTCATATTTTAAAACACAGACTTACCTAATACCCCGAAGATATATATCTTTGATTTTTCTTAAAGTTTACAGTTTTAACCACTACATTTAAACCATTTGAACCATTTTAAGACAAATATATATATATATATATATATATATATATATATATATATATAAAATGTCAGAGGTCTAACTTCATTCTTTTGCATGTGGATATCTAACTGTCCAAGCACCATATGTTACAAAAATAGTGAGTATCTGTGTGAGTCTAGTCCCAGAAATCTTCATGGATACTAAATCTATGGACAATTCATTCCTTTATATAAAATTTGTATAGAATCTATGCACACCCTATCCATATAGCATATGCATATAACCAATGCACTTCTTCCTGTATACTTTAGGTTTTTCATAATGCCTCATATACTATAAATGACATGTAAGTAGTTATTATAGTGTATTGTTTAGAGAATAGTTATTTTTAAATCTATGTATGTTTAGCATAGATGCACTTATTTCAAATATGTTTTGGTCTGTGGTAGATTAAATCTATTGAGGTAGAACCCATGAATATCAGTAGCCAACTATGTTATTTTTAGCACTGAATTATTTTGTCACTTTTGTCAAATATTGACCTATAATTACTTGAGAATTTTATTTCTAAGTTTTCAGTTGATTTCCATTGATCTGTTTTTCTATCATTATGCCAGACCCACACTGTCTTGTTTACTGTAGCTTTGTAATAGTTTGAGAAATATCCATTTTCAAGATTGTTCTAGTTATTCTGGCTCCCTTGAAATTTAGGATAAGGTTGACAGTTTGTCTAAAGAGTTCAACTTTATTAAGGGATGATGTCTTAGTTACTTATCTTTTTTCTGAGACCAAATATTAGACACCCCAAGTTAAAGAACAAGGGTTATTTTGTAGAGGTTTCAGTCTATTTTGAGGTTTGCAGAAGTTTCAGGTCAGAGTTGAATGGATCCAAGGCATGGTGGTGTAGCAGAGGTGAATTGCAGAAGAGAAACAGTTCATGCTGGCCAGAAGACAGGAAGGCAGCAAAGCTGTGAAGAAAGAAGGAAAGCCACAACAGCAACATGCCTCTCCCTTTTATCCCTTCCAGGATACCCACACTTTGGGTGGGTCTACACACACTCAGAATGGGCTTTCCCATTATCCACACCCAGAACTATGCCAAACCAATCAGTGGATTAATTTAGTAAGCACACACCCTTAATCCTAGCATCACACGCCCTAAAATCAGCCACCTCTGAAATGCCCCACATATGACAGCATGAGGCTTTGGGGGGACATGTAGCCACAAGCCATAACAATGGGCCCCTCTTGTTCAAAATCAGCTCAGTTTGGAGACTATTCTTGATTTATTAGGGAGCCACTCATTTTAAAGAACTAAAGTAGACTATTTTGAAACATTGAATATACTTATCCAACATGTTTGTCACATCAGAAACTTTTCTTCAGTAAGTGCTGTATGTGGGCAAATCCACCCTAACACCTGAGTAAATTAAATCACTTGTTTATGATCACTATCCCTTCTGCTAGACTAGAAAATCTTCCTGGTTACATTATGTCATTACCCAACAAATTTTCCAAAGACCTCTGATCCCTAATCTTGTCAGAAGTAGAAAATGCACAATAGCTGAAATACAGTTTGATATATTATGCTGCCTGAAAGTAACTCCTATTTTTAGTGTTTACTTGCTAATTACCCTCATTGCTATCATTCTTTGACCCCAGCTTCTCAAAGAGTCTATCTCCATCTTTAATGAATAAACTCATCCATGCATTATTGATTAAATTACAAGACTGCCGTCCTCATCTTCCTATACCTGCTTCTACATCTATCTTCTCCTTCACATCTGTCATAGTGGAGAAAGTATTACTCCTAACAGAGGAAAAAATTCTATGTTCTTCTCTTCTCTTGCCCTCTATCTTTTATTAGTAAATGTTTGCAGTACATAATGATTACATTTAATGTAGTGTGTTGATATATGTACACAACCCATATTAATTCTTTTTTTTCATCTCCTACCTCTCCCAATCCCTCCCATCCCTTTCCAACTCTTGATCCTCTTCTCATTTGCAAAAGCTCTATTTTTGTCATTTTTCCCCTCAATTATTTCTTTGTCATTCTCTTTCCCTACCTCCTCTTATATATAAACATATATTTAAACATATATTTAACATATATATAAATATAAGCATATATACACATATATATTGTTTTTAACCACATCTTCATTTGATATGCAGTGCAAAGTGTTGAATAACCTTCCATCTTTGAAGCTTAGTGTTTTCACTTTTTGGATAGAAAGACGGGATTATATTTATTGAAGTCTCAGTTCTTCACTTGTCCCACTTGTAAAATGATAATAGAATGTGTAATAGAATTATCTATCCCATAGAAGTACTTTGAAAATTAAATGAGTTGTTAAGTGTGAAGGTATTAGAACCACCACTGGTAAACAGAAAACTAACAAAAGAGGCTAACCACTGCTATAGATTTATTATTATTTCCACTTAATAAATGTAAAGAGATTTAGTCAGTTTAAATGCACTTTATCAAAGGAAATATTACATTCCAAGACAGAGATAATCCTCAAGACAAAAGCTGAAGCAGTAAAAGCATAAGAAATACATGTGACCTTCTAAAACATAAGCCACTGTTACTGGGCTACTGAGATGATGAAGGTGGCCCCCAGCTCCCCTAGTTGGAGAAGATCTTCAGAACTTAACTTTACATCTTTACAATACTACTCATCACCTTAGATAACCTAAAGTATGTCTCTTCTTTGCAATTTAAAAGGACCTAATATTGTCTATAGCTTTACCATTTGTTAAATTAGTCAGTTAGGATACATTCCCAGAAGTGTAATGACTGGGTCAATAAGAATAAACATTTTTATGTTTCTTGAAAGAATATTTATGTATGTTTTCTATAAGTACTGAACCAACTCACAGTGCTGTCAGCAAATTGTGTGCATCTGCAACTTCACCTGCATTGATTATAAGCAAAAAAGGAAATATGTATTTATTGTGTGTTTATTGTACATCAACAAACTATGGTTGATCTCATACTGACAGAGTAAATGAATTGCTGTCTTGACCCCAGGGTTGTCCTGATAGGATGTTTTATAGAACTTGAATTTTTTTTTTTTATAAAAAGGATTCAGAAAATCAACTTATGTCAAAGGTCCTGAGCTGTGACAGTGTGGATAAATATGCATGATTAAATGACTATGTGTGCTAACATTTAGTGGAATACACATTTTCAAATGGGACAACCTTTTTACAAATTTATAGACTTTCCCTGAATTGCTAGTTTCATTTTAAATATGGTTTTATGGTCTTCATTAACAGAAATGAGTCATCAATGTTTTAATAGAAAGACTATGTTTTTAACTTCAGAAGGACATCAGGTGAAGATTTATCATTTTCTAGGAGTTTGAATTTGAAGTTTTCTAACCTTAAAATTAGATTAATAATACTTACTCTTATAGTGTAATTAGGTAATTAAGTAAAATAATATATATACAACGAAGTGTTTGATATATTCTTTCTCATTGATACCTTTAGAGATTTTGTGTTAGTTCACACTCTTTCTTCTCAAAATCACTGTCAGTCCCTGGTATATAGGCACGTCCTGGCTTTGTCTCAAGGTAGGTAGAAAAATAAGGATCATAAACTTTTTGTATTTCAAATTAGCAAACCAAAACAACCCCATCCTTATATTTGCATATAAAGTTTTGCCAGCTATGCAATTTGTCAGCAAGCTCTCTGTGATCCAGTACCTTAGGTTAAATGTATTTATTCAACTGAAACAGATTTACAGAGCATGAAAAACCTATCAATGATGAAGTTTTATTTTTTTTCAGACAGAGGAAAATGCAAACGTAAGTATATTGGGCTAATACTTTCAAAACAAGCTTAGATAAAAATAAGAAAAGAAACTAGAAAATGATTAAGTATACCTTCTTACCTCACTTTATTCAGTAAAACCCAACCCATCTAAGATTTTACTGACTTCAAAAAGTTTTTTCCATTCTTTCAGTGTTTGATGAAGTCTCTCTTTTGACTATTTTATTATTATATGTACCATTGATAAACTTTTGATGACAAGCTAGTCTATGTTCATTTTCTAAATCTGTTTCTCATCTCCAAACAATGTTGTCTAGAACACTTGTCACCATTTTTGGATCTCTTGGAGTACTTATCATAATAATCTAGGCCACTTGCAAGCGCAAGGACCCTAGTTTGATCCCTGGTACCAAAGCAAAAATAATAATAATAATAATAATAATAATAATAATAATCATCTAGGCCATTGGTAGTGAACCTATGGCAGACATGACATGGCTGGCTCTTTGTTTTCATTGAATGCTCTAAAAGGTTCTCTGTCACTGACCTAGGCTGTCAATATTTCTACTTTTACTGACAATGATTATGACTGTGACTCAAATTTAAAATTTCATAAATATTTATGACAAATAGACAATTCTATTTTTATAATAATTTTTAATAATTAACATTTTGAACCCAAGCAAAAAGACCAATATCAAAGTAATAGCAGGGGCCGGGGGTTTAGCTCAGTGGTTTCACCGCCTGCTGCGCAAGCACAAGGACCTGAGTTCAATCCTCGGCACCAAAAAAAAAAAAAAAAGAAAGAAATAGCTAAATAATGATTATCTATGTACATAATGTAATGTGTGTATTAAAAATTGAATTAAAACTAATGACACAAGAAGGATTGTGAAATAAGACTGAAAATAGGTAATACATAAAAATTGTATCTAACATACTCCTCAATAAATTTCAGGAAAATTCTACAAAAATAAGTTGAGGATTTCCCACTCTAGCTACAACAAATTAACTTAAGAGAAGACCTCACCACTGAAAACAAAGAAAGATCTGGCTGCAAAAAATAAGCCATGTGAAATCATTGGAGAGCCACCAAGCTACCTAGTATTTGATGATGATAAAATATTCTACAGAGAGAAAAAAATGTATTGATGTGAACCTGACCTTTTCTGCTGCTTTTCCCCTCAAATTTTTTGCCTATTTTTAAGAATAATAGGGCCAACTATTCACAAAGCTGAGCAAATGGGAAGCTATGAAACAAAGAAAGAAATTCAAATTCTGAGCAGTTTTTCAAAGCTGGAATGACCAAAAATGGAACTCAAAGCTACTGAGCCAGCCTACACTTAGAATGTCAACATCCCAGAAAGAACTAAAAAGCAGAAATGGAACATATAACATGCTACTACTCAAACCATTTGTTGATTTGTAGACTGTTCAACTCACAAAAATTAAGTCAACAGAAAGTGGCAGCTAATAAGTTAAAAATCAGATAAATTTTGTGAAGGCTCAGTGCTGTTTGAAACGAAAATTGTAGACAAGGTCTGCTAATGTGGAAAAACCATTTTTAAACTCCAAGATTTCAGCTGAACATGTGAGTGCAAAGTTCAATTTGAAAGCAGTTCAGTCCCAGAATGGATGCAAGTAATCTATACTGACTATCTAAACAGCTTGCCAGAAGCAAAAGTAAGCCAGCTGTTTAGGATTTATCTTCCAGAGTCTCAAAATTTATTTCATAATGAAAAATCCAGCCTTGAATTCAATACCACATGCACAGATACACACACACACACACACACACACCGAAGTGTATCAAGATTAAGGGAAAGAATAATAAAGACAAATAGACCAACAGGATACCTAGATGTTGAAATAATTAAATGCAAAGTTTAAAAATCCATATTATAAATACAAATTTTAAAAGATAGACAATAGGAAATAGGGAGATAAATCTTTCTCAAATGAGAAACGGATCAAGGGATGGAGGGAAGAGGGCTAGAGGATATGGAAGGGGTGGAAACAGCATGTGTTACATAAGATGTGTTATGTATATGTACCAACTCTACAGAAGGAATATAAACATTATGTACTGCAAATATGTACTAATAAAAATTTATAGTTGATAACATAAAAATATTTCTGACTATTATGTTTAAAGCATGATTTGTATAGTGTATAATCTGAAAATATAGACATAAAATGGAAAACTTCTATAAATGGAATCTATAAAATTTAGATGAAAAATTACAAAAACAAAACCCTCAGTTTAAGAACTCATTAAATATATTAAACCACAAATAAGAGAAAAAGAAAAGAAACTAGAAATCCAGGTCAGAAGAAATTGTAAAGTAGTAGCTCTCCAGAGCATTATGGAGTTTCAGTGGAACCAAATTTTGCCACTAAAAACTGGCAAAATTTGAGAAATAAATTGAGAAATAAATCAGAATAAAAATATTTACTTTAACATAAAAAGAAGAAATTGTGTAGGCTGAAGAATGAATACAAAAACTGATAGTTAATATTTTTTAAAATGAGCTATATGAGATACATAAAAGTTCTAATATATATGTAGAGTTTGAGAAAAAAAGAACAAAGGGGACAGCAATATTGTTGCTTTCAAAAATTTGAAAATAATATTCAAATGGACACTTCCACCAACAAGACTGTAGAGTTCTGATTGCTCCACATTCTTCCCAACATTTGTTATTTGTTAGTGCTCTTTCATGGTAGCCAGTAGAATGAATATACAGTGACGTGACGTCTTATTCTGGTTTTAATTTACATGTCTAATACCATCAAACATGATTTGGTATCATTTAACACCATTATTGTTGAGGATTTTCTTACCATAACAAACAAATCTCAAAGTAACAACCCAAAGTAATGGTTAAAATTAACTAATTAAATCTATGAATGTCAACCCCTGAAAAGAAATATTTGTAGTTTCAGTAAAGTAGAAACTAGACAAAAGAAAAGACTGAAAAAAATAACATGTCAGGTAGAAGAAACACGTATGTTGAGGAGGAAGTATTCTTCTGGAAATTAAGAGAAAAAGAATTTCAAGGAGCAAAAAATAGACAACAGTTTTAAACATTTCTGAGAAATCAAACAAGATGAAGACAAAACTCTGCCCATTGGATTCCTCAAAAGGTGTCTAGATTATTGGGGAGAAATGGTGAGTGGAAGTGAGAATATTGAATGAACTGGAAATAATCACATGAAGATTATACTAGCAGACTCTACCTAACAATTTTCCCATGGAAGAAGGAAAGCATTTAGAACGGTAGCTAGATGAAGTGCTGTAAAAGAAAGGTCTTGTGGAAGAATTAAGGAGACAAAATTATCTGTTCTGACTTTGAAAAAGAAAAATAAAATTGAAGGACAGATTTATTATGTATGAAGACTTACTAAGCTATGATAATTAATATAGAGTTGTCAAAAAGGAAAAATGTCCAAAATAATAGAAATTTAATCATGACCATTATATAATAATATACACAAAATTAATTTCCATTTACATTTAAGACCGAAAGAATAATAAAAATGCAATGCTTCTAGAAGGTATTTAGGAACATTCTTTTTATCCTAAGGTATGTAAAATTTGTTGAAATTAAGAACTTTTATTTATTAGTGGGTACCATTGAGAGATTAAAAGACCAAGCCACAGTGTAGGAGAAAATATTTGTCATGCATATAATCAAAGAAGAGTTTTTGCACAGACTATACAAAGATCTCAGAGAAATTAATGACATAAAGCATAGTAGAAAAGTGAGCAAAATCCTGAACAGCACTTTACAAGATGAAGATATCCAAAAAACAAGATATCAAAAAGAGCTCAGCAGTAGTAGACATGCAAATCAAACCCCCAATTAAGTAACACTATATATCCACCAGAATGACCAAAATGTAAAACACTGACACATATCATCTGTTACCAACAATGTAGAGCAATTGCAACTCTACTACCCTGATACCAGAAATATAAATTAGTACATCACTTTAGAAAGCTGGCCAGAGTTGGACATATCTACTAAAGTGGAACATATGTGGGCTCTCTGCCCCAGAAATTTCATTCCTCCACCTAAATTAACAGAAACAAACACACACATTAAAAGAAATATTCAAGATTATTTATAATAATACTCTTTACTATAACTAAAAATAACAAAATTTTTTAAAGCTCACTTATAATAGAAGGATAAATTATTATATATTCATACCTAGAATATCTGATAGTTATTAACATACTTCTCTGAAAAGCAAAATGGATAAACCACAAATACACTGTCGACCCAAACGTAAAATTAAATAAAGATTTTATTGGTATAACATGCAAAATAAGCAAACTGATATAAGTTATTATAAGTCAGGATGAGGGTTATTGTGGCAAGCAGAATGATAACCTGTATGATTCTACATTCTATCCTTGGAACTGTGAGTATAATTATCTTATATGGCAAAAGGAGCTATAGATATGTTTATAAGTTTAGGGCCTTGAGATGAGGTGGTTATCCTGGATTCTCTGAGTAGGCATAATACAATCACAAGGGATTATAAGAGAGAAACAGGAAAAGTTGAGCATAGGAAAAGATGCAGGGAACCAATTCACAATTCACTAGGAATCCCTTCTTCAGTAAATTGTCCCAAAGACTGTCTTCTCAAAAGCAACGTTGATGCTTTTGCACCATTGAGCCTGCAGTGGTGGGGTCTTGCTGATTTCTGGTATGCCGTCAAGAAATCTTTCTTCTCATTCCTGTACAGACAGTACTTTGCTTCTTATTAATGTCACTATTTTAGTCACTTTAGCAGCCACTCCTTCCTTCCCTCCAGCTTTACACATGGTTCTTTCTGTATACTAACTTAAATTTTTCTCCTCTGCCTTTTGTTTCCGATGCTCACTATAAATCTGGCTAAAAGCAGCCAGCCATACCCGTACTATATCCAGAATGTTAGACTCTCAAAATTTCCACAGCCATATTAATCAGTTCACTACCCTTGATATCTACCAGTTTCCTTCAGTCTCAGGACCTGGGCAAAATGTAGACAAATGCTCTGCTAACATTCATGGCCTCTAGTCCAACTGCTAATGGAATCTGTGTTCCCAGTGGAAACTTCCTGAGCCTGGACTTTACTGTTCACATGCCTATTGGCGCTCTGGTCTTCTGAATTTTGAGCAGAACCAGCCATCACGCTCTGCTTGTAGCATCCCAGGGCTTCTCTATCCAACATCTCCAAATCTTCCAGATGCCCCAGACAAACCAGTTCCAAAGATTTCTAAACCACGTGGTCCAGTATATTCACACCAATGACCCCACCAATTTTCTGTATTAGCTTCTTTATTGCTGATATATAATATGTAACACACATAATTTAAAGGAAGAGAAGTTCAGTTTGCTTACTCACTGTTTCAGTGCATGATTGGCTGACCTCATGTCAGAGAAATCATGGCTGAAGGGCATGAGGAAGCAAAGCTGCTTAGTTCATCGTGCCTAAGAATGAGAGGAGAAGAAAAGTGCCAGACCAGAGAATAAAGGGACCAGTCATGTACCCCAAGGCTTATACAGAAACACCTAGAAAGTTGTTGCCCCAATCCCTGAAAAAGATCACAAAGCTAAACAATTTGAAGCTCCAACATATCAACAAAATGAATCCTGGCAAATTTTTTTATTTTAAACTACTGAACTCTAAAAGTATAAGAGAAAATTTTTAAAAGAAGTATAAGAGAAAACAATTAAATTGGTTTTTCTTCCTTAAATTCTTTTATTGGTACATTTAGGTATATAATACATTTACATTTATCATTGGGCACTTGTACCTTTACATGATGCATCTTGGTTCTTA
Organism: Heterocephalus glaber; assembly: GCF_000247695.1. The sequence goes on from NW_004624749.1 coordinate 27,172,811, forward strand.
TTTTTTCCCCATTCCCGGCCCTCCCTTCCCTACTTATAAAGATTTTGTTTCCTTTTTTTTCCATTTCTAATAATTTTTCCTTTCCCTTCTTTCCTTTCCCTTACCCTTCCCATTTCCCCTACCTCTTTGGATCTTTTCTTCTTATGTTGCATTATCAGTTACTCATTTTAATCATTGGTACACTTCAGGTATACAATATAATGACATTCATCATTGGAAATTTGCACCTTTACATAATCTATCTAACTTGGTTCATAATTTTCTCCCTTCCTCTGTCCTTCCTTCAACACCTCCATCCCTCCCTACTTTGTTTCCATTTTTTCAATTTCTCATATTAATTCCATTCCCTTCTTCACTTTCCCCTACCATTTCCATTTCCCCTTCCCCTTTGTCCCTTTTCTTCCTATTTCACATTATCTTTTATACTTTTTAGTCCTTATTTACACTTTCAGTTTCTCATACTAGAGAAACTATTCGGTATTTACATGTGTGTCCTATTTCTTTCACTTAAGTGTATCGCCTCAGTGTGCATCCATTTAGCAATAAATGTTTCTAATTTCTCATTTTTTATGGCTGAGTAGTACTCCATTTTAGAAGAAATCCACATTTTCTTTATCCAGTCTCCAGTTGATGGGCATTTGGGCTGTTTCCAAGTTTTAGCTATTACAAA
>NW_004624749.1:27195915-27243213 GCF_000247695.1 Heterocephalus glaber
GGTGGGAGGGATGGTGGCCTGGAAGCCCCTTCTTCTGGGCCAGGAGCAGGGGGACGACAGCTCAGAATCCCCTACCTCTGGGCTGGGAGCAGCGGGACTCAGTACCTTGTTCTGGTGGTCTGGTGTCCTCTGCGTCTTTGTAGTGTGGAACCAGGTGGCTGCTTGCCTGCAGCAGGGTGATTCAGCGTCTTCCACGTGACTCGGGACCTCGGTAGGGTGTGCACAGACCTGCCTGTCTGCAGCACGTTGATTCGGCATGTTCCGTGTGACTCAGGACCTCGGTAGGGCGTGGGCAGACCTGCCTGTCTGCAGCGGGGTGATTCAGCATCTTCCACGTGACAGAGGAGATCTTGACTGTCAAACAATTTGTATGCGCCAAGAATTTCAGGAGTAGCTCCGCTGCATGTCTCTGTCTTAGGTTGCATTCAAGTCATTAGCTGTGGCTAGGCTGGGAGAGGCCCCTGGACGTAGCTCCACCTCCCAGCCGGCTGGTGGGAGCCGGCAGTGCTGTTCAAGACAATGCCTTTTGATCCTACTGGGATATGTGGCCCAGCAGGCTACTTTAAAATTTCTAACCAAATGTTCAAAGAAGTTGGGTTATATGGCTCCAAAATTCTCTTACTTTTGCATATCCATCTCCTATATATCTCTCTGGCCAACACCCCCACATATAATGTTAAGTGAAATATATCAAGCTTAAATATTGCAATAATGAGAGAACTAAAATATGAATAAGTTAAAGGGCAAAATAATGGATAGATAATAGGAAATGAGGAAGATCTTTGGCAAAAGAGAAGAAGACTGAGAAATGGAGGGAGGGGAGAGGAAGGGCAGGGTAAAGGAATTATAAAAGGAATTAAGATGTGTTACATACATGTACCAACTCCCCACAATGAGTGTAATAATTAGTACTGTAAATGTGTATGAATAACAATAATTTTTTTAAAAAAATTATTTAATGTTGAGTCATTTCTTTATCTCTATCAGTTAAAATCTATGAGGAAAAATAAAATGGCACACTTAAAAGTGGTTAGTGAAAGATAATGAAAGCCCTATTTCTAAGAGTTTAGATTATCAGGAATCTAACAGGGTATAATGAGGCAGTGGCCTCATCATCAAGCAACAGAGTTTGTTATCTTACTAATTCTAGGCCAAGAAGGAAGGGAAGAGAATTATCAGAAACACAGGGAACTGTGGTCATGAGAGAGGTGCTGCACTATGAACTTGCCCTAGAGTACTGGATATCACACAGATGTTTCTAGATAACATCACCATCACCTGAGAACTTGTTAGAAATCCACATTCTTCAGCTCCATTCCATATCTATTGAATCATAGATTCTGAAGGTGGAAACCAAAAATCCATTTTTTAACACGCACTCATGTACATTCATTCTTCATTCAAGTTTTAAGAGCTACTATCTAAAACAGACAACAGAACTGTAGTGAAATCCATGATAAAGCAGGGATAGAAAAGAAAAAAAAAACACCTGAAATCTTTCTCCTCCAAAAAACTTTCATCTGCTAGTGAACAGGGAAATGATTTCTGACCAGAAGGAGATTGTGCTATAGCTAACCAGGTAGGAAGCAAAAAGCTTCTCCTAATTCCGACCCCTAAAACATGTCTGGTCTCACTCAGACTTGCCTTGACATGTTTTCTTCCATTGTTTTCAATAGGATTTCTGTGACCCCCTCTTCACACCACATTTAAATAAGATGAATCCTAGTGTACCTTTCTATCCAATTGTATGAGCTGAATGTATCTACCTCAACAAATGAACTAATGTTAAGTGTCTTGCCACTGTATCCTCAGCCCTCTTTTCCCAAATCTATATAAACCCTGTTCAATCAGATGGGACTGTTTGCTTTGCAGAGAAGTCCCCAATCAGTCTGCTAGCAAAATAACCCTGCCTCCAACTTACAGGATGTGTGCTCGATTCTTCTCAGCCTGACTCTGTTATATCACCTAGAGCTACAGCACTGTAAATTATATTTGGTACAACACTAGTACCTGTCATTGGCCAAACTAACTGAATGACATAGACAAAGAACACTAAGTGATATAATTGAGGTGTCAACTTCCCAGTGTAGACAGAAGACCAGAGAATACGAGGGGATAGGGAGATATGACTGGGAATAATCAGGAAGCTCATCGTTCATTGGAGGCTTGCCTTTAAATTTACATTTTTCTATGACCCACGCCCAGTGTTTTCATTAGCAGTCTAAATTTGTGAGATTCTGAGTGGGTGAGCAAGATATCTGAATTTATTCTTAATATTCCTTTAATACATGATGGATGTTTTCAACTTGATAAATGGTCTATTTCTAAAGCTTTATTTTTCATTACTATTTTTAAGTTAATAATTCCAAAAGCATTTTCAGAGTCCCCATTTCAGAGATGAAGAAACTAAGACTCAGCATGATTAAATAGATTGTTTGAAGTTCCTTAAATAATAAATGGCAGAGTTGAGATTTAACCCAGGCCATTTCATGGTAAAGCCCATGCTCTATCAATGACACGATACTGCTATGTATAAAAAATAACCAACCAATCCTATACATAACAACTAGAAGCTCTTGTGCTAAATAGTTAAATCAGTTTTGTTCCATTCAGAGGATGACACCTGATTTTGCTAGTCAACTCTCAAATTTATGCATGGTGCCCTGGAATAAAGAGTGCAGGTTTTGATATGAAACTATATGTTCACTCTCTCAATATGGTAGATAGATGTGAGTCCTCCTAATAATGCAACCCTGAATGTTACTGGAGAAAAAAAAAACAGCTGTGTTAATAGATAGAGAGGTGCCCCTCACTGTCTTTGTGAACTGAAGTAGAAAATAGAAATTAGACTCCAATCTCTGAAGGCATTGACTTCTTGAAAACTGTATTAGAGGGGAGAATTCCCTATGTTCCAGACCTCAGGTCACATCTTGGTAAGGTTGTAGAAATCTGAGGTGGCATTTGCAAACTTTTTTTTTTAAATTTAAAAAAACCTTTCTTGTCATCATTACTTAGAATAGAACATTTATTACCATCCTGAGGTGCAGACAATCCATGAGGAGAGTACACAGCATATATAATTAAAAGTCTCTGTGCACGAAGGTGCTGTTTGATTAATGCTTCAGGTAGGCATTTTGATTTCTGTACTAATAGAACTTGACTGGCTCTGAAACGCTGGTGTTGTTCAGGTATCTCAGGAGTAATAAAAGGTTGCTCTTGGCTTATTGCACAATTCCTTGAGTCATTAATTATAGCTGCCCAAAGTGGAAAGTTTATAATTAAACATATAATTTACTCTTCTACTTTTAGATGAAGTAAATTAAGGCAATTAGATTTCTTTTGATTAAGCATATGGAGCCATTTACAAAGTGCACAGGTGTGTACAAGCAGAAGGTGGGCTACAAAAACATCTATGTTTCAAGTGTGTTTTGTCACTTTGTTGTCACTCTCTGGCTGAAGTAATTATGTTAATCCATTTGAAGTGGATTTCTTTATTTATTTTTTTTGTTTGTTTGCTACTGTTTTGTTTATTGCTTTGCATTCTTAGGTGCTTAAGTACCAGCAAGAAATGATCAGGTATAAGTACCAGCTAATCACTAAGATAATTCTGGCTAGGAATATCCACACAATATTATTTTGGTGAATACCTTCTATGCCATTCAATACACGTAAGTCCCATAATGCATGTGATACCTGAAAAACTATAATTAGGAAAAAATTAAGCATCTTCATCAGTTTTATTGCATCAATATTCTTTTTCAGTATTTTTAGTCTTCCAAGAAAATTACATCTATTTCCACATTGTGTTATGTTATGTATACTATAGTTTAAACTCAAAGTATTTACTTTAGCATTAATTTTTATGAAAGGGAATTTCTTTATATCCCATTGAGAAAATATCAAAAGAATTATGATTTTAAAACTCTCTACAAATCCATAATTGTTCTGGTCATGGCTTGCAAAATGAGTAACTATGCCTCTTACATGAGTGTATTATTATTTTCTAAGTACATATACATTCTTTTATAAATAATAAAACAAGTGTATCTTTTAAAAACTCTGAAATTTATATAGTTTTCTTGTTGTGCATTTTCTAAAACAATAACCAAGAATTATGTAATTACCATCCTGTGTAAGAACTGTACAATTACTATATTTACTTACATGCAATCTATATTTTAAAAAATATTGCAATTCCCAAACTGAATGAAAGATATCTCACTTCTCTGTAAGATTCACCTTAGCAGTCTTTCCCTCACCATGTGTCTCAGCCAGATATAGAAGTGACTATAAAAATTGCATAAAAGGATAACTATTTTTGGTGAACAAACTCTAAGATGGCCCTTTAATTATCTATCTTTTGCTATTTGCATGTTTACAGGACCCTCATTACGTGAATGTGGGCTGTTGACCTTCTGACTTTTACCCAAAAGAATATGCCAAATGTCATAAGATGTCCCATCCATGATTTCATTTCAGAGGCTTGTGACCTCTGTCCTTTGAGAAGATTAAACCTCTTACTGTCTTTGAAGAAACAAGGGACCACACTGGCATGCCCATATACGCAAGAACAGCCTTTAAGTGACCACCAGCAAGAATCTAAAATCCCAGGTCATACAACTGCAAAGAAGTGAATGATGCTAGAACCACATAAATCTGGATGCTTCCCCATTTAACCTCAAGATGAAACCCAAGCACTAGCCAGCATCCTGATTGCAGACCTGTGAGACTCTAAGAGAACCAATACAAATTGTCCCTAAATTTCTGAGGCACAAAACTGATCTTTTAAATGTATGTTTTTTTCAGGTCACTAAGTTTGTGGTCATACTGTTATACAGATAGGGCTGTAGAAAAGTAGTATACTAGCTAACAGTGAGTCAACAAAAAGAAAGCAATCATTGTTGGGAAGATAACAACATCACCACTAAACAACCCTGCCTACTTTGATAAAAGATTATATGCTTTAGTTAAAGCAATAAATAAAGATAAATTACTCCCAATTCCTGCTAGAGTTTACTATCTTAATCTTCATGTCATTCCAGTCAAACTTTTCCAGATGATGATCCAAAGTGGCCTGTGTTGGTGAAATCACTCTGAGCAGCTGGAATTACTTTTTCATCAGGCTTTTGTTACTCTGGGACATCAAAAAGATCCTGTTTCAATGAGCTTGGCAAAGAATGGAACCTCAACATTGCTGTTCTGCCCAGAAAAGCTCTCTAAGGGCAGAATGGGCTGCTTGAGAACATCTCCTATGGCTGCTGTGATGCAAGACTAAATCAAATTCTTGGCTTGACATCTCCTGATGAGTTGTGCTAATTAATGAGCCACAAGGGTGTGAATGTGTAGCTAAGGATGTGCCCTAACCCCTATGGTATGGACCAAAGCAATATTAGAATGACTAAGATATCACTACTAGTATGCGTTTTGCTGCCACCAAAAGATAATTTGGTGGCTTTGAGTTTCAGCTCTGACAGGTGTATAGCTTAGAAGTCATCATTCCCATCTCTTCAACAAGGGGAAAAAAAACAATTAGCAATCATATCCATCAAGAAACTAAGGTTGTAGGGTAAAGTTCTCCCCTTAAATTTGTAGAAACATATGAATACAGAGCCACAGTAAATGTTAGCTCATCTGAAAGCATACACAACAGGAGCCATTAACTGTTAGTGACACTTAAATGATAATTTTAACAACTTCCTAGAAGTTGAGTATTGGCCAGTATGACAGTGAAAAATACTGAGGACCAAAATTATTTGGATTTTACCCCCAGGAAAGTCACTAGCTTTAACCATGAAGTGCTAAGATTATTTCCAGTCTCAGACAGGGAGAGAGGAAAAGTAAACATTGAGAAACCATACCTAGTGGACTCTGAAAAGCAAATCTATACTCCAGGGGAAAAGACCTTACCATATCCTTAACCCACTTAAGATAAGCTATTTACCAACTATCTTAGTTACTTTTCTCATTGCTGAGATGAAATATCCAATCCCAAGTTAAAGGAAGAAAGCTTTATTTCAGCTCACAATTTGCAGAGGCTTCAGTCCATAGTCAGCTGGCTCCAAGGCAGGATGGCATGGCAGAGGGCCATCAGAGAGGAGAAATTCACAGTATGGCAGGCAGAAGGCAGCCAGTAGTGAAGCTTTCTTTCTGTTCTTTTCCATCCAAACAACAAGCCTATTGATTGGTGCCATCTATACCCAGGTTGTGACTTCCATTATCCACACCCTTAATCCACATTCATGCACCCAAATCCAGCCACCCTTAAAACTCCCCATCTATGACCACATGAGGCTTGGGGGGACATCTAGATACAAGCAATAACACCAGCTCTAAATCTTTCTATCTGTTGTGCCTTATTAAAGAGAAGGACAAAGATAAGAAAATACTTGCAAAGCTCACAATCCAGGGACCCACTAAAATATTGAGATCAATCACATTATGAAATGCTTCCCCTGCTTCATACCTTACAACCTAACCTTACAACCACATCAACAGTCTCCAGTGTAATAGCTGTGGCATGTGCCAAATACAACACATAGAAACAAGAATGCTAGAAGAATCTGAAGCTTGTGGCACCTATGTTTACAAACATTAAGCACACTGAACATCCTAGACAAATCAACATAAACCTTACACTAATAGCCTTTTTACCACAGTTTTTATTATTTAATGCATCATGTGCAGCTTTTAAAGCAATATCAAAAGGGAAGGTAAAAAAGAAAACCACAATTTAAAGAGACAAAGCAAGCATTGAAGCCAAACACAAATATCAGGCAGGGAATTTAAAATAAAACTATATGAACATGTTAAAGGCTCTACTAAAAAACAAACAAACAAAAAAAACCCCATAAGCCAGAACAGACAACTAATGTAACCAAAGAGATAGAAACTCTAAGAAAAAAGTAAAAGCCAGACTAGCACTCAAAACACTGATGACAAATGCCTTTGATGGGGCTCATTATGGGCCACTGGATGTATCCAAGGAAAGAATCATTGAATTTGAGGATGTGTTAATGGAAACTTACCAAACTGAAAGGTAGAGAAGCAAAACTGAATGAAACATAGCAGAGATTTCTAAGGACAATTTCAAAAGGTACAATGTAGGTATAAGTGGAATATCAGAAGGAGGAGGAAGGGAGAATAGAGCAAATAAAATATTTGAAAACATAATGGCTGAGTTTGGTGGTTACACATGCTTGTGTCAGCTTGATTGGCTTGGAAGCCACTGAGGGGATTAGTAAACCATATTTCTGGGTATTTCTGGCCGGCTCATGGAAATATGACCTTGGAATCTATGTATAGTCCCTTGCCCTTTCCTCCCTGGCATTGTTCCCCTTCTCTGTTTCCCAGTCACCTAGAACAAAGTAGCTTTCCTCTCTCATGCTTTTCCACTCTGTTGTTTGTGCCTTGGAACCAAGCAGCTATGGACTGAAATCCCTAAACTATGAGCCAAAATAAACCTGTCTTTCTTTAAACTGTGTGTGTCAGGTATTTTGTCCCAACAATGGGTAATTGACTAATACAGAAAATGGATACTTTTGCCTTTGTCAAAATCCACAAATATTTGCACCACAAAATGTGGACCTTAACGTATATAAATTGAACAAAAAGCCATGTAGATGGTCAGGAAAATTCACAGATAGAATAAACAATATGACAAAATAACTGAGTTACAAATGTATAACATAATCTCACTTAAAGGATTGGGAGAAAAGGTGATGAACTAAGTAACTGCAAATAAGTGGAGTTTGTAAAACTAAAGGAAAATATAATTTACATAATAACTTGCTTAGCTAGTACGGTTATTGCTTATGGGGATACAGGTTAGGAGTTCTGACATTACTATGCATATATACTATAATTGAAAAATGAACTAAACAGAAGGTAGTGGAAACTAGACTTCTTACTGTGGTAGTAGACCATTACAAGTAGGTCATTACAGATAAGTAAGCAGAGGTAGCTACCATGATTCATGTGATCATGGATTAGAATTCAATCTTCAATTTGAAATTATGTTCATGTTTGTGTAGATATAGGTAGTTACATGTAAAAATATTTATTGATAGGTGTTATACTTAGTTAGTGTGAATCCCTGCTCTGACAGCTAAAAATGATTGTATCCCAGTGGCAATAAACACACACATATTTTGGTCTCTAATATCATTATCCAGCAGAATGAAACAAGGGCTCCTTGGAGAAATAACTGATTCTAGGACACAGAAAATATAAAACATGAGCTTGTAACAAGGAAAATAATAAAATACTTAAAGGGGAAAAACATCAAGTAATTCTCAATAGATATATTTTTAAAAATGCCTTACTAGGCAGGGTGTGGTGGTACACCCCTATAGTTCCAGCACTCTGGAGGCTGAGGCAGGAGGATCACCGAGAGTTGAAGGCTAGCCTGAACTACAAAAGGAGACCCTGCTTCAAAAAACACAAAAACAAACAAAAAAATGCCTTACTGGTATTCCTCAAAACTGTCAGTCACGACATACAAGCAAAATCTAAGAAACTCTCACAATCAATGAATAGTTCATTAACTGTAACAAATAGCACACCAATAAAATATGTTAATAACATGGTGAACCAGATGCAGGTCTATGGGTATCAGTACTAACTTTATAAATTAATTTTTACATCAATTTAAAACTGTTTTAAGAATTAAAATTTATTGTTAAAAATGAAACCTAATTGTTCTCTAACAGAAGGAGTAACTTCATTTAACTCGTTTTTTGACAGTGCTTGAAAGTAGAAATATATTATAGTATATTTTTCTTTTCAATAAATATATTATAGTATATGTTTTAAAACTGTCTGGAATATCTCATATTTAAGACTGGAACAGATATTTTATCTACTTCTATGTTATTCCAGTTTTAACACCAGATTTTTCTAATGAAGAAAGGCAGATGGAATTAAAGGAAAGAATAATTTTTACATTTTCTGAACAAGAGAGCTTTCAAGATCATTTCTCTTTTCATCTTTTACTTTTCCCTCCACGTCAATACTCTTTATACTGCCTTTTTACATGGATTCCACAAAAGAAAAAATTCTATCTCGGAACTCACAATGTTCCATGTTCTTTACCTGTGGACCTTGCCTGTGAGTATCAAAAACCAGACCTGAGCAGCATCAGAACAAAACAGCGCCATTGTGAAAGAGTATTTGAGACATGAAATCAGCACCTTTGAAAGGTAGCACTGCTCATTATCAATTCCCTCCATCTTCCTTTCCATAGAATCCTAATGTTATTAGGGTGGCAATGCACTTAGTCCAAAACAGTTTTTCAGTCTCCCTTGGTAGACAATGGCTGTCTTATGATACAATCAGCATTTTATCCAATGAGATGTGAAAAGTAGAAAATTATTTTAAAAGGAATCAGACTGCATTGCCATAAACCACATCACCAACACTAATTTCCCTTTGTCCTGTCTGGAGCATGCTTTTGGAGCCCCCCAAAGGAAAGGAGAAAAACTCAAATGGACAACAGGGTAGTTTGTATGATTATGAGTCAGGAGATATGAAGAGTGACCACAAAATCCAGAAACTATTTAATTTAAAAAATTTATTAGAGTAAAAGGTACATTGCCATTAATCCCCTTTAAAACACTCCCCTTCACTTCAGACACTCTTATCTCACCATTCATTTCACTTCCTGAAGCAGTTCTGGAAGTCCTCTTTCATGAATACCTTTAATGACACTGTTGCAGCTGCTTCAATGTCCTGCATTGATTCAAAATGCTTACTTTTAATGGTCATTTTGACTTTGGAGAAGAGGCAGAAGCTTCACTGTGCCAGATCCAAAGAATAATGTGGTTGAAGACATACTATAATGTTTTTATAATCATGAGCCTGCCTTTCCCTTGGATTTCACTTGACAGAAGCATTCACCATATTTATTTTTACAACACCTCTTAAGGACCCCCTCAAAAGAGAACTTCCAGAACTGCTTCAAGAAGTAGCAAGAAATACAGCATAAGTTTGTTCAAGGGGAATTATTTTGCGAGGGATTAATGGCATTGTGTTATTTACTGTAATTTTCAAAAAATGTCTGTTTTGATCAGCTCTTGTACATGCTGCAGTTGCTGAATAGAAGCAGAGATCTTTGACCTTAATGGTATTGTGAAGACTGACACCATGCCAGGATATCTAACTCATACTTCTTGCTACATAGGAAGACAAATTTTAATTTGTTTAAGCATTATTTTAGATTGTATTTATTCATAGCTCAATACAGTTACTTATAGTCTGAGAAACTTTTTTTTTTTTTTACCTGATGGCTGGTGGAAAGGTTTCAAACTTTATGAGCTCTGGAGAAGACAGATGTCTCCTCTAATGTCTTCCTCTGCATATGGTCAAAGCACCTCAACTTCTGATCTTCAGCATAACAACATGGGCATGGTTGCAGCATGTTCTTATATATGGGGATATTGGTGTTTTATTTTCTGTTAATCCGTTTCCCTTTTGAATTGCTGGAAGGATTAGAGCAAATATCGATTACCCAAGATACTGCTAATGGCATTGTTTCTCCTTGGAATCAACCTTGACAGATAAATAATAAAGCTACTTTTCTTAATAATCTTTCTAAGCTGCATCAATTTTTCCCATCTCCATAACTTTAATCTTTCTTTATTTGTACAACATGACAGAAAATGCTAGTGACCAAACGCTTATTAGAAGAGCATTATAAAGGCATGTATATTGACCTTGAAGGTGATACAAGTTAATTATGACAATCACCCATGTATAATAAAAAGATTTCTGTTTGCTTACGCCCCATTACTCAAAACAGAGTTGATTTTTTTGTTCGTATATTTTATATTAGTAAGTTTTAGGTAGTATAATTAATGACAAAGTGAATGAAAACCTTGAACAGAGGTCTTGCATCTTGGCTCTAACTTCCACACTCTCTACTTTTTGGTAACTGAATATCAAATCAGTGTTATTTGAGAGGAAGCAAGTTACTGGCCAAACTGGGGGAGTGTAAGTGTGGTTATTGTTTATATCATGGTCCAAAAAGGAACATGAGAGTTGCTAGGTGGTGGTAAATGCTAATTCAGTGCATTATAATTTTACCCATTCTGAGCTAAAGATAATATAAGTAGTCCATTGTTATACTCCCTAAAATATTAGAAGGATAATCTCAGTTCATTTATCATATATTAAAACTGACATCTTAACTGTAAAACTAAATTAAAGTCTGACAAATTCTAACAACCTATAAACCCTTCTGATAGTCTCTCTACTCCTTTTTCCCCAAGGAAATATAGAATCTCATTCTTAATGCTGGGATCAAGTTATAGTTTTCGAATCATATATTTTACAGCTCAATGCATTCACAAAAGGAATAATTTGACCCATACTACTTATAATATCTGAAGGATAATCAGGTTCCCCTGGATTATAATAAGGATAATCCTTAGAATTTGTCTGTAGTGATTTTTTTTCAGAGTTATGAAAGTGTTTCAAATACATTATTCAGTTTTTGCAAAACAGGTCAGAAGTGTTGACCATTTTGTTTTGATATTTAATTGACAGAGAATCAAAGGACAACCAGACAAACTACATAGTAAGCTGGACATTGCCATGGTAGGAACAGGCACATAGTTTTCCTAATGCCCCATTCAATGATGAATCAGGTGAAGTGCTTTTTATTTTCTTTGACAACAAAGTATATTGACTGTTCATCTGTCAGTTCTGCTGATGACTTCTAAAAATAAATCTTCCACCATCACCATGTGTCTAAGTTACAAGTCAATATTTCCAGTATCTCATTAGCTACTTTTTGGGAGTTAATCTGTCACCTCCAAATCAATATGTAAAAGATTGAGCTCCCCTAAACTGGCTTTTCTCTGCATCAGCCCATGTCTACCAATGACACCACAATTTTCTGAGTCACCCAGGCTTGAAAAATCTCAAGTTGCCTTTTAAATATATAAACTGTAAGTGTCCTACTTCCTTCAAAACCTATGTCCTATAAATTGTAAATTAAGTTTTGCTTTTGGGGAGTTTTCTGTCAACAATTGCCTCATGATTACTTTCAGATGGGTCACTTTCCACATCAACCCCACTGACACCACCTTATGTTTAAGCCGAGCTCAGAAAACTTTTTCTGTAAAGCATCAGGAAGTATTTTTTTCATTGCAAGTTACAGTATTTGGTCTCCATTCCAATTATCAGCTCTGCACTGAGCACAAAAGAACCCTAAAACAATATGTAAATGAGTGTCCGATAAAACTTTATGTACAAAATGACTAGCAAAATTAAACCCACATCCCAACTCCCTGCACTGTCCTTGCTACTATACAATCAGATTACCAGATCTCTTCTCACTTTCCCACCTTAAAAATGTTCTCCTCAATCACATTTGCCTATAAACAGCCATTTGTAGATCAGTATTCTCTAAGAATTATTTGCTTCCATTATATCATTTCCTTACTAAGTATTTTCAAGTGGCTGTCAGGCAGAAGATGGCATAAAGTTTGAGTAAGGAGGACCAAGTTGGGCAAAATAATGTACTCGATAAAACATAGAGCATATTCCTAGAGTGATTGTTTTATTGAAGGATTTGAAAGAAATCAATATTTTTACTCCAAAACTAACAAAGACAAATTATAAGGTAGAATGCAAATATGACATATGATTATAATATGAGAGCCTTCACAGATGTGGAAGTCACCATCATCCTTCTAGAGTTGGTCCCGGGACTACCAAAGATGACTGACTTCCTTAGTTATTAGGAGATCATTATAAGACGGGTAAGAATCACTGTCAAGTCTGTCAACTATATAATTACGGTTTATCAGGTCTTTTGTTTCTTGTGACTAGTCTTACCTCACCAGCCCTATTACAAATTACTCTCAGATCTGGGAAAAATTAATGTTTTATTGTCCCGAGAAGAAATCATCTTTTTCATTTGCCATTTTTCACCTTTTTTGAAATGATTCCAGTTCCACCCAATTTGTTACTCAACTCAATACTTATTTCTCTATCAAACTTTTCTCTGTCAAGAACTTTTCTCTATCAAATTTATTTATTCTGTGATTCAAGAAACCTTGTCCAACCATTAATATTGTGCTCTATACCATATTTTGATTGAAAACATAAACAAAAACTATATAGTTCTTGTCCTAAAGCCCAATAGTGACTCCTTCAAGTAGAAACACCACCTTTTGACAAGTTCAGGTTAAATTAGACTTGAAGTCTTTCTCTATTTCTCATTTCATGCTCTGTTAATTATATGTTGACTAATCTACTCCTTCTTTGAGTCCCCAGCTTTATGTTCAGAATTATACAATATCACATGTAATAGCCTGCTTAGTATGTGTACAAATGTTGAATTTTCTCATGTATCCATATGTACATACATGATTGCTTTGTGAATCTGTGATCACTTCATGTATGTTAATTGCCTCCCAAGTGTAGACTGTATTATTCATAAAATGGAAAAAAACAAGCCAGATTCTATCCTCTGAAAAATAAACCCATCTGAATCCACAGTGTTTAAATATTAGGACTTAAAACTAAGGCCACCTGTGTCAACATGCCTACTGTTTTTGTTCCAAGACATTCTAGCCTGAAAAAATGTTACTGTTAGTATTTTCCTATAGAAAGATGTGTCCAGTAAACTGTAAGACAGAGGGCCTTGCCAAATGCTCCAAGGAGCTGACTGCAGCAAAGAACACCCGGGAAGGAACACACTGGACAAGTTGGAAAGTAAAACAGACCTTTATTAGTCTGGCCAGACGGCACTCCCAAAGCAAAGTAGCTTAGAGAGGCAACTGGCTCAGAGTCCAAGGCTGTTCTTATAGGGGGTTGAGGGGGAAGTTAACATATAGAATTAAAGAAAAGGGACAAAGGTTAGTGGTTGACTGTCACGTATTGATGGTCAGCAGACATTTGCAGCTTGTTCTGTAGATTGTGGTGTCTGGAACATCAGTTCCGGGTAAACAAGGAGTTGAGTAGTTTACTTTGGGACTTTAGGTCTGTTACAGATTTTATCTAGTGTCCCAAAACTAACAAGCATCTTTATCCATTAACTCACATTCAATCATAGTTGGGGCTAGGAGGTTTTATAATTACAGAGTTATGCAGTCCCACAAAACAATTTGTGTATCTAGTCAAGTAGCCTCCTTCTTAAGACTATAGCTTGTTCACCTGGGCAAATAGCTGGCTTACCAAACAACAGTTTATCAAAGTTCATTTTCCAAGTTCTTGCCTCTATGTTCCCCTGATACTAAACAATTTTGCTGTCATCTTTGCCCGGTTTCATCAGCCCCTGCCATGAAAGATTCACATTACACTGTATGAGTCCAGGCTTCAATACATGATACATTTTCTCCCTTATATCTTCCTGTAATATAGTCTTTTAGTATTTTTAATGTTGTTGTTTTCTCTTTAATTGCTGTGTTGACCTAGTTCCATATATTTAGTTAGAGTCTGGACAGTTCCTCTTCTTGAGCAGCTTGTTAAATCCCTATCCCAATTACTCCCTTTGTAGGCTCTCACATTCATGGCCACTGTCCACCTGCCTGAATCACCCCATGGCCAGGAACTAGGCAGTTAAGGTCAGTACCTACCTCCTGAAGTTCAGAAAATTAATTATTTAAATTAATTAATCCACAGAAAACCCAAAAAATCAGTGATCTCATGTCTCTTACTATATCTATGCTATATCTTACAGTTTTGGCTTGCTAATGCCCTGCTTGGCAGATGTGTCTCAATTGTAATTAACAAAAAAGTTCTATTTGTTTTTTCTTTTCTTTTTTCATCCATTTTTTTACCTGAGTGTCATGGTGATATATCTTCTATTGAAAATAACTTTAAAACACATCTAATCAAAGTTACTAGTAAAATAGTGTCAAGAGAGGTACTCTCTCTTGCTATAATAAGCCAAAAAAACTTAGCTTTGCTGATCTATTCTAATGTCTTTTTTAATAGAAATTGATGGTCAACATCCCTCTCGATCCTCCAGATTACATTGTTCAGTACTAAAGATTCTGTTAATTGGGTGATGTTAGATTATATTTTTTCCCATTATCTTTATTCTTCTATTTTAAAAATATGATTGTTTTCCTTATGAAGTAGGCATATTCCTGCATTTATAATTATTTGGTTCCTAATTTAATTGACCATAAAATGTATTCTATTCAACCCTAGTTCTTTAGAATATATTTTTTATAGTTAAGGTCCTGTTAAAAATGTTACATAAATTTTGAAATTTATAAGCACCAAAACACTAAGAAAACATTTATCCTCAAGTCTGTAGGTGAAGAGAAGGGAAAAAAGCTGCACTTAGCACTTATGATGAACCAGACTCAGTGGGAGGCATTTCCATGTGCTTTATTGATTTCATTCTCACTACAACCCACAGAACAGAATTCTGATACCTGACATAACAGATGAAGGAAATGACTCTCAGGGAAGAGTTTGTCGTTTTTTCTTTGTCTGAGCAGATTTTACCTCCCCTCATTAGCATTCAAAACCCTTTCCTTTTATTGAGTGTCTGTTCTACATCAGCACTGTGATCAGCACTTCACACAACAACAGAGCAAGATAGATATTATTATCTGCCATTGACAGTGGAGGAAATAACTTTCCAGGTGGATAAAGGGGGTCTTAAGAGCAACCTAATGGATTCTAAAACCTTTCCTTGATTCCTACCTCCTGTCTTACTCAGAATAGCACTTAAAAGCATCTTCTTTCAATCTCGTGCTTCCTGAATGGAAAAAGCAAAGCACCTCGTATCATGTGACAACGGTCAGTCCAAGGTCTAAAGAACTTCTGCTTTCCCAGAAGCCATTTTCCACATTTAATTCAAGTGTTCCTTTTGTTTTGTTTTCAACCATTTGTTTTTTCTTTTCCTTAAAGAAAAACATCTGTTTTCCTTCCTGGAGTTTTAATTTCAAACCCTGATTCTACTTGTGCTTCATTTTCCCCGTGTACCAAAAGAGAAGTAATAAAGATATATTAATTTAAAGAAATGATCAGACTGAGAGAATGATCTTACATTTTCAAAGCTTAGCATACTTTGGAATACCACATCTGCTTACTCGGAGTAGCAACACTTAAGAACGAAAAAGATACAAACAGAAAGCAAGTCAGGAGGCCTTCAGTCACTGACCAGCAAAAACTCACCTTTCTCTGTGATCATAATGTACGAAGAACACTGAATTGGCGGCACCATCGGTAATTGAAATTCACCCATGTGTGATGATAATGCTTTCAAAAGATTCGGGAGTTCTTGTACAAACATTGAATATGTCCCCATTAAAATGTGACTAATACTTACAAAGGAATGAGGTCATTTTTCAATACTGAGCAAGAAATGCTGTTAAGTCAAACAGGCACATTTCTACACTTAGGGAACACTAAATACAAAAACATAAATCAATAAAACACACTGACATCTTCACATTAAAGAAAGGATAATATTTTCAGAAACTGTCACGTAAAAGAGCATCTTCTCAATTTTAAACAAAGCATTGCCAATAATTGACCTCTATTCCTTTTAACACCACAACGTAATGCAACTTTTAAATGTCTGTTCAACTTTGTTCATAAGGATGAACCTGGGTATCTTGTAATATATTTTAATTGAACTTTACAGAACAATTCAAACTATAGTAAGCAGTCACTTCTTTAAAACCTGTTTTACTTTCTGCATAACATATTTGCTCATCCACTCTTCATTGGGACATTTAATGCATCATTTTCTTTATATTTTTTTCCTTTATCTACCAATATCACCTTTGGTATCCTTAAAGGTAACTTTAATGTACAGGGGGAAAAAATGTTTTTTTACTTGTTAAACAATTTTAAAAACAGTTTTTCTTTAATGTTTAAAAAAGTACAGTTTAAAAATCTTATGGTTTATAAACATATACACTTTGAAAATGACTTCTATTAGAGTTTTAAACAGTTAATTTTCTGTAAACATTTTAAGTTGAATTTATCAGTATAATCAACCTTTTGGGGTACTTCTATTGTCTCCTTAATAAGCAAAATATACTTCAATACTTAAGTGATTCTTATAAAGCTCATCAATTGCACTTGCAAGTACAATGATTTCATTCCTTATAACATTTCAACATTATTTACATTAGGAAAAGTGCCTTGCAGTTTCAACTTAAAATCACTAGTCTAAATCAGGTATTCACGTATATATTCTAGGATGCTATCAAATAGTCTTCTAAATAGTTTAATATATCAAAATTTTCTTCTTATTATATTTTCAGCACTTGAATATATACCTTCTATACCTAAAGTTAAAAGGAAATATTAATACTAATGGATTTTATTACCTTCACTATTTGTATACTTAATTATAATAATTTTAAAGATAAAAAGCATTTACCCAGAAATTCTTTGTATGCAGTAATCTGTGGTAAGCTTATCCACACTCAAAGCCCACAGACACAAAGGCAACTTTTCCAAAGTCCCAGAGAGAACATCTCAACCCTTATGCAGTTGCTTTAACCAAAAAGACCCCATGCAGTCTTATATGTTTAGCTATGTTCTTATTTGATCATAGATGTTTGTAATCTATACTAAAATTATAATTCACTTATTTCTGTACTTTAATTTCGCTGGTATTTTGCTTTCTTAATATACTTTAAGAATCCTCTCTTCTTGTTCTAAACTCATACTAATAGAATTCCATAGAAATCTTTGTGTCATTACATAATTTCTTCATATCTTTGAACTTGACAGAATTGTACATTATTTCCATACATTTTTTTCTTGTATGGTAAAGACAATTATTGTAATCATCAAAAGAAAATTCAATAGGCTTCTGTTTATCTCCCAAAGTCCTTGTCACTCTCTGGAGTCTAGCTAATGGCAACTCTGAGGAGGCTAGTTGCCCCCTTGTGGGCATAGCTCCCAAGTTTTCTTCACTTCTTCAAATGTTTTGCAGATATTAGGTCCTCATTAGTGTTTTGTTGATTAGACTAATGACTCTCTTATTGTATAAGGTTGTTAGAATATGATCTGGTTTAAATATTCCCAAACATTCTTCCAGTTGAAATGATCAAAATATAATGGTTAAAATCAAATTGCATGGAATGGTAGATGCAAGGTTTCTTATGCTCATTTTGAAGTTTTTTATTAGTCAGGTTGTTTATTGTTATCTGTCAACTGTAGGGACAAATATTCATTGTGCTGGATATAAGTGCTTGCAGATAGGGCTGGTAACAACCCTTTCTTCAGTGCTGACTTTGAAGACTTTTATAAGTTAAATCTTTTCATTTGTAGGTTTAAAAAATATTAATTTAAATGGACATGACTTTTATAAGCCCTAAGTGATAGGATCTTTACAATGCTTTCAGTAATAATGTTCTTTTTCAGAATTTTGTTTGCTAGTTCATTTATAGCCAAAAAGACCTTCTTTGCTTGTTTAATCATGTACCCATCTTTATGTAATATATACAACAATGTTTTCAGTTGGAAGTTGAAGATTTTCCTTGAATTTGAAAGAAAACTGGCAAAAATATTCTAAACCAATAATTTGGTTGTTTATGACTTCTAGGTACTTTGGTTACTTTTATAGTTCATTAAATGGATATTAATTTTGTCCACCAAATTATTGCCTTTCTGAAAATAATTAAATCTATTTTATTTTAGTGATATTCATTTTACTTTTACAAAGATAGAAATATAAGTACCAAAATAAATCCATAGCATCATCCCTTCCATATTATTTAAATCTTCCTGATGCCAGATAGAAAGTTTCTTTTTAGTAATCTATCTACTTGGTGAAAATTTTCTTTTAAGGCTATCTTCTAACTAGAATATTAAAATTCCTAAAATCTTCAAAAATCTAAAGATCTCTACTCAAACATGTAGTGTCCCACATTTCCAAAGATTCTGAGAGGTCATCAGGAAACATAAGCATATGATACCTTTCTCACATCCACAATATAGAAAAATATGAAAATTTCCTACTGTTAAACTTGCATGGCTTCAGAAATGTATAGTCCTCCCTAGCACTGGAAATGAATCCCAATTCTTGGCCTTTATGAATTCTGACTTGCTTCAAAAGAGATGGTTTCAAGTAAGCCTATCTGCAATTTAAAGTTCTGGGTAAACTTGTCTTGACTCTCATAGAAAAAATTAATCCCTACTGTTATATTGCAAATTTAAAATGTCTCACCAAAGTTCATGTGCTGAAGGAGAGTTTGTCAGCTGGTGGGGTTTTTGGGAAGTGATTGGATCATAAGGACTAACTTCATCAAGTATATTAATCCATTTGTGAGATCAGAGTTTGATAGCATTATCAGAAGATAGTCGAAACAGGAGGTAGTGCCTACTTGAAGGGAGTGGATCACAGAGGCACAACCTTGGAGACTATATTTCGTCCTAGCCCCTTCTGCTCTAGCTCTCATTCCCTCGATGTTTCTTGGCTGCCATGAGCTGAACACATTTCTTCTAACTTGTCCTTACGGCACGATGGTTCTGCCTCGAAGCTATCTGACCATGGACTGAAACCTCTGATACCACAAGTCAAAATAAAGTTTTGCTCTATTAAGCTGATTTTATCAGGTATTTTGTCAGAGCAGTAAAAAACTAACACACATACACACACACACACACACACACACACACACCAATATGAGATTTTATCTTTCATAGCCATAACCATAGTTTGGGTGCCTTGCCATTCTGCAAGATTTTGTAACACATAAGCCAGATGTTCCTATCAATGAAATTGCTGAGTGGGCTGGTTCTGATTATAAAAATGAAAGTTATCTTTCTTAATAGTAGATCCCGCTGACTCTAAATCACACTTAATTAAGCAGTCTTCAGTTGCACTTGAAATTGAAATGTAACCACTAAATTCTTGCCCCATTACCCAAGTCCTCATCTCATTTCTTTCCATTCCTTAGTATATATCTATCCAAATCTTGGTGTGCCAAATATTGTGAAAGTTAATCCTCCTCTAAAGTGTTGAGAGAGAGAGAGAAAGAGAGAGAGGGAGAGTATTTAAACTGACAGCTATAATCCAAAATCTCTAAAATCAAACCCCATTTTACTACACTCACCTTCCAAAAGGTTCTCATGTTCATCACAGGGGTTTATGTGCAAGAGGATAGGACTGGACCAAAAAATTCTCCACTATTGCTCCAAATGTTAATGTAATATCTTAGAGTAAAAACACATTCCATTGTTCCTGGATTTGGCCTTTCCCAGTGAATTAATAAATGTGTCCTCTAGGTGATGTATTACATACTTCCCCTGGTATTTCTAGGTTACAGTGGTGTAATAGAAATAATGCCAGAGCAAGGAAGCCTATCTGTCATAGTCCAATGCTACAAACTTCTTTCTTGGCCAATTTCTCTCTAAACTACACCCAAGTCATTCTACAGGTTAGCAAAGGTGAGCCCAAGAAAAAGTACTCCCACTTTGCTAGTGATGAATAAGAAATAGAGATGAGACTGAGATCTTTCTACAACAAAAGGGCAGTGAGTTCCATCAATGTGCAGCCATTATAGTCAACATTTACCTGGCACAGCATCCAACTGATATACCAGATTTATGAAGACAACCAGCAAAATGTGAATGAATGAGCAAATCATCCATGTATACATTTTCTTTGAAACCTTTTTTTTTTTTGGTACCGGGGATCGAACTCGGGTCCTTGCACTTCGGCAACAGGCAGTGAAACCACTGGGATAAATCCCCAGCCTGAAACTTTTATTTATTCTGTGATAATTATTGTCTTTCCACTGAGTTGATCATAATATTACTATTCATAGAATAAATATATGTGTACCAGAAATGAAAGAAGAATAAAAGAAGGTTCTGCAATGTTAATATACTGCAACAAATCTTCTTTGTGAACATTATGTTCGATATTTTCATACTTTCCTATAACTAATGCCATAGCTTGCTTAGTCAGCAAGATTGCTTTGCCATTGCCCTTTTCTGGAACATGAACTGCACACTTCATGGGTAAGTGGCTGGCTCTGAACTGAGAACTTCGTAGCCATTCTTCTTTTGACACCAAGTGGAATGGCATCCAAAGTTCTATAAGTGAAAATTTTTATAAATCAGAATTAAATTCTGAATAATTCTTTAGTAATACCATATTACAGTTGCCAACATTCAATTAGGTAAAAAAAAATATAAGTAGCCAATTCCCCCAACATTTAACAAATCATTTGGATTTTTCTGTAATAAGTCCCTAATGTGATTATTATATTTTACCTTGATTTAAGATGACAACGTTTGCATTCCCTAAACGTTAATTGCAGCAAGATTTTCCTCTTCTCTGTGATAGCAAATAGGTAATTAGATGATCAATTCCAGCATCCTGCCACTTATCTCATTGGAGGCATTTAAAACAATTAGCTCAACTATTTGTTCCCTTTAAAGAATACCAAGCACGGCTCCCTGTGTCTATTTGGAGGAATTATCTCTAAAAGTGCCAAATGTGGGAAATAAAGTGCAGTGTAGCACAAAATGGGGTACAATTCACAGCCAACAGAATGTTAGATCCAAGGGAATCCCCAAATGGCTCCAATGCTTCAGTCCAAAATCCCTCTCACAGGTGCAGGATTCTGGGAGAACAAAAGGATGCACAATGATAAAGAAATTTTTTTCTGTAATAACTTGCCATTGATACCCTTGTTTAACATTTAAGGCTATAATTTTGTTCTATAGAAATCTGGCAAGGTAAAGAGACATGAAAATGTATACTAAAAAAACTACTTTTATAATTGAAACAGAACATAAAGACTACCTTTCAAAATCATATAATCTGCTTCAATCCCATCTACATTTATTTTTAAAAAAGGGTTTCAGATAAATCCAGCCATTCAGACTTTTAAAAGCACTGATAATAAGGATAAATATCTTTGGTGTAAGTTTAAATAATTTTGAAGTTTTGTTTTTACTGGCTGTATCATAATATAAGATGGACTATTTGCAAGAATTTTTTTTTTTTTTTTTGGTTCTGGGGATCGAACTCGGCTCCTTGCTCTTGCTCAGCAGGCAGCGAAACCACTCAGCTAAATCCCAGGCCAAAGGATTAAGGTGTGGGGAGTGGGAGGCAGCTCAAGGAGACTCAGTAGTTGCTTTTCTTTTTTTTTGGTATCGGGGATCAAACTCGGGTCCTTGTGCTTGCGAGGCAGGCAGCAGAACCACTGAGCTAAATCCCCGGCCCCTTGCAAGAATTTTTAAGGCATGAAGTTTTGTTGGATACAGATGGAGAACAAGTAGCTTCAATTTTAAAACTGGCTTTTTTTTTTTTTTTAACCATCCTTTAATTGCTAAGGAACCTATGTAGAAATTGTCTTGCTTGAAAAACTTTGCGTTTTCCAAGTTTCATTGATATAGAAGTTGAAAGCTTCTACCTATTCTCCTGGGTCAGTACATCAATTGAAAATACCTTTAAAGAGGACATAGGCACACAGTAATTCATTTTTGAAAATTGTAGAGAATCTGTGCTCTGGGGGAAAACATTCTCACAAAGTCTGATAGAGCTTTCAGAGATGGAAGAAAAGATGCCTTGTGCACAGTCTATGAACTGAGTCAATGAGTCAGTGTTGGGTTTTCCTGACTGATGATCTCCATGGTATGATTGAAGGAGTTCTGGAGAGACTGCTCCACCTCAAATTACTTCTTCTGCACAAGCCAGGACCTATACTTTTAGTTTTGAATGAATTTTAGACTTCAGAAATATTGTAAGGTAAAACTTATTGAGCTATTAACCACACAATATCCAAACTGCTGGTTGCCTTGTAGCTCAACAGTTACTGGAAAGAGCAAGTCCTTTGGGTAACAGCAACAAAGCAATAGAGGAAAGAAATAAAACCTTAAGAAGAAAATGATGGGCATAAGATGAATTTGGGTCACTTTGTCGACAATGTTGTTTTAGGCATAGTTGAGGACACCACTATTAAAGCTCAGTAGTAGGAATTTAGTTTCTTTCAGATTTTCCCATGTATTGGAATTCCTACTGGAACATAATTAGGAGATGGAGAGTTTCTTATTATTTTCCATCAATCTTTTGTATATTTTTGAGTTTATTTTTATGTCGTGTGACTCAGGAAAATCATTTGACTCCTCTAATGTTTAATCAATTTGTGAATGACTGTGATTTGATAACCATATGCAAAGTATTTAGCATAAACAAAGTAATCAAGAAATAGTAATTAATATTCAGGAGTAGCAGAAAAGAGTTACTTGGCTAGAGATGATTTTAAAAATGTACCTCTCCTTCAAATATTTGACACCAGAACTGTATATCTATTACTCCTATAGTCAAACTTAGTGGTCTCATTCTGAAGCTTAGAGTTAAATTGAAGCAAATAATAGCTGAACAAATACTCAGAACTAAACATTTATCTAGAGATTCATATTACCCAACTTTTACCTTTAAACTGTCAGTTGAACAGAGTGGGGGGTATGGCATGCAATAATCATGAAATAAATAGGATAACTACAGATGTAGGTTCTGTCCTCTTCTGAATTTAGGATGGTCCTCATTAGCATATTCTTTAGGCTGTCCATTGTGATAATTTCAATTGGGAGAATCTAATAGCCTATTCTAGGGTTATGATTTGTGTCTACATGTCCGCCCAAAGCCTCATGAAGTCTTAGATGAGGCCTTTTGAGAGATGGCTGAATCTAGAGTGTGCGATTGATTTATGGTACTATGCTAGGCATAAAGGCATGAGGATTAAGGATGTGAGTGCTACCTTTGCTAAGAAGTCTGAATAAGATAAAGGGGACAGAAAGACACTGTTAAGGTTCCTTGATACTTTTGATACTGTGTGTGCCATGAACTGTTTCTCATCTGCAGTGACCCTCTGCTGTGTGCCACTTTGCCTTGGAGCCAGCCAGTTATAGACTGAAACCTCTACTAACTGTGAGCTAAATAAACCTTTTTCCTTTACTTTGGATATTGAGTATTTTTTCTCAGCAACAAGAAAAGTAACGAAGATATCTACAATGAAGTTTTAACTCATATTTTAATGTTTTATCACTTCTCTATTCTTCTGTCTTTTCATGGCAGTCTCTACTGATCTCGCTTTTATTTTCACTCTTTTACAAATGCATAATTTGGGGAAAATTTCACAAGATTTTGTTCTGTTATCTGCACCAGGCCTATTCCTCTCTGGAAAGGAAATTAGTCACTTTCAGCCAGAAATATTTTTCAGGAAAGACTTTATTCTAATGTGAACTGTAAATTTCATTTTTATTTCATACTAACATGTCCAACATTTTCTGGAGGGTAGTTTTTCATCCCTCATACTTTTAATTTGCAAATGGGTAACATTAGTTACCATGTGTAAGAATGTACTAAAAATGATTTTTTAAAATGTAGCAAAAACTGCTTCATGTGTGCACACATGAATTGTATTTTGTTATTAATTGCTAATAATTAAATAAAATGAATATGAGAATATTATGTACTTTGTTGCTTTTATCATCCTGTGCAGTTACTTTAGGCATTTATTTTAGTTTTCCAAAAACCAAACAAATTCTTATAGCCATAAAGTAGCAATTTTGAAATTCTTTAGAATCATGGTATAAGTTTGGTAGGCTATCTTGGAAAAGTTCCCCAAAATATTCTGTTAACTACCAATTCATAACTCAGTTCCTCAAAGAAACCCCTAAGTGAGTTTCTCATATAGTTTTATCCTAATGTGACTATGCTTATGTCTTTGATTCTGGATTAAAGAATTAAGTTACTTTTCAAATTAATTAGAGATAATCATCACTAATATTTTACCAACAGCAAGGTCAAATTAGTCATTTAGAAATAGTCAGATTTTTGGCAGGAAAAAGGCAGACATGAGCTGGATAGAGCTGAGTCATTAATCAGAGTTTGGGACTTGAGGCCTACTCTGGGCTTTCAACCATGAAAAACACAAAATGTGACTGAAAGAAGGGCAATTTCCTTAATTACGCTTGCGATAAAAGACTCTCCAACCTAACCTCTTCCAACTCACTCCATGTTATCTGACTGAAAAATAAATTTGCAAAATGCCTTTAAGAAACAGGCTTGAGAATATTGTATCATTATAGCCTCACCTTCAGCGGGATGTACTCCTTCTAGATAACTTTAGTTTAAAATACCTAACTCTAAAATATGTGTGCATCAGAATTATAAGTTTATGAAGGGCCTTAGATTTTTATCTATGTAGCTTCATTTTTTTCATAAGAGGCTATTGAATCTTATAGATCATAAGTGATTTTTAAGGCCATAAAGCTAGTTTATGACAGATTTGTGATAAGAAACCAGACTTTCTGGCAACACAGTTTCTACAATCAGTCACTAATAATAAAGATGGAACTACATGTCTTTCTTTTGTTGTTTTTACATCACTAAAGAAATGCCTTAGGCTGAGTACCAGAACCACTCCCAGAGCTGAGGAGGAGCTTTCCAGGCTATAGTACCACAGCTCCTAGTGCTGAGGAGGTGAACCACACAGGGGCGAGAAGCACCCCCCCCCATTGAAATAAGAAGAAATGTAAAAAAGTCTCAAAACCAGACTTACAAAAAAAAAAAAAATCCCCAACCAAACAAACAAATGAAAAAACAGACTTCCAGATCACCTAAAGCAACCCCAAAGGGAAACTAAATGGAACAATCTGATACTCAGCCTCCTGGACTTCCTGAACTGGCAACAAAAGGGGATCTGGAAAAAATGAAATCAAAAATAATTTCTCAGATAACAGCAGAGATTGTGCCCATAGTGCAAGACATGATTAATACATCTAGGGTGGACACAGATTGAAAAAAAGAGGAGTTGAGGAACATAATGGAATCCCAACATAGGAAAAAAGGGAATCCATAAAACAGATCCAAACAGATTTCCAAGACATTAAAAGCTCCATTGAAAGTTTACACAGCAGAAGGACCCAACGTGTGGACAGACTTTCAGATATAGAAGATAAGATTGCAATTAGTGACCAAGAAAAGAAAAACTTCTTTAAAATACTAAAGGACCAAAAGAAATCAATCCAGCAGCTTCTAGATGATGTAAAGAAGAAAAACATAAGGCTTATCACAGTCAATGAGAAACAGGAAAGAGTTCAGATGACATAAAAAAATCTCTTCACAGAAATAATGGCAGAAAACTTCCCAAGCAGGGGAAAAGAACTTGACATAAAGATAAGAGAGGCATATAAGACTCCAAATAGCCTTGATCAAAAAAAAAATTTACACATAGACATATAATAGTTAAGATTCAAGAAACCCAACAGAAGAACAAAATTCTACAAGCAGTGAGAGAAAAGAAACAAATCACATACAAAGGAAAGCCCATCAGAATCACAGCAGACTTTTCAACACAAACCCTCAAGGGAAGAAGAGCTTGGAGTGATGTATTTCAAGCCCTAAAGGAAAACAGCCTCCAACTCAGATTAATGTACCCTGCAAAACTATCTTTTAAAATTTATGGAGAAATAAGATACTTTCATGACAAAGAGCACCTGAGGAACTTCATGAATACCAAACCAGCACTCCAAAATACTTTAGACAATATCCTAGGAAAAGAAAGTGAGGATCACAACCCCAGGAAGTCCAGCAGAATGAATCCATTGGCCATGAAAAGAAATTAAATGTGAAGGGGAAGAATCCAACAGAAAAATTGTCATGAAAAAATCAATACATATCAATTATAACCATCAATATTAATGGTCTCAATTAACCAATCAAAAGAAATAGACTGGTAGAATGGGTCAAGAAGCACGATCCAACAATATGCTGCATACAAGAAACACACATAATTCAAAATGAAATTCAGACTGAAAATTAAAAGGTTGCAAACAATATACCATGTGACAGGAGCATGATAAAAGCAGGAATAGCTATCTTCCTTGCAGATCAAGTGAATTTCAGACCAACACTGAGTAAGAGAGACAAAGGACACTACGTCCTTGTAAAGGGAACAATCCAAGAAGAGATGACAATCATAAATATATATGCACCAAACACTAATTCACCCAACTATATAAAACAAATAATAACAGACATAAAAAATCAAATAAGCACTAATACAATAATAGTGGGGGAACCTCAATATCCCACTGTCACAAATAGATAGAGTAACAAGACAAAAAATAAGCAATGAAACAATAGAATGCCATCAAATTCTTCAAAAAATGTATGTAACAGATGTTCACAGAATGTTCTACCCCCACAAAATTGGAATACACAATCTTTTCAGCTGCACATGGGTCATTCTCTGAAATAGACCACATACTCACTCATAGAGCATGTTTAGGTAAGTGCAAAGGAATTGAAGTTATCCCCTGTATATTATCAGACCATAGGCTGATGAAGTTGGAGATCAATAGCAAAAGAAAATGCAAGAATTTCATAAAAACATGGAAATTGAAAAACACACTTCTGAATAAGCAATGAGTCTCAGAGGAAATTAAAGAAGAAATTTTAAAAAAAGAAGAAATCAAACAGTTCCTACAACTAAAAGACAATGCCAGTAAAACATATCAGAATCTGTGAGACACAATGAAAGCAGTCTTACAAGGGAAATACATAGCAGTGAATACTTATATTAAAAAAATAGAGCAAGCCCAATTAAACAACCTGATGCTGAACCTCAAGCTTCTACAATAAGAAGAGCAGGACAAACTCAAATCAAATAGAAGAGAGGACATTATAAAGATTAGAGCAGAAATCAATGCAATGGAGACTAACAGAACGAGACAAAAAATCAATGAAGCCAAGAGCTGGTTCTTCAGAAGAATAAACAAAATTGACAAACCCTTAGCCAAACTTATCCAAAAAAGGAAAGAAAAGGACTAAATCCATGCAATTAGAAATGAAAAGGGTGAAATTACAATGGACCCAGCAGAAATCCAGTAGATCAGCAATACCTAATTCAAGAATGTATAGGCCAATAAGATGGAGAACACAGAAGAAATGGACAAATTCCTAGATATGTATGAATTACCAAAGTTGAATAAAGAAGACCTAAAAATTCTAAATAACCCAATATCAATCAATAACATTGAAAACATCATTAAAATTTAACCAACTAAGAAAAGCCTGGGTCCTGATGTCTTCCCTGACTAATTCTACAAGACATTTAGAGAGGAACTATTGGCACTATCTAAACTCTTTAAACTATTTAAACTCTTCAATGAAATTGAAAGGGAGACAATACACCCAAATTCATTCCTTGAAGCAAGCATCACCTTGATCCCCAAAGCAGAGAAAGATCCAACCGAGAAAGAGAACTATAGGCCAAACTCACTAATAAACATAGATGCAAAATCTTTAATAACATACTGGCAAATAGAATGCAGAAGATCATCAAGAAGATCGTAGACTCTGACCAAGTGGGATTCATTCCAGGAATGCAGGGATGGTTCAACATAAGCAAATCAATAAATGTGATGCATTTTAGCAATTAAGCCAAAGACAAAAAACATATGATCATCCCAATAGATGTAGAAAAAGCATTCTATGAAAAACCAACAGCCAATACCATACTAAATGGTCAAAAAATGAAATACATTACACTAAAATCAGGAACAAGACAAGGATGTTCACTCTTACCCCTCTTGTTCAATATAGTTTTGGAAACATTAGCCACAGCAGTTAGACAAGAGAAAGAAATAAAATTAATAAAGATAGGAAACAAAGAAGTGAAATTGTATTTATTTGCAGATGACATGATACTCTATATAGAAGACCCTAAGAAATCCACCAAAAGTCTTCTAGACTCAATGAGAAAATTCAGTAAAGTAGCTGAATACAAGGTCAACACACAAAAAATCAATAGCTTTCCAGTACAGGAACAAAAGACTCATTGAGAGAGAAATAGGACAATCAATTCCTTTCAAAATAGCATCCAAAGTATTTACTTCTAGGAATCAACCTAACAAAAGAAATCAAAGACTGCTTCTCTGAAAAATATAGCACTCTGAAAAGAGAGATAGAAGATGATACCAGAAAATGGAAAGACATTCCTTGCTCCTGGGTAAGAAGAAACAACATAGTGAAAATGGCCATACTTCTTAAACTGCTATATAGATTCACTGTAATCCCAAATGAAATGCCAGCAGCATAATTCACAGACCTTGAGAAAACAATCCAAAAAATTCATTTGGAATAGGAATAGACCCAGAATAGCAAAAGCATTACTAGGCAACAGAGACATGTCAGGGGGTATCACAACCCCTAATTTGAAACTATATTACAAAGCTACTGTGATAAAAACAGCATGGTACTGCCAAAGAAACACACCTGAGCACAAGTAAAACAGATTAGAAGATGGAGAAAAAATTCCAGACACACTCAGCCACCTTATCTTTGACAAAGGAGCCAATCACTCTCACTGGAGGAAAGATAGCCTCTTTAATAAATGGTGCTGGAAAAATTGGGTTTCAATGTGCCAAAGATTAAAACTAAACCTATATCTCTCACCATGCACTAAACTAAAATTGAAATGGATTAAAGATCTAAATATTAAAATAGAAACACAGAAGTAGCTGGAACAGAGGTTAGGTAGAACTCTTGAAGACATTGGTGTAGGAAAAGATTTTATGAACAAAATCTCATTTGCCCTTGAACTAGCACAAACAATCAACAAGCAGGATCTCTTATTAAAAAGCTTCTACACAGCAAAAGAAATCACCCATAGTGTGATGAAACAACCCAAAATGTGGGAAAAAAATTTCACCAGCTGTCCCTCAGACAATGTTCTTCTATCTAGAATATATACTTAGTGGCCGAGGATTTAGCTCAGCGGTTCCATTGCCTGCCTCACAAGTGCAAGGTCCCAAATTCAATCCCCAGTACTAAAAAAAAAAAAAAAAAAAAAAATAGAATATATACTTAAAAAAATCAGACCTCCCAAATTTAAAGACCCAATCCAAAACTGGGCATATGAAATGAACAGACATTTCTCAGACAAAGAAGTAGAAATAGCAAATAAAAAATGTTCAACATCACTGGTTATTTGATTGATGCAAATGAAAACAACACTGAGATTCCATCTCACCCAAGAAAGAATGGCTGCTATCATGAAATCAATCAATAACAAATGCTTGCATGGCTGTGGGGAAAGAGGAACACTGCTTCACTGCTGATAGGAGTGTTGACTGGTGCAACCACTATGGAAATCAGTATGGAGATACCTCAAAGTACTAGGACTGGATGTCCCATTTGACCCAGCTTTATATCTTTCCCAGAGAATTAAAAGTATCATACCACAGTGATATATGTGCACCCATGTTCATAGTAGCACAACTGGAATAGCTAAATCTTGGAAGCAGCCCAACTGTGCATAAACTGGAGATTGGAAATAGAAAATGTGGTTTCTTTTTAAAATGGAGTACTACTCAGCCCTAAAAAATGAGAAATTAGAGACATTTATAGCAAATGGATGCACATTGAGGCGATACTCTTAAATGAAATAAACAGGACATACAGGTGTAAATACCGAATAGTTTCTCTAGGGTGAGTAACTGAAAGTGTAAATGAGGACTAAAAGGTATAATAGATAATGTGAAATAGGAAGAAAAGGGGCAAAGAGGAAGGGGAAGTTGGAGAAGTAGGGTAAAGGAAAGAAGGGAATGAATTTAATATGAGAAAATGAAAAAATGGAAACAAAATCTTTGTAAATAGGGAGCAATGGAGGAGTTGAAGGGAGGGCCGGGCAATGGGGAAAATATAAGAAAGAAGAGACATTATGTAAAGGTGCAAATTTCCAATGATGAATGTCATTGTTTTGCATACCTAAAATGTACCAATAAATTAATTTTAAAAAGAAATGCTTTAGATCTCTATTGAGGTCTAAACTACTATGTAGAAGTATCTTCAAAATTATAAATTTCTATTCTTATTCACATTTTTAGTTTGAATTCTTACAATATTATTAAGTTCTTTTTTTCTTGCAAAAAAAAAGAATATATTTTTGGGTGGATATCTCAGAACTATGTTCTGACCTCTCAATAACTAAAAGAAATGTGTTTTCCACAGTACTGTGTGTTTATTTTTGCCATTGATTTTCAACTAATGATTGGAAAATCCAGATCGGAAAAATGGTCCTATTTTTCTCATTTAGCCAATTCCAGTTCTACTCTCCCTTTGCTTCCCATCATCATGCACATATTGAGACACCACTTACACTAGTTTCAGTGTAATATACTGACGCCAGTCAAGCTGCTGGGAAACATGCTGGGATGCTGTTCCCTCAACTCCCATTACAGTTCATCTTTCCAGAATTCTTCTGAAGCTCAAGTATTTTCATAGTTATAAAAAAATGGTCTTAATAATAGTGAAACAGTTTAACAAGTTTCTGTTTATCAAGTCCCAATTCATACATTAACATCTTCCATTTCACCAACTTATTTTTAGAATGGTATTTTTTCAATGTATTATTGGCCAGAAGTCTGAGAACAGCAGGGTTAATGTAGTGCATGGTGTAGCTATCCCATCTGTTCAGGTTTCCATCCAATCATGTCATTTTATGAGCTCTCTCCCGGAGATTTTTGGTTATCCAATTTGTAGTACTCTCTAATATAAACAGCCTGGTATCACTTGAGAAGCTCAGTGAGCCAGGCCAAATGTTGTGAAATTTCTAGCAGCAAGTGCAATTAAATTAGAAATGCTTTAAATATATGTATTATGTATAACTGTATCTTTCTTTTACATTTGGATCACAGGTAATACATGTTTATTACAGAAGAATATAAAAATTAAAACAGAAGAAAGATATAAAAATCATCCGTAAGCCTAACTCATCAGAAAGGAATTTTTAATGTGTTGGTATGTACTCTTCCAGATTTTATCGATTTCTAGGTAAGACTATATAAAAGTGCAGTTATAAAATATCTTTACAAAAATTTAAATAAATTCTATTTTACCTCATAGTGGAATATTTTCTCCCATACATATATACCTCTACCTAAATGTTGAATATGTACTTTTATGTTGAAATTATTGGGTAATTTTATTAATAATATACAAGTTAATACTATACATTTTAGATAAAATTCTTCCTAAGAAAATCTACATGTAAATAGCTTTTAAAAACTTGATTGTAGGGCCAGGGATTTAGTTCGGTGGTTCCGCTGTCTGCATTGCAAGCACAAGGTCCTGAGTTTGATCCCCTGTACCAAAAAAAAAAAATTGATTGTAGCTCCTTGATAATTTCTAACATAGAAGACTAAACAGTTTTTATTTTGTGGTTTCGTATTATTTTAAAGATGAATGAGTAGATTGGAATATGGATTTCCTAATATTACTGATTAGACTGTAATAGTACACCTCTCTAAACCTTACTAATTTTTACATACTAAGAAGATTGCAAGCAATCTACTATAGCACTAGTAGGCTTTGAGTGTGAGGAAGCTAAAAGAAACCCACATTGTGGGTTTATAACAGATTGTGTGGAGGAAGTGGAAACAGACAAGTCATGTTGGATTATAAATCCATAAGGCAGGTTCTTTCCTTTAAAATCAGGTTTATTAAAGTTTCTTATAGTCACAAGTGCCTAACTAAAAGTAAAACCAGACCCTACAAAACCATATTTCCCATTCATCCCTGCAAACCTCTTTTACCCAGGGTATGCAGTCATGAAATTAGTCCTAAAAAATATTAAAAGCTTTTTCTTCTGACAAGAAACATTTAATTAGAGCAGCACAGATATAATGCCTACAGCAATCATAGCTCTAAGCTCCACAGCAGTCCATTTTTGATGGAAAATACTGTGCTGATTTCATGATGACTTCCTGGAAAATGTTGACATTTTTCATGGTCATTTCATGGCTTGGAAAAGTGCACACAACAGTGATTTAATTATTATTTCATAATAAAATCTCAGTTTTCAAAAAGCTATCTTTATGTATCAAGATTGAGGTGGTCTCATATGTTACACCATTGTAATTTCCATTTCCAGTAAACAGTTTTCAATATAAATGTTTAGGACTACTATCATTCACCGCATAGACACAGCATACTCAATTCTAAAAAACTAGAGAGGCATGGAACAATTGTTGCAGAAGAAGTGTTTACTGCCTTCTGCCACTACCTTATTGCCACTCCCTACAATGCCCAATAAGGGGTAGAAGATAAATATAGAGAAATTAGGATTAGAAATACCTGAGCTCTGAAACTAGAGCCCAAACTCATCCTAAATATTTTAGGAAATAATGGCATTTAGAGTGCAAATGAGATAGAATTCAAAAAAGTCATTATATGTCATATCATACTGTGCTCATTTAGAAGAAAGAAGTGTAATATTCAAAAAATATTTAACAGAAGTAATTTTTACCCTAAACATTTCATAATGAGACTGACTCCAAGGAAAGACAGTGAGAGAAACAGCACTAGCTGATCTGGAGGAGTTTTCCCTATGTCAATAGTATTTGTGACAATACTTCCAAGGCTGGGAATCCAAGATCAGGAACACCCAAAACAAAGTCTGTAAGTGGCATGAATATGCCTCAACCAAGTTTTTCCTCAAGGTTGTTGTCCTGAAACACAAGGCTGAAATGTATTGTGCTAAAGTGAAGGTATTCTACTCTGATGAGAGGATACTTTCCCTACTCAGAAAACATCAGGGAAGAAACTGGGATTGTTCATCAAATATTATAGTAAAATCTAGGCCTAATAAGAACTGGGCATGACAAATTTCATAACTGGTATATAAATTTGAGCAAGAACAGAAACATACTTGTGAAAAGAGGCTGGTTCTCTTGTTAAAACTTGGAATTTTTTAATTTCCTTCTGAAATTCAGTTTGCTGAATTTGTTCTTTTTTTAGTTCCTTGAGGTATGCCATGGGTTATTAGTGATCTTTGTTCTTTTATGATGTAGGCATTTATAATTATAAATTTTCCTTTTAAGGCTGCTTTTGCTGTATTTCATAACCTTGCTATGTGACATTTATCTTCTATTTGTCCAAGATATTTTATTTTTTTATTTCT
This sequence comes from Heterocephalus glaber, assembly GCF_000247695.1. The sequence continues at coordinate 27,229,833 of NW_004624749.1, forward strand.
CCTGTGACTCATTGGTTTTTTAAAAGTTTTTGTTAAGTGTTTGTGTATTTTCAAAGATTTCATCTGCTTTGATTTCTAGTTCCATGCTATTATAATCTAAAAGAATATTTGATATCATTTAAGTACTTTAAAATTTATTGTTTTTAAAGGCAAGCATGATGGTGCATGTCTGTAATCCTAGCTCTTGAGAGACTGACAGGAAGATTGCAAATTTGAGATCAGCATGGGCTATTTACTGAGTTAAGGCCAACCTGGGCTACACAATGAAACAGTCTCTCAAAAAATTTTGTTTTACAAGCTAACATATGATTTATTCTGGAGAGTATTTCATATGCACTTCAGAGAAATGTGTATTCTGCAGTTAATGGATGGAGTGTTCTATCTATGTCTGTAAGATCCATTTGGTCCAAAGTTTCTTTACTGATTTTCTGACAAGATGACTTTTCCATTTTTGAAATTATGGAGTTGAGTTTGCTAATTGTCATATCATTGTAGTCTACTCTTCCATTAGATTTATTTTTTGAGACAGCATCGTGCTATGTAGTTCAGGGTGGCCTTGAGCTTGCTATGTAGCCCAGACTGGCCTTGGAGTCATGGTGATCCTCCTGCCTCAGCCTGACAGTGCTAGGATTGCAGGCATGAGCCGCCATACCTGGCACATTATTTAATAACTGCTTTATGTTTTTAAGTTTCTCTGATCTTGGATGCATATATATTTCTAATTGTTATATATTTTGGTGAATATCCTTTATCATTTTATAGTGATTATATAATCTTTTTCCTACAGCTTTTGATTTGAAGTATTTTGTCTGATGTAAGTATAGCTATCCTTCTCTTTTTTAGTTTCTATCTACATAGAAAGTATTTTACCATCATTTCATTTTCAGTCTATGTGTTTCCTTACTAGTAAAGTAAGTTTCTGTGCCCACAAATGGAGAACAAGAAAAAGAAAAATAAGCCCAAAGTTAGTGTAAAGAAGGAAACAGTACAAATCAGAGCAAATATAAATGAAAGAGAGACTATAAAAACAATAGAAAAAGTCAATTAAATAAGAGTTTTTGAAAAGATAAGCAAAATCAAAACAAATCAGCAACCTATGATTGGGGATGCAGCTCAGTAATAAAACAAAAATTCCTAAGCTATATTACTAGGGGAAAAAAGAAAACTACTCAAATAAATAAGATCAAAGGTAAAAGAGGAGACATTACCACTGATAAAAATGTAATATAAAGTATCATGAGACTTCTATAAACAATTATGTCGGTAAACTAGATAACCTAGAAACTTCTAGATACACACAATCTACCAAGAATCATGAAGTGAAAAGTCTGAAGAGGCAATAATGTGTATACCTGTTGAATCAGTAATAAAGAGCCTCCCATCACAATGAAAGGATAAGTGTTTAAGGTAATGGATATAATAATTACCCTAATTGATCATTAAACAAGGTGTACATGTAACAAAATATTATGGTGTTTCTCATAAATGTGTACAGTTATTATGTATAAATTAAAAATAAAATAAATATCAAAATCATAAAGAGAGCCATAAATTGTCAAAAAAAACCACCCAATAAACCCCCAACAAAGTAAAGTTTTCAATCAAAGAAAATCCCAGAACCGGACAGAATCACTGCTAAATTTTACCGCACATTTAAGGAACAAATACCAATTCTTCTTAAACTCTTCTGAAGAGTTGAAGTAGGGAGAATACTTCCAAATTCACTTAAGAGGCTAGAAATACCCTGATATTGAAATGAGATGAGAGCAATACAAGAAAATAAAACATAGATCACCACCCCATCACTATCCCTACATAGATATAAATTTTTTCAACAAACAGTTCAAGAACACATGAAAAGAATCATTTAGCATCATGAAGTCTGATTATTCCGAGTGGTTCAACATATGCAAATCAATAAACATGTTATATCACATTAATAAAATGAAGGATGAAATCATATATACACCTCAATAGATGTAGAAAAAGCATGTGACAAAAGTTATCTCTCTTTTGCTGTAAAAACTAAGATTAAGTAAAGAGGAAATATGTTTAAACATACAAAAAAACCCATATATGACAAATACATAGCTAACATCATTCTCAGTGGTAATAAGTTGAAAGTGTTTTCCCTAAAATCTAGGCCAAAATAAGGATGCCAATAGTTCTTTCCAAAATAGTACTAGAATCTCTACCCAAAGCAATTAACCAAGAGAAAAAATTAAAATAGTAAACAAAAAAGTTAATTGTCTGTTAGCTGACAACATGACTTTACAGATAGAAAACCCAAAAGATACCACAAAAAATTGTTAGATCTAAGAAATGAATTCAATTACATTGCAAGATACAAAATCAACACACAAAAATTAGTAACATTTCTATACACTAATAATCAACTATCCAGGAAGGAAATTCAGAAAATAATCCCACTGACAAATTCCCAAAGTCATTTTTCACACAAATAGAAAGGCAATCTTTAAATGTATATGGAACCACAAAAGACTTTGAAAGACAAAACAATACTGAGCAAAAAGAACAAAGCTGCAGGTGTCACATTCCCTAATTTTAAAATGATATTTTAGAAAGCAATTCTAATCAAAACAGCATGGCACTGACATAAAGACAGATACACTTAGGAATGAAAGAGTTTTGAAACACAGAAATAAATTCATACATTTATAATCAGTTGATTTTTGACAAAAGTATCAAGAACACAAAGGGAAGGGGCTGTCTCTTCATGAAATGGTATTGAAAAAATGGAAATTCACACAGAAGAATGAAATTAGACCATTTTCTTAGATTATATACCAAAATGGATTAAAGATTTAATTATGAGATCTGAAATTATAAGACTAGAAGGAGAAAACATAAAAGAAAACCTTTATGACATTGTTCTAGTAGACAGCCTGTATTGAGGAACTAAAAAATTGTAACATGTACCAGAAAATTCACATGGATTTGTTGCTATTCAACAGTTTCTAATCCATAATTTCATTTTGATTAACCTTAAAGAGGGTGAAACCTAGATCTACCCAAAAGGTTATAAATTTTAAGATAAAAATTCTTCTGTGTACCAATTTTAAAATTCACTTATAAAGGAAGAAATGAGTTCTCTCAGAATTCTCCTTGTAGTATTCATTAGCTAATAAAAAACAAATAGAATATCAAAAGTAGCTAGGAAGAATTATGCACACCTGTAAGCCTGAGGCCAGAGAATCAAAAGTTCAAACCCAACCTGAGTAACTTTTTGAGCCCCTGTATGAAAAATAGAAAAGCTAGGGATGCATCTCAGTGGTAGAACACTTGCCTAGCATGTACAAAGCCCTGCATTTAATCTACAGCACCAAAGAAAAAACTCAATAAAGACTAATTGGAAAAAAATACATCATGAGAATTTTTATACTAAAAATTGATATTCACATATATAATTATAGTTATGTATTTATGGATACTTAAATATCTTCCAAATATAGAAGTCAAAGATCCTTGTGATACTTAAAGATATTCATCAAGAAACTGAAGAAAGTATCAAATGAAAAGGATATAAAATAACTAATAAATTCATAGAAATTTTAAATTCACAAGTAAATCTAAATATTGTATATAGGGACACAAAAAAAGATGAGGATATCAGAAAAAAATTTAGCAAAAGGGTATATAATGTACATGACAATGAACTATAATGAAAATCTCAAACTATTTTAGCATGACAGGAAATGAATGGAGGGAAATAAATTAGAGTATATAATAAACTGTACCTCTATTGGAAAATTTTCCAGAATTTTAGGGGGTTTTTTGTTATATACATGCATTTGTTTAAAAATGTTGCTTTAAATATATCAGCATTGAAATTTAAAACAGACTACATACTGTTGAAATTGAAGGGTTTTTAAAAAGTAAATCCATTCAGAAAGAGACATAAAGCATATAACAAAAGTGTAAGACAAGCAAGGAAGAAGCTGTGACCATGTCTGTTTGGCCAAAAATGTAAATGGATGCAATCATCCCCTCCTTACCACTAAAAAAAGTTTAACAAAAGAACATTGATATGTGAGTATGTGTAAAAGAAATTCTTTTATGAAGGGAAGAATATGCCAACATAAAAGAAAACCTGAGTATAATAGTGAAATCAAAATATAGATAATCCAACAGGAAAAGCCTTCTATGAAGAAAAGCAACTTTTCATCTTGATGTCATAATGGATGACATCACATCAAAATAGCTAAAGGAAAACCTCTTAAGATTACAATAATAAATTCATAAGAAGACAAGTAATGAAATTTTTTGAGCACCATGGTGGCATCACATGGCAAAAGAACAAAGTTTCTTCCACGTGGGTGCAAGATGCAGGTTCCCAAATTAATGTGCCATACAGTGAATAATGTAACAGTAAACCTCAGCAAGCCTTTCCATTTCCAGTTCTTTTCCCCAGAGCAAGTTTGCTTGTGTGCCACAAAGCATGCTGATTGCAGCACTGTTTCTAATTATAGGATTTGTGAACAGTAAATGCCCTTCATTAGAGTAATGGACATATAAAAGTTGAATAGTCTTCAGAGAAACTCTACATTATATACAATAGATGATTTCTTGCTATATAGATCAGACTGGATAAATTTCAAAAGGGTAATGAGTGAATAAGAAAAGGGCAGAATTGTATATAATGTGTAACACTAACAAAACTTTGAAATTTAAAATGATAATACATGTTTATGTGAATATTAAAATATAAAAATTGAAGAACAAGAAAAGTACAAACCAATATCATGATCATTTTCATCTTGAGTGAAAGAAAATGGACTACCAATCTGATTAAAGTGGACTTTTTAGTGTAGTTGTATTTCTTTAAAAATGAAGGAAGTTGTGTAATAGTTAAAATTTAGTGATCTGTTACTCTAATGGTGATTTACAATAAAATCTGTACACAAGAACATGTCAGTTTTAACTGCTTTTATTATAAACAAGAAAATATTTTTACAAAGTTATAGATTCAGCTTGGAGTAAAAAACCATCTTTTAAGTAACTTAATTCTTTAGCAATGGAATCATGCTAACACCAAAACAAAATTAAAACACACATACACACACACACACACAAACACACACAAACACAGTACTCCTGGTATGTCTCTAGGTCTCTAGTTGAATTGTGCCACCTATAACCCTAGTGCCAAATTTTCTGGAAGAAATTCTTAGATCAGGATACAGCCTCCATTAAATGCCTCTTATCATCCTTCTAACACCAATATCCTGGTATTTGAATAGAAGAAACCACAAATTCGTCAGCTCTAAACCAGATTGTATCTCACATTTAATCCTACTCCAGTGAAAACCGAAACGGGGCATGTAAAGAATGAGAGAGGGAGAGGAGAGAATGGGAAGCAGAGGAAGGAGAAGGTGGGAAGAAGAAACAGCAAAGGAAAGAAACAGACATAATAAAGATTAAAAAATGGATGATGTGGAAAATATTTTAGAGGTGATATTTCTCTCCCTCTCCAAAAAATATTGCTAAGACTACTTTAATATTTTTAAGCAATGGAGTCTGTTTCATACATTGAGATTAGGTTTTAAAGGCAAAACCTACGTCAAGTTTAAAGAAATCTCAAGAAATATCCTGGGAAGGGCTGGGGATTTAGCTCAGTGGCACCATGCCTGCCTCATAAGTGCAAGATTCTGAATTCAATCCCTGGTACTGCAAAAAAAAAAGTGAGAGAGAGAGAAAGAAAGAAAGTAATATCCTGGGAAATGTCCTAGTATTACTTCAGGAAATCACACTGTAGGCATATTTTCTCATAATAATAAGAAAGATTCTTATTTCTTTAGTTGAGGAAGACTCTTGAGACATATTTTTTAACATGATTTTTGGATATGTAGAATAACCTTTACTATCTAAATTTATTCTTCCTCATGTTTCTGTGTTTTTTGTTTTCCTGAAACAATAATACCTGAATCCATGTAAATTCAATGAGTTCTATTTTACTTTAATATATTATAGAGGTATGAATGTATTTGATTTATACTAAAGTAAAATAAGATTAATTTTTGGTTAAATATGGAATATTGACCATTACTGTTTATCTATTTATGAAGAAATTTTTTTCAATTTCAGTGATATATTGAGAATAAAAAAATGTAAATTTATAAGTACAAAGACAATGGGAGATAATTCACAGCAGATAGAGTGTACAATATTGGAAAACAGATGTAACAGTGGGTAGCTGATTCAATAAGAAGTAGAAAGCAGAACCCAACACCAATTTTGCAGAAGACTGAGGGTGGTGATCCAACTCGGAGCCTGATAGAAAACAACAAATGTATTCACGTGATAGGAGGATTTGGTAAAAGACTGAAAATAGGATTATCATCAAAAGCTTATATAAGGAACAGTTACCATTTTAACCTTCTGTTTTTTGCAATCCTGGGACTATGCTTTCCCATCTGTCTGTCACAGAAAGCGAGGAAGAAGTGGTAGATTATTTTCCCTAGTATTTTGCTATACTGAGAAGGCTCACACAACAGCTCTAAGGAGAACACACAACTCAACAAGGCCCACACATGCACACAAACTCCAGTAGACTTTTTAATTGCCTTAGTCGTTTCTGTGACTGGCTTGCAACTATCACCAGCCAGTTAAGGAAAACTTTTACTCTGAAAGACAGAGACAAAAACAACCTAGAAAAGGAACCGTAGAAAACAGAAAACAATTCTGGAATAAGAAGAAAACCACTTAGCAGTCATGTTTATGTTATTGCAGCATTCATATTTAATAGCTTCAAAGGTTTGAAAATCATTAAAGAAAATCACAATGTAATTTTGACAAAGGAAAGTATGATAGAAAAATGACAAATATTAATGAAGGCATTGAAAGGTAAAGAAGAAATCTCATAAAAAGAAAACTAGAACTGAGAAAAGGAAAATTAAAATTTATAACATCTGTCCAGGAAACCCAATAGCAAAGTAAAATTTGCAGAAAACTCAGAAAAATTTTACAGAAAATAATTTAAAATTTAAAAGCGTTCATAGAATTTCCAGAAAAAAATTAATTTTTGAAATAGATTCATAACTGCATCTTGAAGACTTTTGGGATAAATAAGTGCACTTAAAGAAATGCAAATCTTAATATCATAAGACTTCCTGAGTTTAAAAAAGGATGCTATAGAACAACAGAGAATGATTTCAACTTTCTGAGTAAAAATTTCATTTATCTTAAATTTCTATGTCAATTCAAATTATCATTTAGTTATGATGATTTAAAAGTCATCTCCAGGAAAATAAGTTCTCCCAAACCTACTTCTTATATGTCAATTCTGAGGCTCTACTGGAGAATGTTTTCCAAAAAACTCAAAAGAGTCAACCAGGAATTAGATTGACCAAGGGAGTCAACACAAATAGAAAGTTTTGAAGGATGTGAAGAATGAAGGCAGCTGGAAATCCTGGGAGGAGCTCTGGACCTATGCCTAAAAAGGAATAGGGTAGAGCCAAGGTCAGATACCTTAAAAGGAGTTTGTTTCTCCACAGGAAAATCTGTTAATCTAATAAGAGTTTACCATAGAAAGTCATTTGTCTGAAGATGAAAGGAAAATGAAATAACTAAAAAATGAGATCACTAATAATTTTTGTAAAACAGATTATATTATAATAAAGAAAGTATGATTTTCATAAATACTACCTGGCTCAGTTATAAACAATATTTATCTATCAATGACAAATTACATGTTGAACATGGACTTCACTAAAAAATGTAGCATAATCATATGGGGAGAGTAGGATAATGAAATTGGACGAGTGGTGAGAGTAGGTAGACTAGTCTGCTTTTCCACTGTGGGGACAAAATACTGAACATGCACAATCTATTGTGCCTTGTTGTTTTCAGAGGATTCAGTCTAAAATTGGTTGACTCCCAGACAGAACAGCATGGCAAAGGGACAGGGCAAAAGAATGCTGCTCACACCATAACAGCCAGAAAGCAGAGTAAGAAAGGAGTGAGGACAAGAGAGTAACCTTCCAGGTGTCACCCTGCAGAGACCCACTTCTTCAGAACAGGCCCCGTCCCCTAACAGCACATTCAGTGCCCCCATTTTCCAGTCACCTTTCAAAAGCCCCACCTGGCAACATGAGACTTTCGGGGAAAATTTTAGATGTAAGACATAGCACTAAGAAATAACATGTAAGAGAAAATCTATTTTCCAAACTAAAAGGGAAAAATGTGTGTAATAGAAAAATTAAGAAATAGGAATATAAACATAAAATAGAGTTATGAAATGAAATAGAAGTAGAAAGAGCTGACAAATTGAAAATAGGTATATCTGAAGTGACAAATTACAGAGCGAGGTGGTTCTATGCAGGCAAATGCTACTTATTTCCATGTGCCATTTAAAAATTTTTTAATGTTTATGCATTGTCATAATAAAAGTTAGAAATGAAAGGCAACATAGTTATGAATTTTTAAGTATAGCCATATGTTCTTCCTTTTACCCAGTAGAGTTTTCATATAGTTAGGGAGAGTCCTGAGGCAATAAAAATTAAGCTACCAAAGAAAAGAATGTACTTAAACGAACTCACTCCAATCCCTTCTTTAGGTGTGATCCTAAGGCAGCAAGTGTAGACTCGTGGAACCAACTAGCAAATCTACCAAAACAAATAGGCAAGAGTAAATTCTGCTTTCCTCTTCTCTTTCTATTTCTCTTTTCTCTGTATTTTATCTTCCTAAGCTGCTGTGAATGAACCCATGAAACTCATTCCATTTCCACCCTTTTCTCATGCATATCTTGTGTCTGCCTGCATTTTTAGTACAATCCTTATTTTTGACTCACTTTCAATGAGTTTCCTTATTCCTAATATCACCTCAATATTTTCTCTCCATCTCCTTGTCTTGCACTATTCAGTGCAAAATATGATGATTTACCTCTATTTTATGCACCTCATTTTAAACCTTTTGTCTTTTCACATTCCTTTGCTCTAACTGCCCATATCTATCTACTTGTTAATAATCGCAGTCTTCATTGTTACCTTGCCTCCTAAGACAGATCAACACTGAGATTCAGCTAGAATTCGCTAATCTAAGATCCTGTCTCCAGAAATACATATGTAATATATGCTTCAACAAATGGAGGAACCCTGCTTAAAGAGGAGTTTGAGCCATTTACTAAGTCATGGTGAGGTAACCGTGAACATGAAAAATAAGAAATAACATATTGAAATGATTGTTGTTATGTAATTTAACATTTAGATGTTTATTAACAAAGCAATTTATTTTTATTTTGCTCATAAATACATTAAAGTTTTTTCTTCATCTAAAAAACCATGAAATAATAAGTAGTATATAATCAGAAATGATGGTCAGCTAATATAGCCATGATACTTTGCTTTGTTTTTTTCTGAAAAAAAATACATTCTGCTTAGTCATTGCCAGTGAAGTACTTTTAAAGTAATTTCAATATCATTCCTTCATTTTACTACAAATATTGTAGTACTGACAATGAGAAAGATTGGATTAGGAAAAATGAAGACTTTAATACCTAACATCACCTAAATAAAGTCCTCTCTAATTGTCTTGAGTGAACTCTCTATCTTTCAAAGACAGTATACCCTAGAGCAGGCCTCTTCAACTTGGGCTAACCAATACATTAGAGGAAATTGAAACACTAAATACCAGTCACATTTCCCAGTTCTTACCACCAAAACTGTGCCCAAACATTGCTAGATGTTCCCTGAAGGGCAAAATTACTCCTCGTTGGAAACCACTCACCTATGGGTAGTTGGTCACAAAACTTTCAATCAAATCATATCATTTTGCTTGTGTCTTCTTTAAGAAGTAGGCATTCTGAAATTTTGCATTTGATCATTTCACATGTACTTAATGATCATCTGCTATGTAACATACATTTCTGTGTGCATGAGATATGATAACTAACAAACAGAAATGTAGTGCTAATTTTTTATTCATGAAGTTCCTAAGGTGCTCTTTGTCATGAAAGTACCTTATTTCTCCGTCAATTTTGAAAGATAGTTTTGCAGGGTACATCAATCTGGGTTGGAGGCTGTTTTCCTTTAGGGCTTGGAATATGTCGGTCCAAGCTCTTCTTGCCTTGAGGGTTTGCATTGAGAAGTCTGCTGTGATTTTGATGGAATTTCCTTTGTATGTGATTTGTTTCTTTACTCTAATTGCTTGTAGAACTTTGTTCTTCTGTGGGGTTTCTTGAATCTTAACAATTATATGCCTATGTATAGATTTTTTTTGATCAAGGCTATTTGGAGTCCTATATGCCTCACTTATCTGTATGTCAAGTTCTTTTCCCCTACTTGGGAATTTTTCTGCCATTACTTCTGTGAACAGTTTTTTTGTGTCATCTGCACTCTCTCCTGTTTCTTCATTGACTCCGATCAGTCTTATGTTCTTCTTTGCATCATCTAGCAGCTGCTGGATTGATTTTTCATGATCCCCCACAATTTTGAAGCAATTTTTCTTTTCCTGGTCACTAATTGCAATCTTATCTTCTATATCTGAAATGCTGTCCTCACATTGGCTCATTCTGCTGCATAGACTTTCAATGGAGTTTTTAATCTCCTGGAAATCTTTTTGCATCTGTTTTATGGATTCCATTTGTTTCCTATGTTGGGATTCCATCAGTTCCTCTATTATTTTATCTGTGTCCTCTCTAGATTTATTAATCATGTTTTGCACTATGGGCACAATCTCTGCTGTTAGCTGAGAAATTATTCTGATTTCATTTTTTCCAGATCCTCTTTTATTGCCAGTGCAGGGAGTCCAGGTGGTTGAGTACCAGAGTGTTCCAATTATTTCCCTTTGGGGTTCCTGTAGGTGATCTGGAAGTCTGTTTTTCAGGCTTGTTTCCATGTCTTCTCATTTTTTATGGGGGTGGGGTGGGGGGAGGATGCTCCTGGAGCCCATGTGGCTTACCTCTTCTGTGCTGGGAGCAGTGGTATGTTGGCCTGGAAGCCTCCTCCTTGGTACCAATTTCATCTTATTAAGTGCTCATAGAAGCCCTACAGGGGCAGGTTAAATGTGTCTCCAGGCTGGATCCAGTGCTGGGTAGGGGGCCACAGTGTGCAAGTGATGGTTACCCTGTGATATGGAATCAAAAAGATCTTTCTTTGGTTTCTTAGACTCTCCTCTCTTCCCTGTTCTCTGGCTTCTCTCAAATTGCATGGAACAGTAATGTAATAAGCCAAATAATAACACAAATTCTACTAGATGTTATAGGAAAAAAATCAAATATAACCTATTATAAGCTGGGGACAAAAGGAAATTTAAATGACATTTGGGATGATAGTTTAAACATATGAGATATAAACTATGAGACAGAAATGAAAGGAAAGAATTTTGTAGCAGTTAAAGGAAGCTGAAGGTGTAAATATTCTGAGATATAAGTAAAAATGGAAGAGATTTGGAAATCAAAGTTCTGTGTAACTGAAATGCTGAAAACAAGGATGATCAGAAAGCAAGATGAAGCCATACAGGTCAACCAGCATCATAATCCCTTTTAGACTTAAAGGCTGTTGTAAAGATTGTTTAGTTTAAGAGCAATGAGAGTTTGTTGAAGGATTTTAGTTAAACAGATGGCTGACACAACCCAGTTTATGTTTTAAAATGATTACTCTAGCTCCAGGATTTAACACAGATTTGAGAGGGTGAAAGTGCATTTGGAGTGAGCCATGAGAGCCTCTGCAGTGGTACAGGTAAGAGAAGGTGGTAGATCAAATGCATGCTACAGGGAGGATGAAGAAAGAGACTCAAGACTCAAAAACTGTTTAGGAAGTAAAACTGACAAAATTGTTAATAATGACACCCAATGCTCTGTGTTGCTGAGCTATGCACATTCAGCTCCAGTGTGATGTGCTCAATGAAGCAAGCCCAGAACTCTATTATCCCAGGCAAAACTATATCCACAGGGAGACCCTTCATCCACTAAAGTTCCACTTGAAAGTGCCACTGAAACTTTTTCACAATTTTATAGAAACTTACAACAATGAAAATTGTAATAAAAATTAAATTGTGCCAATTGGTTGTTATGGCTTGTCATAGTTTCAGAATGATTACTGACCACATGTTCATAAAATATGTGCTCTAGCAAAGAGAAGTTCACAGTGCCAACAAAAATGTTACCACGAACTACTGCTAGTGAGTGAAAAAATCGTTACACTCTTGCTGGCAGGTAATTAGACCACATGTATCCAAAATTTAAAATTCTCATTACTTTGACTTATTAAACTACTTTCTAGGTAATTAATTTAAAGAAGTGGGCATGCATGCAAAGAAATGACAGCAAACCCATTCTTCAGAAGGTGATAAATAATAGAAAAATTATGACAGTACTCATTGTAAGTGGTAGCTGTATGCTATAGCAATGATCCTTAGGCCCTGGAGAAATGAGGCCTTTCTGCCTTGACCCAGGAGTAAATTGCTCCAAGTCATGTGGGATAGTAGTATATCCTCTAAATTTTATTTTTAGTTGAACTGGTTTTTAAGATGCAGCTGGGGAGTGATTTAACTAAATCTATCCAAAATTTTACACCAGAAGTATACAGTAAAGTTATACTTAGGAGTTCTCTATAAAGTCTCAAACACCTATGTCTGTGAGTGCATGTGTGGTGTGTGTGTGTGTGTGTGTGTGTGTGTGTGTGTATTATTGTGAAGGAAATCCCAACTGTTTTTTCCAATTTCTCACTCCATTGCCAATCTTTCCAGTCTTGGGCAAAATTTCACAGCCTTTTAATTTTGTACACATGGCTACCAAAACCATATAACCATTTTTGTTTAAAAAGAAAGATTAGATAGAGTTTGTCTTTGATTCATAGCTTCTTCCTTTCTTAAATCTTCCTTCCTCAACAGGTGTCAATGTTTCACGAGCTCTCCACCATATGATTGAAAATCAGCAAGACACTGGAAACATGTTTGCCTACACCCAAGTATATCTCATTCTTCCAAGGAGCATGTATATTTTAACAAGGATCAGAGTCATAAGTTTGAGTGCTTAAAATAAAATTTTGATTATCAGTGGACTTATGGTTGGGAAAAGTGTCTGCCTATTAGAGATAGTAACCCATTTTTTTCTAATGAATATTTCAAAGAGCCTTTTGAATCAATTCCTTTTCTCATTGGCCTTCTACTGTTATTCTGAGATGAAATTTAAGGTTAGTTTTAGGAGAGATTAACATTTTATAGGGTGTCTTGCATTATTCAAAACTGGAGCTATACCAAGTAGGAGTGAAATAGCCAACTGCAGCATTTTTCTATTCATTTGCTCATAGAACTTTTCTGTTGCCTACATGTATGCAAAATACTATTAAATTTAGTTATTTATTTGTTTTGTTTGCATATAAATTATCTTCACAAATACTAGTATTTTAGGGATAAATATATA
>NW_004624749.1:27243353-27259513 GCF_000247695.1 Heterocephalus glaber
TGTGTGTGTGTGTGTGTGTGTGTGTGTGTGTATATATTTCAGCCTTTCCTTGGGAATTATTAACAATGCAATGTACAAAAGTAATAAGAAACTGGATCACTATCTAGATATCAGAGTTTATGATTCATAACATTATACAAATATGGCTATTCTGCATTTATGTAGATGGCTAATATTTGAAATGTAAAAGATGATATGAATATATCAAATTAGAAGACAAAAATATATATATTTGTAATGCAGCACCATAACACTTACTAAACCATTTCCTAAAGTTATAGATAAGATCAAGAACTTTTTAAACAACTAAAACAGATCATAAATTCCATTCACTTTATTCTGTATTTCTGCTAGTAGTATTTGTATGTGTGGCAGAAAACCAAATTCAAAGCTGATTTAATGTGTGGATAGCCTGGGATTCCATCCTTAATACTGAAAAGGGAATTTGATTTAATAATAATGAAGGAAATAAGTAAATTCATGCAACCAGGGCAGAGTTTAGCACTGACTCTATGTCCCTGGATTGTCTCACGATCTGCTACACTTTTCTTTGTTCATCAAGGTTCCATGTTGACACACTGAACCACGACACTTGAAAAAAAGAGATTCTCTTCTTTTGTTTTTTTCTTAAGAGGGAATAAAGCTTGTTCTCTTATGGCCAGCAGTCCTTCCTTTGCATATGACCCCTCCTCAAATGATTCAGAATGAAGAATAATGAAAGAAGGTGGATATTTTGGTTGGCCAATATACTTTAGGTAATGAATAGAGTTCTGTCTTTCAAAGTCACTATGAGGGGCTCACATCATTGAAATTATTTATTTCTATAACAAAACTACAGGTATGAAATCAATATTAAATTTTATAATATGTGTTCTACCTTACAGAACACAGTGATTTGAAAAAAGCTTTAGAAATGTTTGCCAGAATTGACTAAAAAAACTTGAAACTCAAAGAAAGATTTGGGTATTTAAAAATATATGTGCAGGGAATATATGGAACACTTCAAATTCTCACCATGACAGATAAATAACATAGTACAGAATTAAATCAAAAGAAATTTTATTTATATCCTTTAAAATCAACTGCAAAGGACAAACTCAAATTACTGTTAGTTATAATTATATCAGCAAATTGTATACTTTAGAAAATTCATAAGTGAGATTAAGATAAAACCTATTTTAATTAAAGAAGTGACAGAGTAAAGAGCTAAGAAAAATGCAAGTCAAAAATTCTCTATCTCTGTTGGAAAATGAAAACCAGAACATTGAAAATCAAGCAAATTTTGAGAGTAGTAGAGTCTGCTCTAGGCTGAGAACATATCAATATATTCCTTTTGTTGCATCTTTGTTTTCTTTAATGTTTTGTTTCTCCAAAACTGGCAAAAATGATGGGAGAGACTGAGAGAAACAGAACTAATGCTCAACAAGTTAAATATTTGTAAAAAAAAGTAACTGCTTATGAATCGAAAATGAAGGAGAAAAGGGGAGATCGCAAGGTGGGGATAGTGAAACATTCTACCAGCTTCTTTTTTAAAGATAAAATCATATGGCTGCCAGCTAAGGAGATCTAAATATGTGCCTGGATCTGTGCTAAATGATTTAAAATGTGTTATCCCTCTTAACCTTCAGCTAGCCAATAGCTATTCCCATCGTATAAATGCTGAATCTAAAGCTCATTGAAGTAAAATAATTTTATCATCTTCGTAAAACCAGCAACCAAGGAAACCAGGTTTGCAGTGAAGATCTATCCTATTCCAGGACCTGCTCTCCTGTATCTCCTGTCTCTGAAGGCTGAAGTAAATCTTGTAAAACTTGGGACAATTTCAAATATTATTATCAGAAGTCCCTTGAAAGACCCAGTCTAAAAAAAACTGAGTTATGGCAGCAGAGAAGTGCTATGGGAGGAAAAAGTCCTGCAAAATATCTAATCCTTGGGATGAATTCTTCCCTTGAAAAAGAATCCAGGGGAGAGAATCCTAAAGAATGAAACAAAACAAAAACAACCTTATGGTAGAATAGTCTCTCAGTCTCCATGAAGAAATCAATAGATATTGTCTTCTTCCTGCCTCTGTCATGAGCAGAGTTTAGGTGCAGCCTACCCTCTGAAGAAGTATGGTAAAAAATATTGTGAAAGTTTCAATTTTTAAAATTTATTGTATCTTTTGTGTCTTTAGTTGTGCTATCATAGCAGCTTTGATGTCATAAATCTATTCAAACTCTTTACTTTCTATGGTCACTGTTACTTTGGGGAAGAGCTAGGAGTTGCACAGTGCTAAATCTGGTCAAAAAGTTAAATGAGGACATGATAAAATATTTTCAGGAGCCTGTCTTTTCATTGGATGGCGGTTGGGACCAGCATTTCCTATATTTATCACATCTTCTAAAGACACTCATAAAAAAGGACTTCCAGAAATGCTTCCAAAAGTGGCAAGAACAATTGGATAAGCATGTTCAAAGCTATGGGTACCATTCTGGTTGGGATTTAATGGGCACTGTGTTTTTTATTATAATATTTTTTATACATCTAAACATTTACCATATATTTTTATCGCACTTTGTATAAAGATTATACATGGAAGTTTTAGCTGAATCCCATATTTTCTTATCTTAATTGGCTCAGATCGCTATAACCAAATAATGCAACTGTGCAGCTCAAACAACAGAAATTTATTTCTCACAGTTGTACAATCTGAGAAATCCCAGATCTAGGACCCAGCAGGGTAAGTTTTTCATTTTAAGGACTATTTGCCTGGAAAGTCTGAGAAGCTTTTTGTGGTACTGGGGATTGAACCCAGTGTCTCTGCACTAAGCTAAATCCCCAGACCTTATTTATTTATTTATTTATTTACTTATTTATTTAGTGTTTTTTACTTTTGGAACAGGATCTCACTAAGTTACCCTGGCTGGGCTTGAACTCACAATCATCTTGCTTCCCAGTGTCCTGAGATCACCTGGTAGGAGCTTCATGCTACATATCCATGTGATTTTTTTCTTTATGTATGTAGGTAAGATTTCTATTCTTCTTATAAAGCCATCACGATTATCAGATAGGTCCTCATCCTGTAATTACCTTCTACAGTTTCCAACTTCAAATATAGTTCCATTAAGCATTACAGCTTCATCATATGAATTTTGAGAGGACATAATTTTAGATATGGAAGTCCCAAAATTAATGCACACAGGCACACTGCTTTATGTTCATATGATATTCTAAGCATCAGAACTGACATGCAAAAAAGACCTCATAAAGGAATCTTCTGTGCAAAACTGATACTGTTAATTAACAGTTTATATTCTGTAATAAAAAGGATCTCTAAGTAAAACGATTACTTAGGCAAAGGTGTCTAAAGTCCCCATCTGCTTAATACAATTGACAGAATCAGAAAGAAGAGGAAATAAAAAATAACTAGGACCACTTTCTTCCAAAAATATGGAGGGATTCTAGCATAGTACAAGGGACAAAATGAATAAAAACACATAGGGAAAATTCCGGACTCTACATGAAAAAAAATGTGTCAAGGAAAAAACACAGAGGGGATCTTGGCAGAAGTCATTATTGCCTTCTACAATAGGAAAAGTTGCAAACATAAAGTAATGTGAAGTAAAGTCTAGGCCAAAATAAAGAGAAAATCTAAATAGCTCATGGCTTGTATTAGTTTCCTATTGTAGCTGTGACAAATTTTTTCAGTCTAAGGGGCTTAAAACAATACAAATTCAGTCTTAGTTCTTTAGGTTAAATGTCTGATACAAGTCTCACTGGACTAAAACTAGGTGCTGTTGGCAAAGGTACTACATTCCCTAATAAAAGCTTTCTAAAGAATCTTATTCCTCACCTACCCTGCTTCCTGCTTGAGAGGCCAACAGTGTTCCTTAAGCCTTGTCTGCTCCATCCTCAGAGTCAGTAATAGCCCACAGAGATCTCACATTGCACTACATTAACTTCCTCCTTTGATTTCTTCTTCCCTTTTAATGATGCTTGTGATTGGATGGAATCTACCTAGATAATCCAATATAATCTCCCAAATTTTTAGGTCAGCTGACAGCCAAACCTCAATTTCATGAACAACCTTAATTCCTCCTTTCCAGGTAACAACATATTCATGTGTTCAGAAAACTAGGATGTGAACTTCTTTGGGAAACAGGGGCATTATTTTGCCTAATTAAGGTGTTAAATTCAAATAAAGAATTTTAAAAATTCAAACACATATTGCATCTGCTCTGTCAAATATCCATATTCACTTTCCTGATTGGAAAGTTAAATGCAATATAGCCCTACTTACAACTGAAGAAAAATCTAGTTGCATCCTTAGCTAAATCTCTTCAGATTTAGGAAAATTATATTGAACAAAACTCAGACCTAAACAGATGGTAAATGGATAAAAATTAACCTAAAGTTTGTGGAAATATTCCAAAAAAATAAAGGATTTGTTAATATAGTACTCAATAATATGAGGAAGAGCTATAGAAAAAGGAGGACTTACTACAGAAAACTTTACTACAGAAAAAATATATTTCAAATAAGATCTACTTTTGCTTTTGCTCTAAATAAAATTTAAAATATTAAAAAAGAGATGACAGATGAAACAAGGCAGCAAACCAAGATAAAAGGAAACAATGTAATGTAGGTATAAATAAAATGTAATATGGTTGAAATATTAAAATGTCTTACATAAAAACACCACGACAATATTATAAAAGGTACTAGCAAAAGTACTGAAAATTGTTTCTGCTATACAGTGGAAAATTCAGAAGTTTTCCCATAATGCAGATTAATAAGACAAAGTACACATCTTGTAATCTAATGTAAAGTCTAAACCTCTTCCCAGGAAAAACACCTGCACTCACAGTTTTGCATAAAATGTCATGAATTTTCCCCCTCCCCACAGAAAAATTTAATTTAGAAACCCCTGAATAAGAATCTCTGTTCTAGTGAAATAAAATAAGCTATAGTTCAGGCCTGAGATTAAATAGGATCTTCTTGCACTATAAATAACTAATTTAAGTAATTTAGGAATAATGAGACCTAGAAATATCTGCCCAAAACTCTGGAATCTTTCTGTTAAAGAAGAAAGCATTCACACAGCACAGTGTGAGAGTTATTTCCAGCAGAAGAAAATGCGGCTTGCCTGCTGATATTCTTCCTACAATGTGGGAACTAGTGACAAAACAGGAAAACTCCACAATGGTTTGATCACTGAGCACCATCAACTAAGTGATATTTCAGCCCAGCCTTTGCATGGTCATAATGTCCAATGGGCACACTTCAGTCAGGCTTCTCCAGGTTTGGGCAAATTCAGACAGAAGCTATCTCACAAAAAGAAAAGCCCAGATATTTGGTGCTGCTTGGACTATCTGACCCAAGAAAGCATGAACAGGAACAATTTAATCTCCTCTTTGCCTTTCCAGGTTCATTTTACTATTTACTAACCCTGAAGAAGCAGGCTTATATACATGGCTCCTTGCTCTTCTTGACTGGTTAGAACAGCATTTACATAAAATTCTGTCTTCTAATGTTTTAGAAGCTATTAGGGGATGAACTGTACCCCTCCCAAATTCATATATTGAAATCCTAATCCCCAGTAACTTACAATGTGATCTTATTTGTAAACAGGGGCTTTACAGAGATAGCCAAATTTGAATGAGGTCACTGAGTAAGTGAATCCAGGCTATTTTAGGCTGAATGAGTAATTTGGGGAGATAAGTGATGGGCAAAGGGGTTGTGTAAGGAGTATAATTTCAGGAAGGAATTATTCAAGAAATATTGGCTAGGATTTTCCAGAAGTATCTTGAAGAAGAAGTTTCTTGTAAGAGAGGTAAACCTGAAGCCAAGCAAAATGGAATGAGAAAACAGGCCAAAGCCACAGGGGAACTTTTATTATGACAAAAGTCCTCAAGATATTTTCTTTTGGAGCTTGGGGATTTGTGCATTTATTGGTGACTTTAATCCACCAACAACTTTTCCTTTTCTGTTGGGATCTATTTTTGTATTTTTAAGAAATATTTTAACTGACACATACTAATTGAACATATTTATGTGGTATAGTATGACACCTGAGTATAGACATATAATTTGTAATTATAAGATCAAGATCCTTGTTTTATCTACCACCTCAGATGTGTATTATTCCTTTGTATTGGAAATCTTCAAAATCCTTTTTAATAGATATTTTGTGATATTTAATTAATTATTTTCTCATTCTGTTTTTTAAGATTTTTTTGGTATGGCCCTGAGGATTGAACCCAGAGCCTTCATATCTATCCCATTTCCTAATGTGTAGGTCAGTGTGTGAATGAGTATGTGTGTGCACACATGTGCATATGTCTCAGAGAGAGAGAGAACACAAAAGCAGAGTATTGTAATGAAAGAGAAAACTCTCCTCATCCTGATTGCATTTTCACTAGTCTTATGTGTGAGGAAGCATCATTATTTTAAGTAGATTTCATTCAGAGAAGCAGGCTTTGACCAATTGTACTGCTCCAAGGACAATAGAAAGAAAACTGATGACCTTGAAAAGGGACTCCAAGCACATGAAACAAAATATTAAGACAGAGTCATATAACAATGTCACATTCAGTTAGGGGAGATGGACAGTTACTTTTTTTGTATTTGATTAATGGCTGGTAAGCTTTAAGTACTCCTAACAAAGTAAGAAATTATGTCCATCTCATTCTGTGTTGTATACCCAGAATGCAACACACAAAGAAGATGGTAGTAGGCACTAATGCAAATGAATAAAAGTGTCCTAATTGCCTGGAGGTATCCCTGGACATATGCTTACACATAAGTCATAAAGAGTAATTTTTTCTTCCCTCTCTGGGAAGTCAGGGCTTGGTTTAATCTGTGTAATGCAGGATTTGTCAGCCTCAAGCAATGGTCTGGGAGGTCTGAGTAGAAGTCTAATTATGAAGTCAGAGCTAGCTAATGGAGATACTCCTTATGATAAATGCTGCGAAATTTGAAAACACTTGAGACCTGACTCTGTTCTCTAGCCTTCCTTGAAATGAATGACAGACCC
Source organism: Heterocephalus glaber (assembly GCF_000247695.1). The sequence goes on from NW_004624749.1 coordinate 27,250,369, forward strand.
AGTGTGGACTTAGTTCAGCCAGGTAGTGATCTTGAAACAATTGGCTGAACTGCCCCTCCCTGAAGCTCCCATGGGTAAGTTTCAACTATATACAAGTCCTTGAGATCAAGGAATAGGAAAGGAACACCACCCGAATTTGACAGCTGGACAGAATAATGGAGCCTCTCCTAGAATAGTGTTTGCATTAAAAAAATACTAAATTCAAACAACTCACATGGCAAAGAGAATAGTAAGTAGAAGCTGCCCCTCAGGGCCTTGGAAGCACCCAACCAGGCCTGGGCCCTAATTGGACTCTACCTCTTGGTTTGCTTAGAACAGTCCTGCTTAACAACTATGTTTACCATTTCATTCTTGAAATTGTCTTGATTTATATGGTAAATTACAGTCATCTGTTATGAGTTGAATAGTTTTACCTTCCTTCCAAAGTACAATGGAATCCTAACACACTGTGCCTCAGAATGTGGCCTTATTTGAGATAGGTCTTTTTTCAGAGATAGTCAATTTAAAATGAGGCCATTAGGGTGGATCCTAATCTAATATGTTTGGTGTTCTTACAAAAGGGAGGGATTTGGACAAGTGTAAAAGGACAGCAAACTAAATAGACATAGGGACAAGATGGTCATCTGGAACCCAAAGAGAGAGATCCAGAATAGATCCTTCCCTCATTGCCTTCAAATAGAGCTGGTCCTGCTGATACTGTGCTGCCTCCCAGCCTCTAGAACTCTAAGGCAATGCATTTCTGTTGTTTAACAATGAGTTGTGGTACTTCATTATGGTAGTTCTAGCAAGTTCATGCATCATTCTACCTTTAAAAGAAATTAAGATGTGTTATGTACAAGTACCAACACTACACAAGGATTATAAACATTATATATTGCAAACATGTACAAAAGAAAAGTTGAGGGATGGAAAGATGAATGGAGGTGAAAGGGGGAAAAGGGAAAGAGAATAAAAAAAGGAAGTAGGATGCATTATTTGCATATATCAATTCCCCATAAAAATGTAAACATCATGTACTACAAATATGTACCAATAAAAAAATAAAGATTAAAAAAGAAAAACCAAAAAAGGCAAAACTGCAAAGCTTCAGAGTTAATCTGAAATTCAGGAGTTTAGAGAGTACAAATACATGTATGTATTTTTATTTGCAAGGCTTTGTTTAGCACATAATCTCTTTTACTAACATTATTTTTCATTAATAAATCATAATTGTATATGGCTTGACAAATAATACTTACATATTTTTATGGAGAACAATATGATGTTTTTGAATTGTGTATAACTTAGAATGATTGTCAAGCTACTTAACTTAACCATCACTTAATTTACCTATCATTGTTATGTTTAGACATTTAAATTTTCTCTTATTTGAAAGGAAACATTATTATAGACCATAGTCACCATGCTGTGCAGTAGATCTAAAGATTTACCCATTCCATCTATCTGAAATTTTGTATCTTTTGACCAACTCTGCATTCTGACTCTCCTTCCTATGTCATCCACACCAGCCCAGGTTCTTCTGGTAACCGTCATTCTATCTCCATTTCTATGAGTTCAATATTATTAGATTCCACATATAAATGAAATCATATAGTATTTATTCTTCTGTGTCTGGTTTATTTCATGTAGCACAATGTCTTCCAGTATAAATGGAGAATTTCCTTTTTTCACTTGGAATACCACATTTTCTTCATCTATTCATCCATTTATGGATACTTAGGTTTATTTCACATCTTGGCTGTTTTTAATAATGAACGTGGGAATGCAGGTGTTATTTCAAGAGTACCTAAGTTTAAAATTGAAATAAGGAAAGATTTCTTCCTGAATTTAGAGAATCTTAGTGGCTGTCTTACTTAATAAGAGCTACTCTGCTGTTAACTTCTGGGCTAACCAGTCTTCCCTTAACTTGGGTTCCCTTCTCTGTAAATAACTCTTGAGGGCATCTGAAACCAAAATGAAATTGCCTTTATTTTTTTGCTTCTCGTACTTTAGAATTATTTTCTGGTAGATTCTAGCTCTGGTAAAAATGGGAAAATAACAAAGAAGGGAAGTAAAATACACCTTAGTAATCAAGAGCTTTGCAACTAAGCAAGTAAAGCAATAGGCAAAGGTTAACGTAGTAGATAACTGTTAACATTGTCCACCTAGAAATTCAATTTTTGTTTGGAGACAGGATTCCCTCCTCCCATCATATCATTCCTAATGTAATTGTCAATCATATTGTCTTTCTTCCTAGCCTCAGAAATGGACATGGACTATATTATTGAGTCATCAAAAATGAATGAAGTGCTGACACATATTACATCATGGATAAATCTTAAAAATGTTATGCCAAGTGGAAAGAGTTATACATGAAAGATCACATATTATATAATACCATTTTATAAAATATACAGAAGAGTTAAATCTATGTAATCACAGCAGACTGATAGTTAGGGGTAGAGAGAGAAGACATTGGGAAGAAACTGCTTAAGTTTCTTAACCTTAAGCAAAGTTTTATTGAGGGGCAGTCAAAATGTTTTGGAAGTAGATGGAGTGGGTAGTAATAACATTGTGAATGAAGCAAATGGTACTGAATTGTTGACTTTAAAGTGACAAACTTCAGGTTATCTAAATTGTACCTTTGTTAAATTTTGCTTTTTAAATATCCTAATATGCAGTGAATTGTCTGAGAACAAAGTTAGCTACTGAGAGAACCAGGGACAAAATCTAGCCCCCCTGGCTTAAATTCTGCAACAGCCTTGATTACTAGGCCTGACTACTTACTAGACTTGATCTGGTAGAAAATATGATATCAATTAACATTTCTGAAGTGAATGAGAAACACTTTATATTAAATTACTTATATGACTCTACTTTCCTGCTTACATTTTGTTACTTGGAGACTTGGGGTCTTTATACATAAACAAGAAACAGCCTGTATTCCTCAGCTTTTGATAGAAGAAAACAAATAATTCATATATATCCAAGAACAATGTCTGACAATTGACAAGTTTCTTCTACAAAACATAGCATCCATACCTCAAAATTGTGTGCTATTTTCTAATTATTTCATTCAAATAAAACTTACTTTCCCAATAAGATACTGTACAGTAGTTATTAATCTGTGGATTCATTCCTTTACTTTCAGTTACACATGTTCAACTGTGATAAAAAAATGTGTTAAGTGGAAAATTCCAGAAGTCAAAAGTTTATTCAACATAAAAAATCAATTTACGTTTTAAATTGTGTGTTGTTTTGAATACTGTGGTAGAATCCTGTGCCATCCCACTCAGTCCTGCCCACAAAGCTCTCCATGCTGCATATGGAATAATTTTAGCAGCAGTCTTAGTTACCCGATTAACAAAGTTTTACAGTGCATGTGCATAAGTAACCCTTATTTTTACTTTATAATGGCCCCAAAGCACAAGAGTTGTGATGCTGGTGATTCAGATATGCCAAAAAAAGAAGCCATAAAGTGCATCCTTTAACAGAAAATAAAAAAAAATTCTTGACTTAATAGAGAATCAAAAAGATTATACACTGAAGTTGCTAAGATTTACAGTACAAGAAGATATTTTGAGAAAGTACATTCATGTAACTTTTATCACAATATATTATATTTTTATTTTTATTTATTGTTAGATACTGTGTTTAGTAGATCAATTAAACATTATCAGAAGTATCTATGTATAGGAAATGTTTATATTAAACCCTATCTAGAATATATAAAGTTTGGTACTCTCTGAAGCTTTAGGCATCTATTGGGCATCTTGTAACAAACTCATCATGGATAATTGGAGAATGATGTAGTGATAGTATTAAGAACAGGGAGCGTAGCCTATATTTTTAAAATCGTTTGAAACCTTAGAATTAGTTGTAAGTACTAAACAAGTAATACTGACTATGTATTGTCTAATTTCTATCCTTAGTGTTTTCAACAGTGAATTTTATTCTAATTTATGTTGTTCTTATCACATAATGCAACTTACCCTGTTTTTCAACTTATTTTGTGGGTTTTCTCTGACTTCATTAGTTCACAAAGGAAAGGTGAGGCAAATTAAAACATTTTGTGAATGATCATGCATAAAAAATTTGCATTCATCTTATGACATCTCAATACCTTTTTCTTTTATTTATTTTTTTTCTCTCTTATAGCTTCATTAGTCACAAGTTACCAACACTGTTTCCCTTTGCTTTGCTTTCTCTCAGCTACTGACTAGATAATTTTAGGTGAGGTTATGGCATATGCACATCTTGATTTCTTCCAGTGTGCCCTTTCTTTCAACCCTCCTTCTCTTCAGATCTGAGCAGAGATTGTGTGAGTTCTGAGAGTCAAATCTCTGAACTTTGGTTTATTAAAAGTTACAAGCTCTGTCCTCAAAGGAATGTCTTCTTTTACTATTTTGCTGCAGCTATTTTTTAAACACCCAAGCAGGCTTCAATTTTTTACCCCCAACCAGTTCAATTCAACAAACATATATTTTAGGCTTAAACATAAACCTAAATCCTGAGAGTTTCTTTACTCAAAAATCAAACAGACTAAGAGAAACTACCATGGCATAGATAATTCTAACACACTCTTGTAAGGATGGGAATAGAAGTCTGTATGAGTTCCCCCAAAGAAGTGAATAATCCTTTCTGCTCAAGGCAGGATGCATCAAGGGATTTTAAAAAAACAATACTAAAAAACATTAAAATTATATATATTAACAGTGTACTATGTGTTTTTTGATTACTTGTATATCTTGTGTAATGTTTAAATTAGATTAAACATACATAGGTCTTCATACATTTATCATTTCTTTCTGGGGATATATTCAAATCTCTTCTAGCTTTTTAGAAATGTACAGTACATAATTGTTATCTACAATTACTCTACTTTTCAATAGCACAGTAGAATGTCTCCTAACCCTGAATTAGTTCTCATTGGTCAACTACTCCTTACCCTGCCACTAACCTACTATCTGCAGCCTGAAAACCCTTTTCTACTCTCCACTTCTGTGAGATCACCTTCTTTAGTTTCTACACATAAGAGTGATCATGTGGCACTTGTCTTCATTTCTGGTTAATTTCATTTAACATAATGATCTGAAGATCAATCTATCTTCTTAAAAATTACAGGATTTCATTCTTTTTATGGCTGACTATTCCACTGTGCACATGTGCCAGTTTTCTTTATTGCCCGCATTTGTCTTCTATTTTCTTTTTCATAATACCACTTCTTGCTGCAGTGAGTTGATGTCTCTTTATAGTTTTTATTTGCGTTTCTCTGATAATTAGTGATATTCAGTATTCTTCTCTTATATGTGTTGGCCATTTGATTATTTTCTTTTTGGAAATGTCCATTTAGGTTTATTGAAGATTTTTAAATCAGGTTGTTTGGTTTTTTTGCTGTTGAGATGTTTTTAATTCCTTACATGTTCTGGAAATTAATTCCTTGCCAAATACATACAGGGAAAATATTTTCTCCATTATATAGGTTGTATTTCCATTCTATTAATTATTACTTTTGCTGGGTAGATTTTAAATTTGAAGGAATAATAATTGGCTATTTTGCTTTTGTTTCTTGTATTTGTATAGTCTTATCCAAAAAAATCTTTACCCCTGATAAATTTCTGAAATATTCTCCTATATTGTCTTCTAATAGTTTCATAGTTTCAGATCATACATTTCAAATTTAATCCATTTTGAGGTGATTTTTGTAACTGGTAAGATAGAGGGGTCTAGTTTCACTTTTCTGCATATGAGCATACAATTTATTGAAAAGATCATCATATTCCAATGTATGTTATTAGCATCTCTGTCAAAAATCTGTTGGTTCTAGATGCACAGGTATAAATCTAGGCACCCCATTCTGTTCCATTGATCTCTGTGCCTTTGTCACAATAGCATGTATTTTTGTTTAATATAAATTTGTAGTATATTTTGAAGTCAATACTGTGAGGTCTTTTGTTTTTTCCTTTTTTTCAAAATGACTTTAGCTACTTGTGGGTATTTTGTGGTTCTGTATAAATTTTAGGATCCTTCTGTTTAAAACATCATTGAAATTTGGACAGGGATTGTATTAATCTGTAGGTAACTTTGGGTAATGCGTGTTTTTTTTTTCTTAAATTCTTTTATTGGTACATTTTAGGTATACAACACAATTACATTTCTCATTGGGAACTTGTACCTTTACATGATGCATCTTGGTTCTTATTTTTTCCCCATTCCTAGCCTTCACTTCTTGCCCTCAACCCTTCCCTATTTACAAAGACTTTATTTCCATTTTTTCCATTTCTCATCATTTTTCCTTCCCTTACTTTCCTTTCCACTGCCCCTCCCACTACTCCTATCCCTTTGGACCTTTTATTCCTATTTTGCATTATCAATCATTCATTCTAATCAATGATACATTTTAGGTATACAATATAATGACATTCATCATTGAAAATTTGCACCTTTACATAGTCTCTCTTGGTTCTTATTTTTTACCCTTGCCTAGCCCTCCCTTCAACCCCTCCCATCCTCCCTATTTACAAAGAGTTTGTTCCTATTTTTCCATTTTCTCACATTAATTCCATTTTCTTTCCTTTCCCCTACCCCTCCCACTTCCTTCCCCTTTGCCCCTGTTCTTCCTATTTCACATTACCTATTATACATTTTAGTCCTTATTTACACTTTCAGTTTCTCACACCAGAGAAACTATTCAGTATTTATACATGTGTGTTCTATTTATTTCACTTAAGAGTATGGCCTCAATGTGCATCTACTTAGCTAAAAATGTCTCTAATTTCTCATTTTTTATGCTTGAGTAGTACTCCATTTAATTAAAAAAACAACAACAAAAAAACACATTTTCTTTATCCAGTCTGCAGTTGATGGGCATTTGGGGTGTTTCCAAGTTTTAGCTATCACAAACTGTGCTGCTATGAACATGGGTGCATATATATCACTGTGGTATGATTCTTTTAATTCTTTGGGGAAGATCCCCAGCAGTGGAATAGTGGGGTCAAATGGGACTTCCAACCCCAGTTCTCTGAGATAGCTCCACACTGATTTCCACAGTGGTTGCATCAGTCTACACTCCCAACAGCAGTGGAGCAAGGTTCCTCTTTCCCCACAGCCCCACCAGCATTTGTTATTGGTTGATTTCATGATAGCAGCCATTCTTTCTGGAGTGAAGTGGAATCTCAGCATTGTTTTCATTTGCATCTCTCAAATGACCAGTGATGTTGAACATTTTTTCATGTATTTATTTGCTATTTCTACTTCTTTATCTGAGAAATGTCTGTTCATTTCAGATGCCCATTTTTGAATTGGGTATTTAAATATGGGAGGTCTGATCTTTTTAAGTTCTTTATAGATTCAAGATAATAGACCTTTGAGGAAAACAGGTGAAGATTTTTTCCCACATTGTGGGTTGTCTCTTCACACTGCTGGTGGTTTCTCTTGCTGTGCAGAAGCCTTTTAATAAGAAAAGATCCCACTTGTTGATTGTTTGTGCTAGTTCACAGGCAACTGAGGTTTTGTTCATAAAATCTTTTCCTACACCAATGTCTTCAAGAGTTCTACCTAACCTCTGTTCCAACTGGTTCAGAGTTTCTATTTTAATATTTGGATCTTTAATCCATTTTGATTTTAGTTTAGTGCATGGTGAGAGACATAGATCTAGTTTTAATCTTTGGCAAGTTGAAACACAATTGTTCCAGAACCATTTATTAAAGAGGCTATCTTTCCTCCAGTGAGGGTGTTTGGCTCCGTTATTGAAGATGAGATGGCTGAGTGTGCCTGTTGTTGTTTCTGCATCTTCAAATCTGACCCACTGGTCCTCAGGTCTGTTTCTTTGCCAATACCATGCTGTTTTTATCACAGCACTTTGTAGTATAGTTGCAGGTTGGGGATTGTGATACCACCTGCATGTCTTTGTTACCTAGAATTGTGTTTGCTATTCTGGGTCTCTTCTTGTTCCAAATGAATTTTTGGATTGTTTTATCAAGGTCCATGAAGTATGCTGCTTGGATCTGAATTGGAATTGCATTGAATCTATACAGCAGTTTAGGAAGTATGGCCATTTTCACTATATTAATCCTTCCTCCCAGGAGCAGGGGCTGTCTGTCCATTTTCTGATATCATCTTCAATTTCTCTTTTCAGAGTGCTATAGTTTTCAGAGAAGTGGTCTTTGAGTTCTTTCATTAGGTTGATTCCTAGGTATTTCAGTTTTTTGGATGCTATGGTGAGAGGAATTATTTGCCCAATTCTCTCTCAGTGAGTCTGTCATTCATGTAGAGTTAAGCTATTGATTTCTGTGTGTTGATCTTGTAACCAGCTACTTGACTGAATTTGGTTATTAAGCCTAGAAGACTTTTGGTGGAGTTCTTGGGGTCTTCGATATAGAGTATCAGGTCATCTGCAAATAATGACAATTTGACTTCATTACCTATCTTTATTCCTTTTATTTCTTTCTCTTGTATAATTGCTGTGGCTAATGTTTTCAGAACTATATTGAACAAGAATGGTGATAGTGGACATCCTTGTCTTATTCCTGATTTTAGTGTGAAGGATTTCAGTTTTTGACCACTTAGTATGATATTGGCCTTTGGTTTTTCATAGATGCCTTTTATCAGTTTGAGGTAGAGACCATCTATTCCAATTTTTTGTAGGATTTTTATCCTAAATGCATGTTGGATTATGTCAAATGCTTTTTCTGAGTCTATGGGGATAATCATATGGTTCTTGTCCTTAACTCTATTGATACAGTGTATTACATTGATTGATTTGTTTATGTTGAACCATCCCTGCATCCCTGGGATGAATCCCACTTGATCAGGGTGTATGACCTTCTTGATGATTTTCTGCATTCTATTTGCCAGTATCTTACTAAGGATTTTTGCATCTATGTTCATTAGTGAGATTGGCATATAGTTCTCCTTTTCGGTTGGGTCTTTCTCGGCTTTGGGGATCAAGGTGATGCTTGCTTCCAGGAATAAATTTGGTAGTATTTTCTTTTCAATTTAATTGAAGTATTTAAACAGTAGTGGCAGTAGTTCCTCTCTAAATGTCTTGCAGAATTCAGCAGTGAAACAATCAGGGCCCACACTTTTCTTAGTTGATGAGCTTTTTTATTACGTTTTCAATTTCATTGATTGATATTTGGTTGTTCAGAATTTTTAGGTCTTCTTC